>OZ020614.1:29477796-29993395 GCA_963971575.1 Liopterus haemorrhoidalis | reverse complement strand
GGAATACTCAAGACACGAGTTGAGGGCTTACAGCCCGGTACTCTTCCACAGGATTGGATTGGATTGGATTGGAAATGGGATCAGTCAACAACCAGCAGTCTAGCAGAGAACAACTATCTACCTACGATCTATCAAGCAAGTGAGTTAACGAAGAAACCGGCATTGCCGTACATATAAAAAGAATTTATACACGCTGTGTATTATTACTGTATAAATATTCTGTGTTCACTTTAACTATTGCAAGTAACGCTGATACCCTTTAGCGCGCCTTGTAATAGTTATTGTCTTCGTAAACGTATACACAGCGCGCTGACCGTCTTTGGCGTGTCTGTGTCCCGTCCGCTGACGGTTTAGCGGACCTCTTCGAATACGTTCCGTCGCTTCACGTCTTCAACTGTTATCATCACTTCGCATCGCGTCCACGTCCGTTTTTCATCACTTCGCTTCACGTCTTCAACCGTGTTCATCACTTCACATCACGTCCAGGTCCGTTATCGCCACGTTGCTTCACGTCCACGCCCGTCACCATCAAGCCACGTCTACGTCCGTAGCCGTCTTGTCTGTCGCCGTCACGTTTGTACCTTGGCTACAAACGCACGGCCGCCGTCGCACGCAGAAGCCAACGCCGATACACGACGTCGCCCGTTCTGTAGCGCTGCTACAGACCGCTACGACCCGGACATCATCACCGCAGAAGCCCAGCACATACACGGTAGTTCAGCCGTCCTACACCGTCACCGCTCAAGGCAACAGCTCGCCCGCTCGTGCCGCTGTCTCCCTTGACGGTCACCCATCTAATCAGGAATCTCAAAGAAGAACAGAGAATTACGTCGGCGTCTCTTCAAGTTGTTCGGCTCCACGTCACCGCCGTAAACACAGTGTCGAGCGACACTATCGAGCGACGAACGCCGACCAACGCATAGACCCGTCTTTTTCCTTCTCTCTCTTCCTTTCCTCATTACTGTCATTATTGTTTATTATTTCATTATTATTATTCACTGTTTTGCTATCTACATATTTACCTGTTGTTATCATTTCTATATATCTTTCTCGGTTAATAAAAACCAAAACATCCAAACTGTCCGACTATTATTTTTCAAACCCTGGGGAATCAAGTTTTATCTTTCAGGGTGTCTAGAGACCACGAGTAAAGTTCTACCTCTCCGCAACGCTAGCCGTGGCCGGTAGTAGTGGTTACTCCCCTAGGGGCTCAACACCCCTGGCTGAGTCAATCCCGCAACACAATGTTGTGTTGTTGTGTTGGTGAGGTGACGGAGAAAGAGGTTCACAAGCTGGTGATGTAGGGGGTTGGAGCGCCGGTGACGATGGGGGCATGTTTGATGAACTTTTGTGTTTAACGGTGGGGATTAAAGTAGATTTTAAAGTACTGTTATTTAATACGAATTTACTCACTTTCGTTAATATTAGTTTTTTTAATGTTAACGTCAAATGCAGTCGATGTCTGTTGTATGAGTTCCGGTTCAAATAAAAGTTTATATCAAATAAATAATTTTTTCACTTGTTCTGTTATGTCAAATAAAATATCAATCAATATTAGGATCAAGTTAGTGTGACTACACAGGTCAATGATTTTTTTTAAATTATTTATTAAATTTAAATGTCTTAAAGGAAAATTATTTTTACCTCCAATAATAAAGACGAAGTCGTCACTGTTAAAATTGTTTGTCAGATTTTTAATGTCGTTCACAATAACGTTTAAGGGTGCGTTTGGTTTAAATTTTATTTTTTTGTCGTAAGACCTGGGGAACAAATCATAAATAAATTTACTAAAGAGTCTTGCATGACTGTCTGTTAGAATTAATACTTTTTTGGTTTTTAGAAGTTTTAGAATTTTTAACAGGTTTATTTACTGGCTATTGATTTTTTATCGTCGTTATATGGATTTATAATTTCACTTGTCACTATTGTTTGAGTACTTGAATTTAATACTTAAATAGTTTCAGTTTGTGTTGAAGAAGAGCTGGTCATGGTTTGAGGCTTTGTTAATAGATCTTGTAGATCTGTAATGATTTTTGTTTTACCGTCATTTTCTATTTTTAATTTCTAGTCACAATTACAACTATTTGATTCCGCTAGTTCATCTTGTAATTTTAGGTTTATTTGTTTCAAACTACACTTCATTTCAACTTTTGGTTCATGAATTATAGTATATAGATTAATATAATATTATATTAATAGACCAGATAGAGATATTATATAGAACAATATAACAGAATGAAGGTATAATAATTGAAAGAAAACGAAGATAGCCGAAAGAGGGTGAAGATTGAAATCCAAATTCAAAGGAATAAAACAGAAATCAGGGAAAGACACTTAAATGAAGATGAAGATATCCGAAAGATGGCGAAGAAACTCGAGAGAAAAAGAAAATACCCAAGACAAGAAACGATCATTTGATATACGAAAGGCCCCAAAAGCAGAAGAAGAATTTTGAAAGAAAACGAAAGAAGTCCAAATTAACACAATGAAATTATTAGTATATAGGTACAATGTATTTATTCATCCCCTAAGCGCATGAATAAATATTACTCCTACTAGCAGACCCCGTTGCCAACAACGTTGGCAAACTGATATCGAATAAAAATCAATATAAGCAGGAATTAATTATTAAAATTTGCATGATTCTGCGTATATTAACAAAACAAAAACGTTTCTAGATTATACCTAGGAAATCCTAAAAACCGCTTAATGCGTGTCGTTTAAAAATTAGTATCGGGCTTGATACGGCCCGCGGCCCATATGCTGGATATCAATGTTATAGCTGTTTCTGATTATACCTAGGAAATCCTAAAAACCGCTTAATGCGTGTCGTTTAAAAATTAGTACGGGGCTGGATACGGCCCGCGGACCATATACTGGACATCAATGGTATATCTGTTTCTGATTATACCTAGGAAATCCTAAAAAGCCGCTCAATCTTGAAAAGATAGCCAGAAATTCAAGAAAACATCTAGAGACACGACAGCTGAGTTAAAAACAGCAGTGAACTGCCTCATCGCCGCGGCCAATAAGCAAGTGAAATCTCAAGTGTTAACACCCATCACTGGAGAATTCTCCCCAGGATATATCTACGGCAATGTGAAGACACATAAACGTGATAACCTTTTGCGTCCCATCATATCACAAATCCCAACACCAACATACAAGACTGCTAAAGAAATAAATAAAATAATCACGCCTTATCTACAAACTCGGTACCTACTATCTTCAACCGACCAGTTCTTAGACATTTTAAAGTGCACTGAAGCCAATGGTTTTGTTGCCTCCCTGGATGTGGAATCATTATTTACCAATGTTCCTGTTGAAGAAACGATCAATATCATATGCAAGACAGTCTACTCTCATCCGACGATCCCCCCTCCGGCATTTTCACAACAAATACTGGAAAAACTACTTAGAGCCTGCACGACAGAGGCCCCGTTTAAACATATAGACGGAGCTCTATACCATCAAATTGACGGAGTAGCGATGGGTTCACCCCTCGGGGTCACCTTCGCTAACTTCTACATGAGCCACATTGAGAACAAAGTGTTGGACGATATGGAAAAGAAACCTAACCTATACTATAGGTACGTTGACGACTGTTTTATGGTAGTAAACAACAGAGAAGAAACTGAAGCTCTATGCCGACGTTTCGAAGAGTGTTCTGTGCTTAAGTTTACAATAGAAGAAAACAACAATAGAGCTATCAACTTCTTGGACGTTCACGTGGACTACAATTCAGGCAGCTATGAAACATCAGTGTTCACTAAACCCACAAACAGTGGATGTTACATAAACGCGCTTACTGAATGTCCAGAACGGTACAAAAATGACACCATCACAGCCCTCATTCACCGTACATATAAGATATCATCGAATTGGGAAAACTTTCAGTCAGCTACAGAGCAGCTTAAGCAAACTCTAATTAACAACGGTTACAGCAACACAACCTTCGACTGTTTACTGAAAAGGTACCTAGATAGGCGAATGGAAACACAGAACGGAAATACGCAGTCCACCACGCACATACTATATTATAAAAACCAGTTTTCCAGCTCATACAGAACCGATGAGAGGACGTTACAAGAAATTGTACGGAGTAATGTCAAATGTAAAAACAGCGAAGAAAAACTCCAGCTGCGAATATATTATAAGAGCTTAAAAACCGCACAAATAATTTTGAAAAATAATTTAAACCCCAAGAAGACTGCCCTGAAGGAGACCAACGTAATCTACCAATTTTCATGCAAACACGTGGACTGTGAGCCACGTAAGGTAGCCTACGTTGGATTAACCACAACAACCCTGTCAAGACGACTCACGATGCATCTACAAACCGGAGCCATCAAAAAACATTTCTTACTCGAACATGACATGCATTTAACCCGACAAGAATTAGTTAATCAAACAACCATACTTCAGAAACTTCCGCTGTATTGGCAACCAATCCCACATTACACCCCCCCCCCTCCCCGGATCAGATTCGTGATCTGTATCACAGTTGAAAAGAATTTTGTAAACTAATTTTTTAGGATATGAATTCGCTATGAAAATCCCCGCCAATCTTTTTAAGTTGTTTTTAAGGAAAATTATATCTGAAATTTTTGTGACCCTGTCTTTCATAGTTTTTAAAAGTGCTATTTTGTATTTAAGTGGATGAAAGGAAAGAAAGTTTAGATATCTACCTGAGTATGTTTTTTTGGTGTACCAATTGAATTTGAGGTTAGTATTGATATCCCTAAATAAGTAGGTGTCCAAAAAAGGAACGCCTTTTTTCTCCACATATTCTACCTCTATAGTAAATTGTATCGACGGATGATATTCATTGAATTTTTCCAAGACATAGTTGGTTTTGTTCAACGGAACTGCCAACACTAAGTCATCAACATATTTTTTTATAAAAGGTACTTGGAAATCCAATCTTTCCAAGACCTTATCCAATAAGGTATCCATTGTTATTTGAGCTAAGATAGGAGAGAGATTGCTACCCATTGGACAACCCTTCTTCTGTAAGTAAATCTTATCCTCAAAGGCAAAATAAGAAGAATGATAAATGTTTTTTAAAATTTCAATAAAAATATCCCTGCTGATAGGGGTGACTTTGGAGATGTTTGACCATCTATTTTTAATTTCTTGTAAAATAAGGTCCCAAGTGAGACTTGGAAATAATGAAACTACATCCAAACTAATTAAGGTTTATTCGGAATTTTGAAATCTTTAAGTTCCTTAACTGATCAAACGAATTGTTAACGTAGTACGGATTGTCACTATTATAGGATCTTTTTAGTATGTCTGCCATAAAAATGGTAAGGTGTTTTAAAGGTCCATCCGAACTATCTATGATATGACGTAATGGTTTATCATCTTTATGTATTTTTATGTCAGCAAAAACCCTAGGGATACGTGCGTTATGTTCGTTCAGATCTCTGGCAATCTCTTTTGAAATGAATTTCTGAAGTTTAAGTTTTGCTACCAATTTCTTATTGAGGTTTTGATATGAAGTAGTAGGATCGGAACCCAAGACCCCGTTAGTTTCTTCATCATTTAAAATGGTTTCTAGTTTTTGTTTATATTCCGCTCTGTTCATGATAACAGAAACGTTACCTTTATCGGCTTTTAATAAGATTAAATTTGGATTACTTTTAAATTTTTTTTTTTTTTGCACGAAAATGTCTTGTAATGGCATTAAATTTGTATTGACTAGATCCATGAGCTGATGGAGAACCCAAACCCCTACGCTACTGGACGCCTTGATGTAGGCAACACCAGTCAGAGCGGGGAGCAGTAGTTAGTACGAGCAGGGTACTCGAGCCGAGAGCATGGCGCCTGATGCCAGTCGATTCATACACATTTATATAGTTGTTAAACCAATGTATTTGCTACCGATTAATTATATTTCATTAAATTATAGTCTATGTGTGATATTTAAACCTATGTGGGCTATCAGTGCAACGGTGGGATAGCTATAAATCAGTTCCAACAGTTTTAAAAAAGGTATTTGGTGCATAAAGGTTAAAATCGCTAGTTCCGAGTAGACAGCGTTAGTGTGAAGTTGCCGCGAAGCGAATGTGAGCCATTGTGTCGAATGTTGTGTTCGGAAGGTTTCGTGTAAACTCGGTAGCGTGAAGTGAGCGCCCTGTACTACTCGAACGAACAAACCCGCGTATGAATTACGAGACGCACCGCGCTATCGGAACAGCTGTTTTTATGTTTTGACAGTTTGAGTTAAATATAACCATGTGTGAGGTTGTCGTGAACATTTTGACAACTAATAACTGTGAGTGAAGTTGTTACGAAAATGAACTGCTACGAAGAATTTGAGCGGGAAGCACCGTATGTAGTGCTGAATGAAGAAGAGGTGCGTGAATCGACAAACGTGGTAGAGGGTCCTACCGACGAGGAAGACATTAACGTTACGAGACATGATTTGAACCGTGAGTTTGAATTCATAAAACGCGAGCGAGATTTATTACAACGGGAACGTGCGTTGTTCGAGCGCGAACGCGAAATTACAATGAACGAAACGAGTATGGGAGGAGTTTCGTTTCTACAACGAGACTTAGCCGAGAGATTGCTGCCAGAGTTCGACCCATCAAAGACAACAGGGTTAACCGCAGAACTCTGGGTAAAACGAATCGAGGGTATCGCGAATACCTACGGATGGAGCCAGCCGATGATCCTAGTTCACGCCGCTAACAAAATGAAAGGTGCAGCTAAGAGGTGGCTAGACTGTAATTTAGAGGATCTGACAACGTGGATCGACTTCAAGGATCGATTGGTATACAGTTTCCCATCATCGATGGACCAAGCAGACGTACACTCGTGCCTTACCAAACGTAAGAAAACCCGTAGTGAAGATTATGAATCGTATGTCTATTCGATGAAGACGATTGCTTAACGGGGAGGCATCGACAACAGCTCGTTGATCAAATACATAATTAGCGGGATGGACAATCGTGAGTTAGCAAGATCTTTGACCATATGTGAGTTCAAGGATGTGGAGGAACTTCTGCGAAAAATAAAGCGGTACGAAGGCATGCATGAGAAAGAAGGGCAAGAAGAAACAATTGGTACCCGACCAATTAACAAAAAGGCAAAGAAGTTCATGGTAACGCCAGAATCTGTGACCATATGTTACAACTGTAATGAAGCAGGTCATATGACGAGAAGGTGTAACAAACCGAAAGCTAAAAAGAGATGCTACATCTGTAAGAGTGAGGAACATTTTGCAGCAGTGTGTCCTAGACGAAGACACAAGAAGACAAGGGATGAATGTAATAGGATAGCCGAAATTGATGGAAGGCAAGTATTGGCATTCTTAGATTTGGGCAGCGATTGCGTAACATTGAGGAAGTCTGTAGCTGACCGTTTGAACCTAAAGTATTTGCCTGAAAATGTCACTGAAAGGATTTGGGTCCGGATGTACTACAGCCCTAGGAAGGAGAACACTCTTGTTCACTCTGGAAGGAGTACCATTCGAAGTTGAGATGCTTATCGTGTGTGACGAGGCACAGGAGGATGACATGATAATCGGAAGAAACGCATTTGGACAGCCAGGTGTGAAAATTATCATCGAGGGCGGAAGAATAAATATCACAAGAGATACGACGGTCAAGAAAGAACCTAAAGAAAAGAAGGTCCTGAAGATAAGAAAGGAAATTGAGAGAGGTTAGTAGAGATGATACGGAGAAACAGGACATGTTTTGCAGAAAATGTCGAAGAATTGGAAACCGTAAATTTTACTGAGTTCAAGATCGAGTTACTGGACAACACCCCAGTGACACACAAGCCATATCGCATCCCATATGCGGATCGAGACCACATGAAGAGGCTAGTAGAAGAGCTTCTAGAAGCGGGAATTGTACGCCCATCAGTTTCCGAATATGTGAGCCCTGCTTTGCTACTAAGTAAGGCAAACGGCGAGAAGAGGATGGTGATTGACTACCGTCGATTGAACGAGAAGACCAGGAAAAACAAGTTCCCGATGAAAGCGATGGACGAACTTATAGACAAACTGGCCGGTAATCAGTACTTTACCGTGCTGGACATGGCAAGCGGGTACTACCAGCTGCAGGTAGCTGAAGAGTCACGACCCTACACAGCCTTCGTGACAACCGAAGGACACTATGAGTTCAGCAAGATGCCATTTGGATTAGTCAATGCCCCAGCAAGCTTCAACCGTGTGATGAGGACTGTTGAAAAGATGATGCCGGTGGGAGACATTGAGGTCTATATGGACGACGTGCTCATCCCGAGCCAAACAGTTAGAGAGGGACTTGAGAAGCTTCAACGATTTCTAACTGTTCTGATGAAGGTAGGATTAACCTTAAAAATTTCCAAATGCAAGTTTTTACAAGAGAGCGTCGAATTTATCGGATACGAGATCGACAAAGAGGGAGTGCGACCAGGAAGGAAGAAGGTTCGTGCGATAGAAATGTACGAAAGACCCAAGAACGTGCATGAAGTAAGGCAGTTCATTGGATTAGCGAGCTTCTTCCGTAAGTTTATAACAGGATTTGCACGAATAGGGAAAAAAGGCGAACCGTTCATTTGGGAGACGGAACAAGAAGAAGCGTTTCAGAAATTAAAAGAAGAGCTCCAGTCAAGACCAGTCTTGGCATTATAGGACCCAGAAGCAGAGCTGCAAGTACACACAGATGCCAGCAAGATAGGGTTGGCAGGTGTACTCTTGCAAAGGCGAGACGAAGAGCAGTGGCGACCGGTCTGTTATTACAGTCGCCAGACCACTAACACAGAAGCAAAGTACCACAGCTTCGAACTGGAAGCTTTGGCAGTCGTAGAGACCCTGGAGGGATTCCGACTATACGTACTGGGACGAAGGATACGAGTCGTTACCGACTGCAGTTCCATACCGACGCATAAAGCACGTAGATGCTCTAAGTAGAAGCCCAAGTGAAGAGCCCAGAGAACCTGAGGTAGTTGATCTAAAGGTTGCCGAGGGACAGCGGGCCGAGGACGGCCCGAGTTATCAGGAAAGGCCGACTGTCAGCCATGGGCTGATGGAGAACCCAAACGCTTACGCCACTGGACGCCTTGATGTAGGCAACACCAGTCAGAGCGGGGAGTAGTAATTAGTACGAGCAGGGTACTCGAGCCGAGAGCATGGCGCCTGATGCCAGTCGATTCATACACATTTATATAGTTGTTAAACCAATGTATTTGCTACCGATTAATTATATTTCATTAAATTATAGTCTATGTGTGATATTTAAACCTATGTGGGCTATCATATATATATATATATATATATATATATATACACACCGGAGAATTTCTTTCTTCTGTTGAAATTAAATATACTTAATTTAGTCGGGATAAAGAAGATAGTGTCGTGAATAACCCACATTTATTTCATAAGGCCTATATTTCGCCAACAGTTCGTTAGCTTTATTCAAGGTATCTATAACAACAATGTGCAAATTAGTTAATGGAATTATAACAACAGTTATCTTTACTTACTGAAATAATTAAGAGGAACACATAGATGTTATCAAAAAACGAACTAAGTCGTTATAAATCCCAAACCAATCAGGCACCATAACTTTTTTACAATAAAAAACTTTAAATTAATAACATTCTATACATTTTTTACAAAACAAACGTGAAGCGGCCATTTTGTTAATAAGGGAAGAAGAACAAGAGTTGAGGGGTGGAGATAAGGAAATTGTTCTAGAAAATTACCTTAATCGTATAATGGAACATTCTAGAACAATTTCCTTATCTCCACCCCTCAACTCTTGTTCTTCTTCCCTTATTAACAAAATGGCCGCTTCACGTTTGTTTTGTAAAAAATGTATAGAATGTTATTAATTTAAAGTTTTTTATTGTAAAAAAGTTATGGTGCCTGATTGGTTTGGGATTTATAACGACTTAGTTCGTTTTTTGATAACATCTATGTGTTCCTCTTAATTATTTCAGTAAGTAAAGATAACTGTTGTTATAATTCCATTAACTAATTTGCACATTGTTGTTATAGATACCTTGAATAAAGCTAACGAACTGTTGGCGAAATATAGGCCTTATGAAATAAATGTGGGTTATTCACGACACTATCTTCTTTATCCCGACTAAATTAAGTATATATATATATATATATATATATATATATATATATATATATAGAGAGAGAGAGAGAGAGAGAGAGAGAGAGAGAGAGAGAGAGAGAGGGAGGGATCACAAGGTGTTTCAAGATAGAGGAAACACTATTTTTCTCGAAAAGACGATGTGTGAGTAGGCTGGGAAAAAAATTGGGTGGCCAGAGTTCACCCAAATAATTAGATGGTACTATTTAAATTTTCCGAAATAAACCGGAAGTACAGGATATCAAGGACAACTTCGATTTTTTACATAGGAACGTATGGCGTGTTGAGTATATTTGGATAAAACTTTTGAAAAGAAACAAATTTTACATAAACATGTTTTTAATATCTGTTATGGTTACCTATAATGGCTTGCAAGTATTTTTATTTACAAGTTGCTTTCCATTTTGAACACTTTCGCTTCCTTACCCTTTATTTAACAGTAGCTCGGAGCATAACAAAAAATATTGCAAGTTCAAGTCGTACCTTCTTGAAAGTATTTGAAGTACCTCCAATGCGAACCCTTTTAATTAGTTTAAATTAGTTGTCAAAATAAGTATAATTTATTTTATTTATGTTCAACAGGTATATTTTAATGAATATAAATGTCATATATTTATGAATATATCTTGCAAAATTGAGCGTTTTTCTATTATAGTTTCATGCTTCGATCTTATATGACTTCGCGGTCCCCCGACGAAACTTTCACGGCCCCCCGGTTGAGAAACGCTGTTTTAGATAGTTTAATGTGTTTGTGATAGTTGTGATGTTGTTTTGGAGAGCAGTTTTTGTGTCGGTAGGTATATTATGATTTTAGTCTTTCGTATGTGTATTTGCTGCATTGAGTAATCATATGTTCAACAGTTATTTGTGTGTTAAATGTATCACATATTGGAGCGATTTCTTTCTCAAATATATGTTTGTGTGTATAGATAGTATGTTCTATGTGTGCCCTTGTTATTACAATCTGGTCCCGTCGTGCACCAATTGTTGGCTATTTTCTTATTCTGGTTTTGTGATTTTTATTTTGTTTCCCGTATTCTTCTGCCATTTGTCACTACAATAGTTTTTGATTTTATTTTTTATTACGGCTTTGAAGTCGTCTGGTGCGATGGTGGTCTCTGTGATGGGAAGCTGCAGAGCTGCTTTTGCCGCTTGATCCGCTTTCTCGTAGCCGGATATGTCTTTGTAGAACGGAATCGAGACAATATAAAACTTGGTTTTCTTCTGGATGCCTTTATGGAGGTTTTCTTGGATTTTCTGGATCAACGGATTCCTTCTATATTGTTTTTTGAGATCCTGGATTGCACTGAGGGAGTCCGTGCAAATTATTATTTGTTTATCTTCTGTGGCCTCTTTCTTTGCTATATTAGATACCATCCATAGACTATAGATATCTGCGGTGTATATCGTTGCCATATTCGGTAGATGGTATTTGTGGCTCTTGTTGCCCACAATAATAGCTGCGCCGGTGTCATTTTTACTTTTGGAACAATCAGTGAAATTTTATACAGCATCTTGATAGTTGTCACATATCTCTAGAAAAGCTTTCTGGTATAATTCGGGACAGGTATCATTTTTGGGATATCTGGTAAGGTCTGTGGTGAACTGTGGAGGTATAATTTGCCAAGGAGAGATTTCATATTGGTAGTTTGGTGTAATATCTGAGTATTTTAGGCTTAAAATTTTTAATATTTCAATGATATTTTTTTGTAGAGGAGTTATGCTTACGGGGTTTTGATGGTTTTATATTGTTCGAAAATAGACATGAAATGCTGGGTTGTTCGTATTTCGGGTTAAATTGGTTAGGTAATTTAGGGTGATTTGGGTTCTTCGAAGGGTTAGAGGGGTATTCCACTTTCAATCTGGAGGTTGTCTGTTGGGCTAGTGCTAAGTGCCCCTGTTGCAATTCTGATTGCAGCATTTTGTATGACCTCTAATTTGTTTAAATGTGTTTTTTTGCCTTTGAATATACTATGCATCCATAGTCTAGTTTCGACCTGATTAAGGTCGTATATAGATATAATAATATGTCTGACTGTGCTCCCCATATGTCGTGTGCTAATATTTTTAATATATTTAACCGCAGTGTGCACTCTTTTTTCAGCCTCTCTATGTGTGGCATCCTAGCTAGATTTTTATCAAATGTTTTTCCCAAAAATTTTACGGTTTCGAGAAATTTAATTTTCATGTTATTTATTTTTATATTGTAATTTAGGAATGGTATCTGTTTTCTGGTGTACACTCTTAGTTTTTTCAGATGAGAAATTAAAACCGGTAATTTCTATCCAAAGCTCTAAGTCAGTTATTGCTTCCTGCAGCATGGTTTCCATTTTTTTTTTAGGTTCTTATGTTTGTAGTAGATTACACGGTCGTCGGCAAATAATTGAATTTTTATTTGTTTTGGAATATGATTAGTGATAGTATTTACGGCGATCAGAAAGAGTGACACTGATGATTTCTCCTTGCGTGATTCAATTTTTTTGGATATGTTGTTTCGATAAGCAGCTATTAGTTTTCACTCTGAAGAGTCTATTTTGCAGGAAATTGTTTGTGTAGTGTAGTATGTTTCCTTCAAGTCGGTATTGTTTCATAGTCTTAATTATATGATATCTCCAATTTGTGTCATAGGCAAATGTCAAAAAATATAGCTATTAGGTGCTGTTTATTGTTTCTTGCGTAATTTATTTCCGTTTCTAATAGGGATATGAGGTACATAGTCGTTCTGCCTTTTCTAAAGCCACATTGGAAATTACTTAGGATACTATTTGTCTCTAGATAACATAGTGGCCTGTTGTTTATGATTTATTGGAAAATTTTGCTTATGCAGTTGGAGAGTGTGATTGGGCGGTAGTTTTCAGGGTTGGTTTTCGGTTTGCCTGGTATTATATTAACTTCTCGCCTTCTTTGTGGATATATGTTGTTATCAATATATATTTGTAGATTTTGATTAAGTATTCTGAGGTAATTTGAGGTAGGTATTTAATAATTTCTTACGTAATTCCGTCTGGGCCCGGACTGCTTTTATTTTTTAACATCTGGTGCATATACAGTAGTTCTGTCATGTTTATCGGGTCGTTAATTGGGTTGCCGTCTTCCTGTATTTGGATGCCTTACCTTTCTGCTATTTCTTTGGTAATCTTAAAGTTGTTTGAGTAGTGATTATCGTTTGAATTATACATAAATTGTTCAGCAAGAGTATCCGATATTTTTTGGGGTGCTGTAATTATATTGTGTTTTTTTATTAGTATGGAGGTCTGGTATGTTTTTTTCTTTCTATTTATTTTTATAATTTTATTCCATACTTTGGAGCTTGGTGTACTTTTTGTTAGCGTCGATGCTTAATTTGTCCAGGATTTTTTCTTGCTGTCTAGAATCGTTCTTCTCGCTATCGCTTTTGATTTCTTAAACTCTATGAAATTTTCTAGGGTAATATATTTTTTGTATTTATTAAAATGTTTCTTGTATAGTTTGTCGGCTTTTTGACAATCTGCACTTTTTCTGGTATGGGTTGTATTTTTGACATCTATTTCTTCCCTTGCTGCTTGTTGTATCAGTTCTATACAGTAGTCTACATATTCTTCAATGTCGTCTGTGTCTGGTACAATCAAGTTTCCCTCTATTATGTCGGAAAATAGTTTCCACTTGGCTGTTTTAGTGTTTCATTTTAAATTTATTAAGGATGGATCCATCTAACACAGTCCGTGTTAGAGAAGGATATTTTTATCCGGAAGTTGTCACTGCCGTAGGAAGCTAGTTTGGTATCAGCAAGTGATAGATCTATGGCTGAGAGACTTCCTGTTCTTGGGCAAATATGTGTTTGTTATTGTTTTCTAATATTTTTCCTATCATTTTCCCATGGTTGTCTGTTGTTTTAGAGTCCCATATTGTGTTGTGACTGTTAAAGTTACCGACAAGTAGATAGGACGAGGGAAATTGTGTTACTAGATCTTCCATTATTTTTGCTTGTATAATTTGGTTTGGCGGAAGTCTATCATGTGTATCATGGAAGTACTAGGATGTCTATCACTTTGTCTGTCTTTTCTGTGTCTGTCTTTTCTGAACGGTGAATATCCTGAAAGACTTGTAGTGTGGCGTGTATGAAGTCGGGTTTCCTGAATGCATATGTATTTTGGATTTATGTCTTGTACTAGTTTTTGCAGTTCGCCTCTGTGTGCGTTTAGTCCGTTGCAGTTCCACTGAATCAGGTCCATGTTGTTGATATACTTTTATTATTTCAGTTATCGGTGTCATGTTGTTGTTCTATCTCTTGTTATGTGTCTCTTCGTTCTGACTCTTGTTGTTCTACGTCTTGTAATACTATTTGTTATTCTTATCAATTTACTCTTCATGAAATGATAGGGGTTGTCGTTAATTTGTTGTTTCGGTTGTGTATTGAGGAGACTTGCTGGAAATCAGTATTTGGGGCTCAGAGACCTGGCTTTTTTCAGTTGCCTTGGTTTTCTGGTATTTGTTCCTTTAGGTCTGTTTTTGGTTTCCATGTCTTGGTCGCTCAGATCTGAGAGCGACGTCTGGTTTAAAGGTATTTTATTTGATTCTTGGGACTGGTTGTGTGTTCCTGATGTTGAGGGTTTTATGCTACTTGCTTCTGTTATCCAGAACAAGTAAATACTTTTTTTCGGTTTAGTTTATATTGTTATTACAGTCTGGCTTCGTTCAAGATATGGCATTAAACAGAATAAACATTTTTTAGATATTTCTAAACTTTGTATATTATAATAAAAATGTACACAAATTGTAACTTTTTTAATAAAACTTTAATTAGAAAAGTACGCAGAAAACCATTTTTCATACTTAAAACTTTTTATGCGAGCTTATTTTGTTTACTTTAATATATAAAGAGTAATTATTTAAGCATGAGCTTCCCGTAAAATACAAATAAAAATATATTGTCCTTTGAGAAACAATTGATAAAACTTTTAAGATACTAAATAATTCGTAGGGGTTGAGTTCTCATTGCGAACATATAGTGTCTGCTTAGAAAATCCGTTTTAAATATTTATGTTGACACAACCCCATTTTTTTCTTTTTTTCCTGGTGTTTGTTCATAGGTTCCAAATTTTAAATGCTCTATATTGTTCCACAAATAGTTGCTACAATATCTCGTAATTTTTAAACCCAGATAAAAAAACCTACATTCAAAAAAATTTGAGAAAAAAAAAAAGATAAATTAGATCATGAAAAATACGCTTAGCAAAGTTGAATGGATAAATTAGAGGCAATTTTTCACGCAAGAAAGAATGTTTCTCCTAAATAATAAAAATTCTTTCAAAGTGGCATTCCATAATCATCAAGTATAATAGTTTTCGGCGAAGGTTCTAAACTAGAAACAATCATGTCGAAAATATGTTTACATATTATTTGAACATTAATAGTAGTAAAATAATTTATTTGTTGCCTTTCGGCTTAAAATCTACATAAATTGTAACATTTATTATTGTATTAATTATTATTATTTTTTCTGACCTTCAGCACTGCTCTCATCCAATCCTCTCCTATTCCGTGGTCTTCCAGAAGTTGTAAAGGACCCCTGCTTTCTAACTCCAGTCCTTCAAAGCATCGCAGATGATTAAGAGTCTCTATCTCTGTACCGCAAGTCCTGCAAAGCTGCTCCTCTTCCTTCGTCCAGAAGCAGTTTGCCCTCTCTTCATTACCGCATCTAAATCTAGCAATAATCTTTTTCTGTTTGTTGGGCTCTGCCAGGTACCTTAGAACTTCTGTACATGCAATGTATTGGTAGAACTGATTGTACCGGGACTTGGTTATTCTAATCCATTGCTCTTGTTTCTGCACATCTTTATCTCGTTACGTCACCATTAGCACTGTTTCTAGCCCAGCTCTTTTTCTCCCTTCGATATCTTCCTTTGATGTGCCATTTCTTGCTAGGAATTCATTTTTCTTCATTGTCCATTTTGTTATATTATTTTCTTTTTCCTTCCAGCACTCTTTTAAAATATTGTTTTCTGTGGTCGCAATATTTTCTTCGAACTTCATTGCTCTTTTGCCCGTCATTATTCTTAGTTTTTCTCTCTATGTTTCTTCCAAAATGATGTAACTTGGGGTATGTCTGTCTAAGCCCAAAGTTCATTTCAGGTATTGTTCCTGCAATCTTTCTATTTTTTCATGTTCTTGCCATCCCCATATTTCCTGTCCATATAAGAGGCTTTTAACTAGACTATCAAACATAAAAAATCTTCTTTTGAAATTGTTCTGGAAAATTCTTTCTCCCATACTCCAAACTCTTCCTATTACCATTCTTGCCTTTTTTGTTATCTCCTTTATGTGTGTCTGGTCTTCATTGCTCTTCTGAAAAGTATACCCTAGGTACTTGAATTCTTTTACTTGTTCTACATCTTCCCCTTTCCATCTCCATTTGTTCTCGGTCTGTCGTCCTCCTCCCTTTTTAAAGACTAAAACTTTGGATTTTTCCGTACTGAGGATCATCTTCTTTTTGTCCAGGTATCTCTCCAATCTGCCCATCATTTCCTTCAATTCTCCAGGTGTTCTGGCTAGTAAGAAAATATCGTCTGCGTAAGCTAGCGTCCATATTTTTATATTGCCTATCACTACTCCTCCGCCTTGCCATTTCTCTTCAAGGTCCGATATATATAGAAAAAATAATATTGGGCTTAATGGACAGCCCTGCCTTAGTCCCCTTTCTGTCCAAAACTTTCCACTTTCTTCTTCGCCTACTCTTACCACGCTATATGTTTCTTCATAAATTTCTGCTATTTTTTTTTATGAGAAGTGCGCTGATGCCTTTCTTTCGCATTATGCTCCATAAATGTTGCCTGTCTACTAAATCGAACGTCGATTTTAGGTCAGTGAAGAAAGCATAGATTTTTCCTTTTCCTTTTGATATCTCTTTATCTATCAGGTGTTTTAATATATAGATATTATCCATTGTGCTTCTTCCCTTTCTGAATCCTGTTTGGTTATCGGAGATGATATGTTTTGTTTCCACTTCTTGCGTTAATCTATTCTCTATTACCATTGCATATAACTTATATAAGGTGTCCATAAGAGTTATGCCTCTGTAGGTTTGGGTGCTGTCGTGGTCCCCTTTTTTGTATATAGGGCATATAACGCCTATTCTCCATCCATTTGGAAATCCTTGTCCTTTCCACACTGCATTTAAAATGTCTTCAACTTTACATTTCATATTTTCCGTGCTGTAAATCCAAGCTTCATTTTGAATGTTATCTTCTCCAGGTGCTTTCTTTTTCTTCATTCGTGTTAGTTGTTTATCTATTTCCTCTTTTGTTATTATATTTTCTGTAAAAGATGGGCGTTTTGGTGTGTTTATTGTCATTTTATCGGTACCCTGTAGTGTTCTTATAAAATGTTTTTCCCATTCTTCGATTTTTATCTTTGTACTGATCTTATTTCTTGTATGCTTGTCTCTGTTTATAAATTTCCATATTTCTGATTCGTTTTTTATTGCTTCTATGGTTTTGATTATATTGTCTTCGTGTTGTTTCTTCCTTGCCTTGCACATAGCTTTGTATTCTCTTTTTTTGGTGCGATAGTTGTCCTTGGTTGTGTGGCCTTTTTTCCATTTTCTGAGGGTTTTTCGTACTTCTGTTTTCCACTTCTTACATTCTTTGTTCCACCATGGGTTCTTCCTAGTAATGTAACCCACATATTTTAGCTTTTTCCTTACTGCCTCTTTTATAGCTGCTTTTAGTTCTTCTAACATTTCTTCTGTCTTTGTTTCTTTAAAAGTTTGGTGGGATAAAGTTTGTTTGTATATTTTTACTGCTTCTTCAGACCAGTCGTTTGTTTCAACCCATTTTTTTTTTTTTTTTGCTGTTCCTACTAATATGTTCTCTTTTAACGTTACTATTATTGGTTGGTGTTCCGTATCCATCCTTTCCCCTACTTCAAATGCCTCTAACTTGTATCTTGCTTCCTCATTTGTTAATACATAGTCTATTACGGTATTTCCTTGTGGTCCTAGGTATGTATATTCTCCTTCATGGTCTCCATGTACGTTTCCGTTTAAGATGTTCCAGCCTCGTTCGTCTATTAATTCCACTAAAATTTTCCCATCTTTGTTTATAAATTTGTCTTTGGTTGCTCTTTTGTTGTTATCTGCTTCTCCATTTAACTGGATTGTTCCTAGTTCTCCAATCCTTGCATTAAAATCCCCGCCTATTATCAGATTGTATTCGTGTTTTTCATCTAAGTATTCGTTAATTTTTTCTTTTATTTCCTTCATCCCTACGTTGTTATATACTGTAAGTATTCTCCATTTTCATTTCTAATTCTGATTTCCCGTTCTTGTATAACTTGTATATTACTTGTAATGTCTGTTTCATTGATTTCGTTTCGTATCCCCGTTATTATTCCGCTCTTTGCTCTACCTTTCTTCTTTTCTCTGGTTGCATATTGTATTTTCCATTGGTAACCTTGTGGTAGGGTTTTTTCGAATTTATTCCATTTATTTGCTTCCAGCCATGTTTCCATTAGTCCTATTATATCAAATGTAGTTATGTATTCCCAAAACTCTTCATCCTTGTTGCCTACCCCTCCTACGTTCCAAAAGCCTATTTTTATATTTTTTATTTTTGTTGATAACCTATTATTTTCCAGTTCATTGTCCATTTCTTTGCCGTGTTGTCCTTGGTTTCCGCTGTGTATATCGATTAGTTTTTTGGCTTTATATTTTCTTTCTCGTCGTCCCATTCAAAGTTTTTCCCATTTATAGCTATCTTCTTGTATTCTATTTTTACTCTGTTCCCTTTTTCTATCTCTGTTTTTCTTATGTCCCTTAATTTCTTTTGTATGTCTCTTTCCTTTAGGGTTAAGTCGTGTTCTATGTAGATTATATCTCCGGCCAACTTATTTTTGTTGTTCATCACTTCTTGTTTATCTTCCCATGTTTTAAGTTTAGCCATTACTATTGGCTTGCCTTCTCCCCTTTTTCCCATTTCATATGCCTCTTTTACCTTCAGTTGTACTCCTAGTTTATTGGCTATAAAATGTTCGACTTCTTGTTTTGTATTACCATTTTCTATGTTAACCCTTTGGATTATTATATTGTTTTTTCTCTCGAACTTTTCTTTTTTCTCCCATGTTTTGTATTTTCTTTCTTATAGTTTTGTTTTCTTCCTCCAATTTTAGTATTTTATTTTTATTTTCCGCTTGTATCCTTTCCAAATCTTCTCTTATAGCTTGGTTATCTGCCTTGATTTCTTTTTTTATTTCTATAATACCTCCCAATTGCTCCAAGATTTTATTAAGTTTGAAATCCATATCCTCCATTTTTTTTCCATCTCGCCGTCTTGCTTTTCAGCTGTGCTTATTTTTTCTGTGCCCTGGTTTTTCTTTGTGGTTCGTACTGTTCTCTTATTCACGTTGAATATATTTGCGTCTTCGTTTGCTCCTTCTTGATTATTTTCCCGTTTCCTTTTTAGGAATTCTGCGATTGAGCCTGTAGAGTAAGTTCTACTCCGGTCCATTAATTTATTTAGGCTCCTTGAAGTCCGCAACCCCCTATACTCTTCTGTGTTACCAGTGGCCTTCCAGCAGTCAAGCAAAATATTCCAAGTGTCGCCTGCTTAGCACCTGCACTGCAACCCTACTATTTTCAAGTTGCAGACTAAGGCGGCGCTGACCTAGAACCTTCTACTCGCTGCTAGATGTCACTTCTTTAATTTATTCGTACTCGATATTATCGATTGAGACTTTGACAGTTCAGTTCTTTTTAATATAAATTTAAATAAGTGATATTCGTGCGGTTTAAGGGTTTTTAGGTTTAAAAGTTACCTTTTTTTTACGGCAGGACGCTTCTCCAATCGGGCAACGTAGCCTTTATTTATTTTTTTGCACCAATTAACACTACTTTTTGAATAAATAGGGAGCTCTCTAAAACACGTCTAAAACACATTAAGGATTCCACACACCAAAGCGGCAGCGGTGGCGGCCACGGTAGCGATCAGGTCTCCTCACACTAACGCGGTGGGAGTGGCGGTGGCGGTAGCGATCAGTTAGTGAATAACGGTATATAGTTGTATGATAATATTGGACCTTGCTTGGGTTATTTCATTTTTCCCCTTTGGAATGTTAAAATTTAAAATTCCAACAATGAAACCATGGAAACGAATGACATATGTCAAACTTAAATTAATTTTCTTACATATTTTAATGACAAAAAATAAATAAATGGGATATTTGTATTAAGAATGACACAAAAAATCAAAATATAAAGAAAATGACATTTTAAAATGATATTAACCTTAACCAAAAAATGTTTGTTGCAAGTATGATTTACAAAGCTTAAACAAAACGGCTGAAAAGCATTATTTAAACGATGAAAGTAACTAGATTGCAAAATCTAGTTTCGCCTAATCGTTTGGAACAGACTTTACTATCAATTTCCAAAACTTTTCCTATTTCGTCCCACACTTTATTTATTTTCCTAATATTCTTGTAATCAGGATGTGCTAAGTCATACAAAATTAAATGATCCTTTACTGATCTATGATTTTTTCTGTTAAATTATCTATTTTCGACATTATTTTCTTAAATATATTCACTCTGTGATATATAAACAATGAATATCGCGCGGCCTAACGCAACTTGTCGAGTTTGGCCGCCAGTGTTTGGTGATCGCTAGACTGAACGCTGCAGTCGGTGGCGTTCTCAGATAGCGGAACGCTTGTATGTGCGTGGTCTCATTGTATTGTATAGGTTGCGTTAGGCCGCTGCATTATCGCCACCGTGGCCGCCACCGCGGCCGCTTTGGTGTGTGGAATCCTTTAATCTCTCTCCTCTTTTTTTTGAACCTTTATACACAAAATCATATAATATAACAGTAGATTGAAAGTCACAAATATATTTAAAAAATTACAGAATAGTGTTGTCGGATATCTGCTATTAAGTTATTGAGCGATAACATTTTTACAACAATTTTTGCTACAACTAAAAATATCTAATTAGGTAAATAAAAATTCGCTGCTAATTTTGATATATAGATTGTTACTAATGTTATTTCACATTGTTAGTTTTCATAAGAAACTTTTAATCTTTTAATCTATATATATAGGGTTAAAATTTTATAAATAAAACGATTTTAAATTTCGTTTTATAAATAACTAGAAAAAATACCCATTCTTCCCACAGATTCTTTAGACCTGTGGTCTGGGAACCCGTCTAAATTACACCGAAAGGACTAAATATGAAAATCTCAGGAGTAATAAAAGCTCAATAAACATATAAAATTGCACAAAAATTTGCTACGTTAATTTAAAGTACAGGAATCGGTTGAACCCCGAAGACAATATCCAATTGCACTGACATCAAAAGACCTAATTTTGATGTTGTATCAAAAATTTATCCAAAATTTTAAGTGAAAATGCTTTCAATGTAATTCTTTAGTCCCCTCATATGCAGCATATTTTTCATTTAATTATTTAGTTATTTTTATGTTTTATTTATGAATTTGATTGCTTTTCAGTTTGTATGACTGTATTTTTAAACAAATTGATTCAATAAACTATATTGAATTTGCATGCTCTTTGTGTTCCCGGAATTCTGTGAAATTTACGAAATATTTACCAAAAAAAAAAAACGTATTTACGGGTAAGCCCCAAATAACACATGATACATTAAAAAAATAAAACAAAAATACAAGTAAAACATTTGAAAATAATACATGAATATATTACAGAATTAAAAATTTTCATAATCGCCGTCAATGAAGTTTTAAAACGGCTAAAAACTGAATTAAAGATGTCAACAGTATTGAGGTCGCTGCAACAAATGGAATTGTACAGGCGGCAGATTCTGTCAATAGTTACATCCCTCCCGTAGTTGGTCTTGTGTCGGGTCACGATGAATGTAACTTGGTTTCTAGTAGAGCGTGCAGGAACTCGGATTAAAATATTTTCTAAGAGATCTGGTGATGGTATCGCACCATTTATAATTTTGTGAAGTAGACATAACCCACTGATGTCACGCCTCTTTTTTAATGTGTCGATTCCTACTAATTATCTTCTCTGGTCGCGAGATAACTAAGTGTAGTTGATTCCCACTTTGTGGAGAAATATTTTAATAAATTTGTCCTGTACATTCTCTAGGCGATAGCAGTGCGTGGGCTGGTATGGGCTCCATACCACACTAGCATACTCGAGGTGGCTTCTGATTAGGGCAAAATAAAGAGTTTTGACAGCAGTGTAGTTCGTGAATTCCATGGTAGTCCTCCTAACGAAGCTTAACATCCTCGCTGCCTTTTTACACACAGAATCAATATGTTTATCAAAGGAAAGGTTGCTAGTGAAGATGACTCCCAGATCTCGCACTTCATCCACTTGTTTGAGTGCGACTCCGTTAACCACATAGCTGAACGATGAGGGGTTACATTTTTTCGAGAAGCATATCGAAGAGCATTTATCTATATTCAGAGAGAGGCAATTACTTTTACACCATGCTGCTACGACATCCAGATCATTTTGCAAGCTGTGAGAACAAGGTGAAAAGCACTGGTCCTAGGTGTGAGCCTTGTGGAACACCTGAAGTCACATTCATGACTCGGGATGTGCAGTTGTTAATTGTGACGTGCTGGGCTCATCCCTGTAGATAAGACTTAAGCCATAGTGACAAAGGAGGCTGGATTCCATATGCTCTCAGTTTGGCTAAAAGGACGTCATGATTAATTCGGTCAAATGCCTTTCGGAAATCCGTGTATACGGCGTGTACTTCGTTCCCGGTCTCCAACGAAGATAGAATGTAGTCCTTGAAAGATATTAAATTCGTTGTTGCGGAACGGCCCATGAAGAAGCCGTGTTGTTATGGTACAAGGTGTCTCAAAAGAAATTTTATATTTAGTGAATCGATTAAAAAAAAAGTAAGCCGTATATAGAAAAAATGTTTATTAATTATTAAAATACACTTTTTGGGGATTTATTTCTTAAAAATAATATCGTCTAAATGTAGACCCTCGCGTTCTCGGCACTCATTTAATCGAACAGTAAAATTACTTATGACGTCTCCGCAGGTGGACTCAGGGATGGCTGCCATTTCGTGACGGATATTTTCTTTCAAATGCGCCAGTGAAGTCGGTTTATTGGCGTAAACTTTAGATTTAAGATAACCCCATAGGAAAAAGTTCATAGGGGTTAAATCTGGACTGCGTGGAGGCCAATTTATGTCACCTCTCCGGGAGATCAATTTGCCTGAGAAAATTTCACGAACACGTGGCAGAGACATATTGGACGTGTGTGAAGTTGCTCCGTCCTGTTGGAACCACGTTCTTTGGTTATAGCCAGGAAAGTTTTGCAGTTCAGGTACCAAGAAGTTGTCTAACATCTCCACATAACGCTCTGAATTCACTGTAACTGCACGCCCCCGTTCGTCTTCAAAAAAGTAAGGGCCGATAATTCCTCGCGCCGACATCGCAGCCCATACGGTCACTTTAGGCGAATGTAGGGGTTTCTGATGTTTACGTTTCGGATTAGTTGCACTCCAGTAGCGGCAGTTCTGCTTATTTACGTGGCCATTAAGATGAAAATGAGCTTCATCCGAAAACAAAATGTTGGTAAACGTTGAAAATCGCTCAGTCACCTGATTTACGAAATTAAGCCTCTGACTGGCATCTTGGGGCTTTAATTCTTGCACCAATTGAATTTTGTAGGGGTGCAGCTTTAGGTCTTTGTGCATAATGCGATGTAATGATGATCTATGCACATTTAAAGCACTTGCGCGCTTCCAAATTGAAAGGTTCGGGTCGTCACGAACAGACTGATTAACATTCTCCACGTTTTCTACCGTTCTTGATGACCTATGTCGCCCGGATTTTGATTTATCCAGCGCTGTACCAGTCTCCTCAAACTTTTTAACCCAATGTCGAATGAGAGGAATGCTTGGCGCATCATTTAAGTGGCGAAAACCTCGAATACTGCAGATTTTTCTACGCGCTACAGTCGCCGAATCACCGTTTTTGTAAAACTCTCGCACGCATAACGCGCGGTTTGCTCCCGAGAAACGCTGCATAGCGACTAAATTCCCAAGAGCCAGGCTACCGATTGACATAACCCCCGCGCCCCTCGGATACGTTGCGTTCACGCAGTAAGCTAAATAAATATAAAATTTCTTTTGAGACACCTTGTATAATAGTATTCTTGTAGCAAGAAGAAATTATATCTGTGATGATCGATTCAAGGAGATATATGATAGGATAGAGATGGGTCTGTAGTTCTCTACCCGTGACTTACAGCCTGATTTAAATACTGGTGTTATAAACGCAGTTTTCCACATGGAAGGGAAGATCCTAGTTTCAACCGACAGACGAAATAGGCTGGTCAGAGGTTCACTTAACTAAAACAGCAACGTCGTAACAATAAAGGAGGTACACCATCAGGTCCACAGCCTTTGTTTATATCAAGAGAGCTCAGTTTTTTAAGAACGATGTGTTCGTTAATTTCCAAGTGAGACAAAACTGGCCCATATACATGGGTGAACACGTTTTATAATTATGAAGAGTTCCATACGAATGATTTCAATAATATCAGTTGTTAGAAACAAGTATTAATGTAACCATCTTGTAAAGACCTGTGTAAAAATGTAAAATTTTATAACACGAATAAATGATATTATTATTGTTATTATTATTATATTTTATGTCACACGTCTTCCAATTCGCATTTTGAATTTTTTCTGCCGGCATGAAACATGAAATAACCTAGGCAAGCTTGTTCTCGGGGCAACTTAGGTAAACGAAATTCCCGTTAAGTTTCGCTTAAACCAAAGAAATAGACTTTACCTAATGTTATATATTCCTTATATATTAATTGTAGTCGTACTTATTGGGTTCGACCTGTGTACGATTCTAGAATTTATATAAAATTTATAAAAAATAAAAATTTAAAATGTTATAAAGTTATAAAATTAAAATAACAAAAATAAATGACCAAATAACAAATTTCAGATATGATATCTTTTTTGTCTTAACTAATGTTAAGTAACCAATAATTTCCCGAGCCTGTTAAAAATACATGGTTACCGGTTAATAATAAAATGTTTGGGTTCAGGTTTTGGTTCACTGACTGTGAAATGTTCAGGTTCACGAAAAATATAGGTTTTCTCGGGTTTTCGTTTCGGGTCCGTGTTTAGCTTCAGGTCAAAACATTTGCCGTGTCGTACGGAAATATACGTAGATTAGTTTACACGATATTTAATATGTTATATGGTATTTTAAAGACAAATATATAATCCTGCATGTGAAATATTAACGTGATTTATTAATTAGGTGTTAGACTATGGTAGTTCAAAAGTCACAAACATGCAAACAGAGTTGATTAAAAGTATTGCTACGTTTTATTTAGAACACTTTAAAAGGTACTGTTTACTGTAATCGCCTTTTTAAACAATTAGACTCATTTCCCCAGTGTACGGAAGATAAAAAAGTATTGCGTTTAAATCGTAAATACTGTCGTAAAAAGTGTTGACTCGAAAATATTTTTTGTTAACAACTCGTGTACACCAATTTTCACTTTTCCTTTTTTTTTTACCAATTTAAAGAGTAAATCTAGTTAATTGAAAATAAACTACTGTGAGAATGATGTTGCTCTAATTAAACATTTCTGTTTTTAAATTATTTTAACGATACAATTCACAGATGGCGGACAATAAGGTTTTATGTATTACTCACTTGTTAATAAATAACAACACGACATAATAGGAGGCAAAATATTTATTAACTATAATTTAAGATTTTGAAGACCACCGCTCCTTACGTGATAAACAGAAAGGTTGTTAGTGTGGAAAGTAACGAGTAAAATTGAACTCGACAGCTTGTGCAACATGAGAATTATTTGAAAAGTTCACAAACAGATAATAAAAGACTATCTTTTCGAATTTACTCTTATTTTTTTAATATATTCTCCCTGAACTCAACTCAAGTTTTCTAGCGATGTTTTAGTACCATTATCCTATTCCGGAAGTTCGATTCAAGCCTCACAAAATAGCCGTTTACCGTCGTTCCTAGCTTATCATTTAAAGGAAATCTCTTGTCAGCAAGTATTTTTTTGAGGTATGTAAACAGATGAAATAGATGGAGTTAAGTCAGGTGCAAAATACGAATGGGACAGCAAATGATCTACTTCAATTTGTATATTTTTGATACTGAAATAACACTTATATGGACGCGTGCATTATCCTGATGAAAAACTATTAATGTTTTTGATAAACTTAATAAGCATTTTTTCATGAATTTTTTGGTTCAGTCGGTCCAAAAGGTTACCATAGTATTTGAATTTTATTGGCCATTTGGAAGATAGTTAGTTAGTTAAAATTTGGGCGCACAGCAACGATGGCTATTTCACCCCTTTGGAAGATAATTAATGAGCAATATTCTCTTTACATAATATATATATATATATATACATATGGAAGTCACAGCCAGGGGTGCACCAAGGAAACTTGTCGCCCGGGTGCAAGGTTTAGTTTGCCGGTCAACTCAGCGACGAGCTTGTGTTGCCGAGTTGACCTGTTCCGCTTTATACATATATGCAGAATTCACTCACTTAATGTGCACGTTCGTTATCATTTAATATCATTTACCATGTGTAGAGTTTTCTACATCTACATTTGTACAACGGAAAGTTATGCGCCAGCATTTATGCGACAAAACATTTATACGAGTTGAAATTTATACTCCAAGCATATGCTATACTATGCTAAATATGTGTACCTACGATGGTATATTTATATAGAAATATTGACGTAGAAAATTGCTAGATTCATCTTTTACTTCTTATGCATTTTTATCAGATTAACACGAATTATAAGAGCAGTCACCAACTGGCGAACCGCGGTCCGGTCTCGGACGGCATGCATTTTATTCCGGACCACAGTAAACTGCTCATCGTGTTGTAGTACTGCGGCCTCGTCTTAACCGAACAGGAAATTCCCCAAACTAAGGGCTTAATGGCAACAGATAGCAGTAAAAACTGCTCTACAAAGCACATCACCTCGTGAAGGAAGTAAGTCGGTTACCGATATGTCCGAGCTCCTATGTCGAAACATCGAAAGTACATTTTAATGTTTTGTGCACAATGTATTGCTCTGATCTGCATCCAGTTAGCGCAAAAATTCACGAACCGCAGTCTTTCAACTTGATGATTTGCGAACAAAACCGGGCAAGTTACAAGTCTTCTGGATGCAAGCCCTTATTGCCTCAACCTTCTTTGAATAGTTCGTGGTCAAACTGCTAAATATCGATTTTCTGCAAGACAACGTGCGAGAAAAGTTGACGGCCAGTCACGATCGTGTAAAACAATTTGAGCAAGTAAATCAGTCATCGCGAACGATGGTAGCTCGTGGATGATTTGAACCAAGTTTTTTTTTTCTTTTTTTGTATAGGGACCAGTTTCCTGATCAAGCTTTATAGACTAATTAATAGTGTTTTTAGCTACATCCAAAACGCCAGCGATATTCCACTTCTGCGACCATCTTCATAAGATGATACAGCTCGTACAACGCCTTGGGGTCACATTTTAATTTTATTCTACATAAAAATACTTGCAGATGTTTAGAAATCACTAGGATGGGTAACTAATGCTCAAAATTTTATTTGAATAATGAGTTATTTGTGTTAAAATACGTTTACTTAATAGGCTATATGATATAGTGTTCGTTCAAGTGGATATTATTTATTGTTACAGCCTGTTAAGTTAGCAACAAACAATGTTTGTTTATGCAGACTTGTTATATTAACATGTTGTATTATCTCCCGATACTTATAGTTTCCTATTAAGTACAATCGTTGTCGGCGACTGTAAAAACAATCAGGTCGACAAAAATGCTGACGTATTATTTGAACATTTCTACATAAAACTATATAAATATAAAAGTTTTCTCGGGCAGACAGATAAAAGCTCATAAGCTAATTTATGTAATCTTACATGAGATTTTTTTTTCTTTATCTGCTACTCTAACTTGTGACGCTAGGCAAATTTGCAAGATGTGTACTGTATTAAATGTAAGATGTATTCACTTATGTGCTTTTATGAGAAAGTATATTTTGTTAATATCTATAAAACTAACTCATAAAAAATATTCGCATTTTTTGTCTTATCATCTTTGGTCCGCCGGCCTGAGATTTAAGCAATGAAAACTCGCACGCTGAAAAAATGCCATTAAAATAGTCTGTGATAGCTCATTAGTACCACAGACTATTTTAGTTTTTTCAATAGATCGATCCGTCTTCTTTTTTAAACAAATTGCGAGTGACTAATGCTCATAATTTATATATATATATAACGGGTGTTTTTTTTAGAGGTATAGAACTTTAAATTGCAATAAAACAACGATGGATTATTCGATTGACATGAATTTTTTTTTTTATTCGAAAGATAATCTTGTGGCATTACATTAAATCATACCAACAAGACGGCGCAACATGTCACACAGCTCGTGCCACAATCGATTTATTGAAAGACACGTTTGGTGACCGCCTAATTTCACGTTTTGGACCTGTGAATTGGCCTCCAAGATCTTGTGATTTAACACCGCTGGACTACTTTCTGTGGGGCTATGTAAAGTCATTGGTCTATGCGGATAAGCCACAAACGCTTGACCATTTGGAAGACAACATTCGCCGTGTTATTGCCGATATACGGCCACAAATGTTGGAAAAAGTCATCGAAAATTGGACGTCCAGATTGGACTACATCCGAGCCAGCCGTGGCGGTCATATGCCAGAAATCATATTTAAAATGTAATGCCACAAGATTATCTTTCGAATAAAAAAAAATTCATGTCAATCGAATAATCCATCGTTGTTTTATTGCAATTTAAAGTTCTATACCTCTAAAAAAAAACACCCATTATATATATATATATATATATATATATATATATATATATACATATATATCTTTAATTTTAGGAGGATGGTTTAAGACCTAAACCAATACCACCTATATATATATATCTATATATATATATATATATATATATATATATATATATATATATATATATATATAACAATACAAATGACAATAAAAGCAAATTCAATCCGTACTTATACGAAAATGCTTAAATGAGTAATATAACAGTTCCAATCTAACGAATCTCTGTGAACTCATTAACTTTTTACTTAGTAGTAGAACAATTGCAATCAGTTTTAGAATAGTTTATTTATGAATAATGAGTTCATTGATAAGAAGATTACTAGAATTCTACATAAAAAGCGATAAAATGCATTTTCAAATAATTTATTGTAAGAATATTACTATCTAATCACTACTGAATATAAGCTAAGAAATCTACTACTCGGTCGTTAACAATAGGTCCTAAGTAGTTCCGGAAACATATAGAACTTATCATCCGCATAAGAAATTAAAATGTCTTTTAAAAAATCATTTATGTAAATTAGAAGTAAAATGGGACCCAGAATAGTACCCTGAGGAACCCCACACGACTCTAATCTGGCCTTACTAAGTTCATCGCCTATCTCAATCCTTTGATGTCTAACTTTAAGATATTTCAACTCCTCTTACACTATATCTGTCTAGTTTTCTAAGTAAAATTGGATAATTTATCATATCAAAGGCCTTTGTGAAATCTAAAACACGACAATAGCAGGACGGCATGCATCTAGATTTTTGTAAACTTTTGATATCAGTAAAGCTAGAGTATCCTGTATACTTTCGCCTTCGCAAAAGCCAAACTGATAAATATCTTTTGAAAAGTTTGATAACAAAGAGATGGGTAAGTAATTACAAACATCCTCCAATGACCCATAGTTGTGTAAAGATTTAGCAACAGAGACCAAGAATATTCTGGAAAATTCTTCCATCAAACGTGATTCACAAGTTCATACGGAGCAACAGCGATGGATGTTGAAGTTTTTTTTTTATATATATTTGAATCGAAGATAATTTTATCAATACCAAGTGAATTTTTTGACTTGAGGAAGTGCATACCAGATATAATATCTTCGGTAAAATAGAATTCCAAAACACTGAATTCGCTGAAGGAGTAATATTAACATCAAATCTGTCATCTTTGTCAGGTATCTTCTCTGAAAGATTAAATGGTACAATAATAAAATAATTATTTAACTGGTATGCAATGTTGATATTTTCCGTAACGACGATATAATTCGAATAATTTTTTTAAGATTTATTTATATTCAGTACTTCTTTGGTTCATTCGACATATCTTTAAAGTTATGGCAATTTTAAAATTTCTTTTGATGGTAATTGTTTTTCTCTATTTTAATTATTAAGATTATTTACGCGATTTTTAAAGAATTTATATTTTTGAAATAAATTTATACCAGTTTTAAATCTATAATTCTCAGTTATCCATGGTTTCTTCTTTTTAATTATTTACAATCTTAAAATTCTGAATTAAAAACAGTTAAAATAGCACCGTGCTACCGAAGTACGACTCCCCTTTTATATATATAAGGTACTCTTGCGTGCTGCGGTACCCTGGTTGAGAACCACGGATCTAGACTATATAAATGAAATATGTCTCATAACGCTAACAAAGAGCTGTCCACCTGATGGCCCACGGGCCACATCGAAAAGAACTAAAAAAAAGTTGTTCCACACTCTTATATAAGTTGGACAGCCCAGCGCTAACATGTAATGACGTGTGCTCCAAAGTGCATTAGAACACGAAACAGGTCTAGTTAGATTAAAAATCAACGTCAACAAAAAGAGATTCATGCGGATCGGTAATAAAATCAATAACAGCGTCAGAATTCTGGAAAGCTAACTGGAAGTAGAAGTGAATCAGTTTTACTACCTTGGTAGTTAATCACCAAAGTTGGTGGGACTGCGAACGGAATACTAATACGCATACAAGAAACCAACCATGCTTTTTGAACCCTCGTTAATATCTGGAAATCTACATACCTGACACTACCTACAAAACTGCGCATATTTAAGACCAACGTTTTGTTTGTATTGTTGAGAAATGTGGAAAGTCATCGAGAACAACCTGCAAATGTTTGTCAACAAATGCTTTCATAAAATGTTCCGTCATTTCTTGCTAAACATTATTACTAAGGCAGAAGTTTTGAAGGACTTTCATGAGACGCATTGCTGAGAAAATAAAGTTGTGCTAGTGGATCTCCACGTGTCGTGGCCTGGGAACACATTCAAAGGTTCCTGTAAAATTACAAAAAATGTGTCTAGATTGTAAACCCCACTCACAGTAGAAAAAGACCGCACATTACTTTAAGAAGGACTATCGCCAAAGAGACTGAAACCACCGGTAACAGAGAAGTCAAAGTTTTGGTTGAAAACCGAATGCATTGGAGAAACTTTGTGGATGCCCTATGTTCCTTGGAGGAATGAATGGAACCAGGACAGCTGGAGTGCCAGAATACCGTATCCATTTTCCATTTTTCAACTTTCAGTCCGCTTCTTTCGTACCAACTTACATAAGCGTTTATTTTTTGTTTCCAAGACTGCACAGCTCGTTAAAAAAACGGCTTTTACAAACAAATTAACTCTATTTAATGTTAAGTGGTGGTTATTATTGATATTTTATTATTTATTATTCATGAATATATCTTCATATATCCCTACTTTTCGAATATGTGAGCATATTTGCTTTTGGGAATAGAGTTTAACAATCGCATCTAAAACGTAAAGGAGGGTCTTGTTTATATATATATATATATATATATATATATATATATATATATATATATATATATATATATATATATATATATATATGGTTTAGATGTACACTGATTAAATCAGTTGTTACCTATATTGCATGTCCTGTAAATCACATTATTAATTTATGCTTCTCCGATGGAGTTTTCCCCTCGGAATTAAAAATATCGAAAATCATTCGCATATACAAAAAGGAGGATCATGACGAGGTAAACAATTATTACCCTATTTCACTCTTACCAAAAGTCTCACCAATTATTGAAACATCGTTAAGACTCGTGTAGTTAACTATTTAGATACATTTAAAATTATAACAGACTCGCAATATGGTATTCGTAGTGATCGTGCTACTAATGAAGTATTGGTACAAATGTAAAGTTATATTTTGAATGCGCTGGAAAATAATAACATTGTAGATATAACATGTGAGGACTTATCATGTTAGAAAAACTAGACCATATAGGTATGGCTTAGAAAAAAATTAAATCCTTTTTAACGGGACGGCAACAAATAGTATATATTAACGGAATATTCTCGGAGATGGAAAATGTTATCTTAGGTCTCCCTCAGGGTGCGCTTTTATCTCCGATATTGTTTCTATTATATATTAACAACTTGCCGCCAAATATTGAAGACTCCGACACAATCTTATTTGCTGATGAAACTTCATTTCTGACGTCAGCCTCCGATATATCAAACTAAATATCAGCTCCACTAAAACCAGAAAACAGTCGGAAGAATGGTTCAGGTATAATAAATTAAAACTAAATAGCAACAAAACAGAAAATATGATAATATCGAAGACAAATTTAATTAAATTATGAATAAGGTTCACACTTCTAAATTTCAAGTGATGATCTAAAATACAAAGTGATGATCCTCGCTTCGGAAATACAAAGTGATGACCTAAAGCAAATTAATGTGAAGTGTGAATTTTCACACATTTCAGGGTTTTGCAGGTATTTAGTACGTGAATGATGATTATTTGGGATGCCAAATCAAATTTTATATTAATTTTTTTTTTGTTAATTTTAATTCGAACACCTAATACTATTATTTAGGTTTCTAAATATGTGCAGTATTTTTTTTTTTTTTTATATATATAGCAAAGTTCATTAAGAATTTTAAAAATTGCGCCTATGGCTTCCATTGGTTGTTATAAGCTCCGCTCCTCTGATTTCGTGTACATTGAAACAGAATTAAATTATAATTTAAACAATTTCCACTGGTTATTAAATTTACGCTTTTAAAAGTTAAATGCAATATTTGCCAAAATATAACTAGAATTTTGAAAAAATAATTTAAACAATATAAAAATTTAAAAAAAAAAAACAAAAAATTATATTGTCTCTTCTCGCAAGGTTCAATCCCCCTTTCGATCGAGTAAGTTGGGTGAGAGCCAGCGTCATAACCACTACACCAGGATACATCTTCCAGTGTAGCGTGTTACAAAGCTATAATTTGTGTACATTATTAGCCAAAAAAACACAAAAAATGCGTTTTTTTCCATATACATAATCTGATCAAAAATTCCTGTTGTACTATTCCGGTTGACACCAATGTACATTAATTAGAATTTTTTCAGATTTTTAGTTTAAACGCAATTTTGGCAAAAAATCGCTTCAAAATAATTTATTTTGCAAAAATAAAAATTTGATCGTTAATCCACGTACCAAGGGCTTCCATTTGATACCCTACTCAGAATTATAAAAAAATATATTTTTTTTTCGATGAGCACATATTTGTTTATATTTTTAGGGGGATATATTTTTTAGATGTTTTAGTATTTTTCCTATGTGCGGGTCAAAGAGTTGTATAAGCATGCCAAATTTCAACTCTCTAGGTTTAGCCGTTTGGCTAAAATTTTTACCGAACAGACAGACAGACAAACAGACGAATGACGGTATAAGGGTTTTTTGGTCATACCTACAAAACCTTAAAAAGGTCCTCATTTCTAAAATACAAGTGATGACCTAAAAAAAAGGTCCTCGCTTCGGAAATACAAAGTGATGACCTAAATTTTGTAGTTTGTTTCTGTGTTTTTATTTTTATTTCCTTCCTTTTTAGTGTATTTCGTTTTAATACTCTACTTATGTATATGTACATGTCGTAGTCCGTTTTATAGGTCATTGGGTCACATTAAATAGCGCATGCTTGAATTGTCATGTAGTTATAAAATGTGTATACTGCAGGTTTAGATTTAACTGTCCAGATTTGGTGGTCTGACCTTTGCCGATAACAATCTGTTCAGTCAATAAAATTAGATAATTTATTTATATATTTAATAATTTTAAAAAGAAAATAAAATTAAGTTATCTAAAAATAATTGACTTCTCGTTTATTCAGTCTATAGTTATTTACTATGGGGTGGGGCTGGCAAAATGTTAATTAAAAAAATAGAAACCACACAAAAATTTATTTTTTAAATTATGTACAGAAACTATCGGATATATCCTAGTAGTGAACTGTTCATGGAATTTAATATGTTTACTATAAATAGCCTATATTGTTTAACAATTTATAGATATATTTATAAAAATAAACTGCATCTTCATTATTTCCTATCTATGCCACTTCACTCCTATTCAACTAGGTTATAAAAAACGCAGGTATTAAAAGAAAGTCGATAAATTTAATTTTCTTTAGTTCATTCTTATTTTGTTTAATTTTTATGTTAATAAGAACTTACTAGATCATTTTATGAATATGCTATCAAGTAATCATGATCAATATAACATAGTGTTTCGGAAGACTTTCTCAAAGAGATTATTAAAAGAAATGTATTAACTGTGAAATACTGTAATAACATAAGTTCTGGAAAATATACTTCGTCAGGTATAAGTGTTGATAGAATAGTAAGCAATAATGTTATAATATTAATGTATTATACTAATGTGATGTGGGTTAAGTAATTATGTAATTTAAATGAAAACAAATATTTATGTTCTTATTTTTCTTTTGTTAGTCTTGTTTTTCTCTCAAGGTTGTCTGTCTTATGGTTGGTTTATATACGGAACAAGAATAAGGAATAGGAAATAAGAATAGTACACAAGATGTTAAAACATGGCTGCGCCGTATATCGGTTTATGTAGGAATGAAAGTTAACTTAAACATAAAAAAAGTTGGTAACATTTAACATTTTATTCTTATTCCAAGAATGAGTGATGAAAAGCATGCGCACAATGGTCAAAATGTCGGCCGTAATAAAATTTGTCCAATAGATGTTTTCCTGCTGTGATCAGAAGATTGAAAAAAACAATATAATGTGTGAAACACAAGCAAATAAATTTACAAAATCTTCTAAATCCATATTACTGAAAACGATTTTTTTTAAAGGTTATATTAAACACAACAACCTATCAAACGACAACCGTTAAACACAGGCCAACGCAAGTGTAGCGAACCGGTAACGTTACTTTACAACGTACCGTTTATTGTTCACTAGGTAGCGAGCCTGTGGTATAATATTACGTCTAATCTCAAACTGAAGTGAGATTACTGACTAAAGGAGTTCGGGTAGTAGGCGTGAGTGTTATCCAGGGTTCATCATTACGATATGTGAATTAAATGATATGTATTGTTGTACTTACCAACCGACTGAACAGGCATCTTGCATTTAAGTTTGGATCAAAGCTGTTCACTAAAGTTCTTAAGGTGAAGGGTTTACACTCGTGAACACGGTTTAAAATAAATGAATTAAATTTATTAACAGTAAAATTTACAAATAGTTTAAAGATTAAAAGTTTAATATGTATTTAAAGTAATTAATAAAATAAAACAAACAGAATTGAGTAGACCACCAGAAAATATCGACGCAGTGCCTCTACGAATGCTACTACCTAGATGTTACTACTAACAAGCCCGAATACTATCTGCTCTCCTCTTCAGAGAGTCGTGTGTTTTTATGAGAAGTTTCTAGGTATTTCGTGGAAAAGGGGTTTAGCTTTGTTCAAGGGGACCCTAGTGTTCAGAGTTATTAAGCAATAACTCTGATTACATTTCTCCTTGAACAAAGAACCATTTAAAAAATATATTTCTAAAGATACATAAAATTTCTAAAATTTTATTATTTTAATTCTCAAAAGTATACCCTTTTTAAAAAGCCCAAGAAATACCTTTGTAAAAAATCATAAAAACCGATGGCAACCCCTTTTCTACTTTAGAAGTATTTCAAATATTTACTAGTATTTCAAATATTTGACTAGTATTTCAAATATTTCCCTAGTATTTCAAATATCCCTAGTATTTCAAATCTTCTCTAGTATTTCAAGTATTTCCCTAGTACATATTACAAATTTTAACTAGTACATATTTCAAATATTTCTCTAGTATTTCAAATCTCCCATAGTTGTAACAGCGTCAAGACGCAGTACAATTGTAAAATTAAAATGTTTTTTTTTGTTGTGGTTAAGTGCAAGGAATGCAACTTTCACAAATTTAGAATAGTATTTTTGTCAATGCCCTAATTGCACTTTCTTGGAACTAATTCAGTAAACAACATATATGACATTGAAAAAAAACCCTTTTTCTTTTTCATTTTTTTAAAAGTATATAAGGTAGATAAAAAAATAGTAAGGGATCAGTCATTAGAAAACAATAATAAGCGATCAGTCATTGGTAATCAATCAGTAATCAGTAGTCAGTAGTCAGTAAATAGTAATCAGTTATCAGTAAGAAGTCAACAGTCAGTTCGTAAAACGTCGTTACTCAGTTCGTAAACGATAATCAGAAGTAAAGTCAAAAGTGTTTTGTAAATCTTTTCCAGGAGCAACTGCAGGTCATTAATTTTTATATTAGATCCAGAAATATTTATTATTTTTATGTATATTTTTTATTTTTAACTTTACAATATAAACTTATTCTTTATTCCGTTGTAATTCTATTTACTTCCCGAAAGACCCAAAGAACATCTTTTCAGCAATAGAAGTCTCAGATTTGTTTTCTGGTTTAGCTTCATTATTTTTATATCTAAAACCAGTGGTGGCAGCTATCAGTAGAATTCTAAATCTTTTAATAAACCCCTTAAATTCACTTGTTACATAGTATTTCAAATCTTCTCTAGTATTTCAAATATATCCCTAGTATTTCAAATCTTCCATAGTATTTCAAATCTTCTCTAGTATTTAAATTTTTTCCCTAGTATTTCAAATCTTCTCTAGTATTTCAAATATTTCCCTAATATTTCAAATCTCCCATAGTATTTCAAATCTTCTCTAGTATTTAAAATATTTCCCTAGTATTTCAAATCTCCCATAATATTTCAAATCTTCTCTAGTATTCCAAATATTTTCCTAGTATTTCAAATATTTCCCTAGTACATATTACAAATTTTAATTAGCACATATTTCAAATATTTCCTAATATATCAAATATTTTCCTAGTATTTAAAATCTCCCATAGTATTTTAAATTTCCAATAATATTTTAAATCTTCCCTAGTATTTCAAATATTTCCCTAGTATTTCAAATCTCCCCTAGAATTTCAAATCTCCCATAGTATTTTAAATCTCCCATAGTATTTTAATTCTGCCCTAGTCTTTCAAATATTTCGTTAGTATTACAAATATTTCCTAGTATTTCAAATATTGCCTTGGTACATATTACAAATATTAACTAGCACATATTTCAAATATTTCCTGGTATATCAAATATTTCCCTAGTATTTCAAATCTTCCCTAGTATTTCAAATATATTCCTAGTATTTTAAATTTCCCCTAGTATTTCAAATATTTCGTTAGTATTACAAATATTTCCTAGTATTTCAAATATTGCCTTGGTACATATTACAAATATTAACTAGCACATATTTCAAATATTTCCTGGTATATCAAATATTTCCCTAGTATTTCAAATCTTCCCTAGTATTTCAAATATATTCCTAGTATTTTAAATTTCCCCTAGTATTTCAAATATTTCGTTAGTATTACAAATATTTCCTAGTATTTCAAATATTGCCTTGGTACATATTACAAATATTAACTAGCACATATTTCAAATATTTCCTGGTATATCAAATATTTCCCTAGTATTTCAAATCTTCCCTAGTATTTCAAATATATTCCTAGTATTTTAAATTTCCCCTAGTATTTCAAATATTTCGTTAATATTACAAATATTTCCTAGTATTTAAAATATTTCCTAGCATTTCAAATATTTCCGTAGTATTTTAAATATTGCCCTAGTACATATTACAAATATTAACTAGCACATATTTCAAATCTTCCCTAGTATTTCAAATATATTCCTAGTATTTTAAATCTCCCCTAGTATTTCAAATCTCCCATAGTATTTGAAATCTTCCCTAGTATTTCAAATCTCCCATAGTATTTAAAATCTTCCTTAGTATTTCAAATATTTCCCTGGTATTGTCGCGCCTAGGTTGGTTTTGGGGGGTTTGTATGAATAAAAGAATATAAATTCTATATACTAATTTATTGATAGGAATAAAATACTACAAATTCTAATTGCTAACAGTACTGGCCAGGCGAGGTTAAGGGTTCATAAATTATATAATACCTTAATACAATACAAGTCTATAAATCGTTGTCGTACAACAATGAAGTTAAAATATCGAGACTGAATTTATCATTCTGTATACCGACAATTGATAATGAATGTCCCTATCATTGGATGTACAATAATAACTTATAATAAGGGCTCTAGGTAGGGCTTAGGTTCAACCTAGTGACACAATAATTAAATTAACTAATTAATTCCGGATCGTAAGAGTGTTTTATTTAAATGGAATAAATACCATTAAAGTTGTGAGACACATCTGGAGCAAATACAAAAATATAACTTTAAACTGTACTTACATCACAACTGTTTGGTTGGTCATTGTTGGTAATAACGCGAGATACAACACTGAATATGAATTACTAATTATCTGTTAAGATCTTTAAGTTCCTTATATATGGAAAATAGAAAAATGATCCGTGCAAGAATTTCATGACAAGTGTTACGTGTTAAAACACGGGTCAGTTGAGTGCATGGAAAGCTATTCCTAAGATGTGGATGCCCTCTATCCGTGACAAAACGTAGTTTGAAACGTATCCTTTTAAACAACGGTAACAAATATGGATCAATACCCATTGGTCATTCTACCAGCATGAAAGAGGAATATGAGACAATATCATTAGTCCTGAAAAAAATTAAGTATGAAGAACATCAGTGGGTGATTTGTGTCGATCTAAAAATGGTAAACTTCCTCATTGGCCAGCAAAGTGGATATACAAAATATCCTTGTTTTTTATGTCTTTGGGACAGCAGAGCTAAGGATTAACACTAGGTTAACAGAAATTAGCCTTTAAGAAATGTCATGATTCAAGGAAAACAAAACGTAATCAACGAACCTTTGGTTGCGAGAGGGAAAATTCTATTTCCACCCTTGCATATCGAGTTGGGGCTTATGAAGCAACTTGTGAAGGCTTTAAATCGAGATGGACTTTGTTTTGACTACTTGACACGTACATTTCCTGGGATTAGCACTGAAAAACTGAAAGCCGGTCCTCAGATAAGCCAACTTATTAAAGATCTACAAGTTACCACATCAATGAATGAGATTGATTCTAATGCTTGGTGTTCATTTGTTCAAGTAGTAGAAAATTTTCTTGAAAATCATAAGGCAGAGAATTACATAGAATTAGTGTAAAATATGCTATCCAACTTTAATATTCGCGGATGTAACATGAGCATAAAAGTTCACTACCTTCACAACCACTTAGATCGGTTTCCAGAAAACCTAGGTGGTTTTAGCGAAGAACAGGGGGGGAAAGATTCCATCAGGACATTAAAACTATGGAAGATAGATATGAAGGAAGATGGGATAACCACATGATGGCCGACTACTGTTGGAGTCTTCAGCGAGACTGTCCTGGTAAACTCCATGCTAGAAAGTCGTATAAAAGAAATTTTTTGTGATAAGTGATGAATGTATATTTACCTACTTTGTGAAATAAACACCTTACTTTGTATTTTTTGTATTATTTTTTTTTTTTTAACTGGCATTGGAGCAAATAGTAATAGTAATAACGTGAAATGTACATAAGTTAAAAAATAAGATGATCTTATCTTAAAAGAGGCCAATATAGCGTATCTCAAAAACTAGATCTGATAGACCAAATCTGACCGCTGTATTGGATTCTGCACCCAAAAATTACTTAGAAACAGTTAAAAAATCGCAGGTACCAAAATGTCTGTTGGGCTGTATAATCAGAACATCAGAACTTTTTATTTGTTCTTGAGTAAATATTTTTATATTTTTTTCCTATTTATTTTATTTTTAATATTTATATGTAATTTATGTTTTAAGACTGATTTACAGTCATTATAATGTATTTATTTCGGTTCTAGATTATATAAGATAAAGTATTTCTTTTTTTAGATATTTCAACTACTTCTAGTACGTCATTTACATTTATAGTATTTGAAATACTTCTTGAAATACTTTCAAATAAATTTAAAGTACTTGAAATGCACTATTTCAAATACTTTTTCAAAGTATTTGATATATCAAATACTCTATTATTTAGGATCGGTATTTGATATTAGGTATTTGAAATACTTGTACTGAGTATTTGGCACAGTTCTGGTCTTTGTCATGTTGCTATGCACTAAGCTATATTAGTGACTACCTGAACGTTTAAAATACTTAAGTGCGGCAACTTGCTAGAAAAATGGCCGCTGTTGTCCTGATGTATAAAGTATAGGCAGGGATAGGCACGCATGTAGTCAATGAGAGCCGCATTTCGGTTTTTCATATATTATAAAGTTTTATAAAATTTAATACTATAGTTACATAGTATTAAATACACAAATTAAAATTTAATTTAATTTAATTAATATGATTACATGCATATTCTACACAAGTCTTAAGTGCTATGTAAGTATACATACATATATGGGGAAGCACAAAACAAAATCAGCTTTATCACAGTCATCAAAACTTAGGGTATTCAAAAAAAAAACGTTTTTCGAGTTTAGTTTTATCACTACAATGTTTTTTTTTTTTTTTGTAAATCAACTATTTATGGTAATACGATTAAGATTAAATAAGTCACCCATATCGAAAATTTAATAGTTTGTGATATAATTCACTTTTTTGTTTGGAAAAAATTGGTTATGCTGAGGCTTGTCTGGATAAAGTAGGTTTTGCTGAAGATTAAAAAGATATATATTTAATAAAAAATTATTATTTTTTTTTTAGATAATTAAGATCACATAAAAACGTGTATGTAGTTATGTACGTGTTATGACTTGTTATTGTCAACTTTTATTTATCTACATATGTTTGTAACCTGCGCAAATAGAGAAAATAATGAAATGAAGTGATTGGCTGAAGTGGAAAGAGGTGATTTTGCACCAGACTCGCTTGTGGATAAAGTTGGTTCTGTTTTGTCTTGCACAATTCGATACGACATTATAAAGGTTTATCGCTAAAAAAAATCTGTCTCTCTTACTGAATCCCTATATAAACCGTATATTAAAACAAAAACAAGGATTTGTTTTTTTTTTTTTATAATCAAAACCAGAATACGTGTGACGCAATTTTCTTGACAAACACTGTTCTTTGTAATATCGTTCTTTATTATAAGGGGAGAAAATTGCAGTTACCGATGAAGCACACAAGACCTTTCATTTAATCGTACAGGTTTTAAAATTGTTTCTTTAGCTTGAATTTAATTTCTTTTATTCTTGAATTTAATTCTTTTATTGTTTTTTTTCAGTCAAATAATTCAGAAAATTGTTATAATTTAAAACTCGAATTTCCTCAAACTGCCTGGCTACAGTGAAATTTGAGAACAATTTTCCAGTTACGAGGCACGGAAAGTAATGTAATGGGAATTAAATTTCTATGTAAGTTACCGTAGCGAATCTCGCTGAATAGACGATAACATGACACCCCTAACCATTCCTAGTATTCAGTAATTAGATAATATGCTTAGAGTAGGTAATTTTGTGAGAAACATAATTCACACATAACATAAACATAATTGAAATTATACATTTTGTATTTTGTTAAAACAGTTTAGATTCAGCTTCCTTAGAAATAAGACATACTTACATACTTTGTAATAATTAAAATAAATCTTTTTAAAAACAAAGTTGTCGATTGAAGAAATATAAGTTGTATGTATATATTTTGATGTAAGTGTATATAGGTATGTGTGCATATTTGTTAATATGTGTGTTATGTTTATGTAACAGTTTGCATGTGTATATATGCAAATTATGCATTATATGCATTTACTACAAGCAGCTATAGTTGAAAAATCTATATAGGAAGAGAAAGATGGCGGCTGAAATAGACCACCAAGTACAATAACTATATCTATTTTCAAAATCCGGTGTTTTTTGTGCCTAAAAAATTCATAGTTCTAGTACAAAGCCTTTTTAATACAGTGTGCGTGATTTTAAATACAATATTTTTAAACAAAATAGCATAATTATCTAAAATTTTAATTATTTGTGACATCAGCTGATACTGACACGTATCTATATATCAGGACAGTTGAAAAACATAAATTCTGTATAAAAACTTATTTTAATATATAACCTACATAAATTGTGTATAAAAAGTGACTAAATTACGTTTTTAATAATTATTAATACCGTTCTAATAATAATAATACACCCCATAAATATAAAAATGTCAAAAAAAGTATCGGATCTTCTGTTAACAGAACTCAGAGACGAACTAAAAAAAAAAAGGTATTAAAAGTATCGGAAATAAATCCACACTGATAAATAAACTAAAAGATGCACTTAATTCAAGTTTTATTCACGAAAGTCCAGAAAAATCTAAATTAATACACTTAAGTGACGACGAAGAAGAAGAATATGAGGATGCACCATTATTAAACTCAGCGAACAGCAGTAGTGATACGGTAATTTTTAACTATAATCCTAACAAAAAACTAAAAGAGAACTTTAAAAGCAAAAAGAGTCACTTTAAATTTTTTGACATTATAAAAAAACTTGAAACAAAAATACACTCACTTGAAGTTAGACTGTCAAAAATTCTACGTAACAATAAGAAGAAGTGTTCCCTGTGCGTAAAGTGTTCTCCATGTAAGAAGAAGCCCCCCCCCGTGTAAACAAGTGACGTCATTAGACTTTGAAAATAAACATTCCAAGCCAATAAATGATAGCGTAGAAAACTTAAACACCCCAGTTAAAGATATGCCAGATGAGTCAAAAAAGAGTCAGAAATGTCAAAATGGTTTAATAAATAATAAAATGAGTAATGTTTTGATTTTAGCCGATAGTCATGGTCGTCATGCAGCTAAAATCTATATATATAAAAGCAAGTGTCCTGACTGACTGACTCATCACCGCCCAGCCCGAACCCTTGGGCCTAGAAACTTTAAATTTGGAGAGTATATTCCCTCCATGACGTAAGCACCCACTAAGAAGGGATTTTTCGAAATTCAACCCCTAAGGGGCGAAAAGGGGTGAAATGTGTATTCACGGATTCTTTAATATCTCTTCGGGTCGATGGGATATCGACTTAGTTTTTGCTTACAAAGATTACACATACATATGCCGCAAAACTTATTTCAGGATTTTGTCCTAATCAACCCCTAAAGGGGTGAATCTACAATCGGGGTGAATTTTACATCCCGTCGTATTTCCTGTGTTTGTTGAGTTATAAGGTTTCTTTTTGGCACATAGGTGTCTTTTTATAATATCTCGAAATGGTTGTGACAGTTTTTTAAAATTTCACCTTTAAAGGGTGAAAAGGGGTAATATGTGATTTCAGGGATTCTTTAATATCTCTTAGGACCAATAAGTAATCCACTTGCTTTTTGCTTACAAAAAATACCCATACAAAACCGAAAAACTAATTCCAGCATTTTGTCCTTATCAACCCCTAAAGGGGTGAATCTACAATTGGGGCGAATTATACATCCCGCCGTATTTCCTGTGATTGTTGAGATGTGACATTACTTTTTGGCACATAGGTGTATTTTTAAAATATTTCTAAATGGTTTTGACAGTTTTTTAAAATTTCAGCCCCAAAGGGTGAAAAGGGGTGACATGTGATTTCAAGGATTCCTTAATATTTCTTAGGACCAATAAGATATCAACTTAGTTTTTGCTTACAAAGATTACCCATACAAATGCCGAAAAACTTATTTCAGGATTTTGACCTAATCAACCCCTAAAGGGGTGAATCTACAATCGGGGTGAATTCTACATCCCGTCGTATTTCCTGTGTTTGTTGAGTTATAAGGTTTCTTTTTGGCACATAGGTGTCTTTTTATAATATCTCGAAATAGTTTTGACAGTTTTTTAAAATTTCACCCCTAAAGGTTGAAAAGGGGTGATATGTGATTTCAAGGATTCTTTAATATCTCTTAGGACCAATAAGATATCGACTTGCTTTTTGCTTACAAAAATTACCCATACAAATACCGAAAAACTAATTTCAGGATTTTGTTCTTATCAACCCCTAAAGGGGTGAATCTACAATTGGGGTGAATTATACATCCCGTCGTATTTCCTGTGATTGTTGAGATGTAACATTACTTTTTGGCACATAGGTGTATTTTTAAAATATTTCGAAATGGTTTTGACAGTTTTTTTAAATTTCAGCCCCAAAGGGTGAAAAAGGGTGACATGTGATTTCAAGGATTCCTTAATATTTCTTAGGACCAATAAGATATCGACTTGGTTTTTTCTTACAATAATTACTCATACAAATGCCGAAAAACTTATTTCAGGATTTTGTCCTAATAAACCCCTAAAGGCGTAAATCTACAAACGGGGTGAATTATACATCCCGTCGTATTGCATATGTTTGTTGAGCTATAAAATTTATTTTTTGCACGTAGGTGTCTTTTTAAAATATCTCGAAATGATATTAACAGTTTTTTAAAATTACATTCCTAAAGGGCGAAAAGGGGTGAAATGTTAATTCAACGATTTCTTAATATCTCTTAGGAACAATAAGATACCGACTTGGTTTTTGCTTACAAAGATTACTCATAAAATGCCGAAAAACTTATTTCAGGATTTTGCCTAATCAACCCCTGAAGGTGTGAATCTTCAAACGGGGTGAATTATACATCCCGTCGTATTTCCTGTGTTTGTTGTGTTATACAATTGCTTTTTTGCACAAAAGTGTCTTTTTAAAATATCTCGAAATAGTATTGATAGTTTTTTAAAATTACGTCCCTAAAAGGGGTGAAATGTGAATTCAAGGATTCCTTAATATCTCTTAGGTCCAATTTTTGCTTCCAAAGATTACTCATACAAATGCCGTAAAACTTATTTCAGATTTAGTATTTTTAAAATAAGTTTTTTAAAATTTCAGCCCCAAAGGGTGAAAAGGGGTGACATGTGATTTCAAGGATTCCTTAATATTTATTAGGACCAATAAGATATCGACTTGGTTTTTTCTTACAATAATTACTCATACAAATGCCGAAAAACTTATTTCAGGATTTTGTCCTAATCAACCCGTAAAGGGGTGTATATACAATCGGGGTGAATTAAACATGCTGTCGTATTTCTTGAGTTTGTTGAGTTAGAATATTTCTTTTTGGCACATAAGTGTCTTTTTAAAATATCTCCAAATAATATTGACAGTGTTTTAAAATTGCATCCCTTAAGGGTGCAAAGGAGTGAAATGTCAATTCAAGGATTTCTTAATATCTCTTCCGAATTTCATCTCTTGGACATAGAGACATGAAATTCGGTAATTATATTCCGTCCATGATGTAAGCACCCGCTAAGAAGGGATTTTATGAAATTCCAGCCCTAAGGGGTGAAAAGGGATGCAATTTGATTTCAGGGATTCCTCTATATCTCTTAGGGCTAATAAGATATAGACTTGATTTTTGCTTAAAAAGGTTACCCATACATTTTTTTTTAATTCAGGATTTTTCCCTAATCAACCCCTAAACGGGTGAATCTACATTCCGGTTGAATTATAGAAACCTTTGTATTTCCTGAGTTATAACATTCCATTTTGGTGCATAGGTTTCTATTCAAAATATTTAGAAAGCGTTTTTACAGTTTTTTTAATTTCATTCCTAACGGGGTAAATTGGTATTTTTATTCGATAGAACGTCCCTTGACATACAGACATTCGGGAAATATATTCCCTCCATGACGTAAGCACCCACTAATATGGAATTTTCAAAATTCGGTCCCTAAGGGGGTGAAATTGGCTGAAATGTAATTTCACGGTTTCCTCAATATCTCTTGAGGAAACTTCTTGAGGAAATATCTCTTGAGGACCATTGAGATATCGACTTGGTTTTTACTTACAAAGGTTACCCATAAAAATATAAAGTTATGTCAAAATTATACCCTAATCAATCCCTAGAGAAGAATTATAAAACTCTTCGCATTTTCTTCGTTTGTTGAGTTATAATATTCCTGTTAACATATATATGTCTTTCTAAAATGTTTAAAAAGTTTTACTCAGTAGTTCGAGCCCTATATAGTGTAAAAGGGTATAATGTTTTTTCATGGTTTCCTCAATATCTCTTAGGACAGATGAGATATCGACTAGGTTTTTGCTTACAAAGGTTACCCATACACATGTTTAAAAACAAACTGAGGATTTTACACTAATGCGTCCGTCAGTATACCGTAGCGAAGCACGGGTACTCAGCTAGTATTAAATAATCTTTTGCCTGACAATAAATATAATGTATCAGTTTTGTTTAAACCGAATGCTAAATTTTATAATGTTGTATACAACGTAAAAAAACTCACCGTGAACTTCACACATAATGATTATTTAATTATCATTGCAGGCACAAATGATGCACTAAATAACACAGAGGTTCACAAATCGTTGATTTTTAATACATTAAATAACTTAAAACACACAAAAACCATTCTTGTGGGTGCATTTTTCCAAGAAAAAAATATCGACTACAATGATAATGTATTTAGATTCAACTACTTACTCAATCACGTTTCGGGCTTGTACAAGCATTGTATGTTTGTTGAACCAAACGCTCTTATCAGTTATTCAGACATGACTCATCACGGGCTACATCTTAATCAAAGCGGTAAATACAAAATATTTAAATACATTAAAAATTTAATTATTAACCCGAATGTTCATAACAAAATAACCAAAACTATAAATAATAATACACCCATCAATACTTATAATAATTGTACCAATTTGACAAAAAATAATAATGAAATTGAACCCCTTGCAGATTTTAATTATATTGACTTAAGTATTCCATTAACTCCACTTTCTAACAATTTGACTAACTTAAATTCCATTGACCAACCTACCTCACAATATTTTTTAGGCCCAAAAGAGGGGAGGATACTGCCTCAACTAATAATGTAAAAGAAACCTTAAATTCAAAAATAAAAATTTTGCATCTAAATATCCAAAGCATAACGAATAAAACAAATAAACTTGAAGTTGCAATAGAAAAAATTAACCCAGATATTTTATTTATTACTGAACACTGGCAATGTGAGCAACAAATCCAGTATGTCCACCTACATAATTTTAAATTAAAAACATATTTTTGTCGAGAATATGGCAAACACGGTGGTGCTGCCATATATACAAAACGCGACTTACGCGTAAATATAAATAACAAAATTCTTGAACTTAATGTCCCTTTTATATTTGAATGTTGTTGTATAGAAATAAGTGATACTGCATTTGTATGTTGCTACCGTCCCAGTGGCGGCGATATTGTTTTATTCTTTGACAAACTTTGTGAAATTTTAAACTATTTATTTAGTATTAAACAGAATATTGTACTAGGTGGTGATTTTAATATTGATATCTTAAATAACAATACAGGAAAAAAACAATTTTTTAATATATTACAGTCCTTCAGTTTAAAAACTACTATTCGAGAACCGACTCGAATTTTCAGAGACACAAAAACGTGCATCGATAATTTTATTCTGCCAACCAGTTTTACTTTTAATGTAGCTGTCAACGATTTTCTTCTTTCAGATCATACCGGCCAAATAATTACTATAAATCTTCCGAATAATAAATCTACACAACCTAAGTATGAGTGTATCCCCGACTACTCCTTTAAAAATATTAGACTTTTTACTGATTTTCTAGCAACAGAAAATTGGGAAACGGTTATAAACCAAGACTGCGTAAATACTGCTTTTGATAATTTTAACAATATTTTAAATTATTTTCACAATATATGTTTCCCAAATAAATGTATTCTACAAGGCAAGAGTAAATCACTACCCTGGATGACAGATGAGGCTAGAGAGCTGCGTAAAAAAGTAGATATGTATCGTGAATTATCGCAAAAATATCCCATTTTTAAAGAAACATATACTGCTTGCAACATAAAATACAATAGTTTATTAAAAAACACAAAAATTAACTATCACGACACTTTAATAAATAACTCCGACAATAAAAATAAAAAAATGTGGAATATCATAAATAAAATAAGAAAAAACGGGTTGGATGATTCCGATTTTTCTTCATTAGAAACAGATTTAAAGAATAAAAAAAATATCAGTAACGAAGAGAATCTTGCAGACCTATTCAACAATTATTTTTCTAGCACTGCTAAAAATATGAGTAGTCATTTTGATCAAGACATCAATTATGAGTATATTCATTCATCAATTCCAGTTTCAAATAATTCTTTCTTCCTAGCGCCGGTATCAGAGTTTGACGTATTGGACGCTATATCGAGCTTAAAAAACTCTCATTCCTCGGCGCACGATAATTTTTCAAACCGTCTAACAAAACTTTGTAAAGACCATTTTATAATTCCTCTGACTCATATAATTAATTTATCTTTTGGCCAAGCTACATTTCCCAATAAACTGAAACATACTTTAGTTAAACCAATTTTCAAAAAGGGCGATAAGAACAACTTTAATAATTACAGACCTATCAGTTTAATTTCTTCGTTTTCCAAAATCATAGAATTAATTGTCAATAAACAACTGTTATCTTTCCTTTCTACTTTCAATTTACTTTCGCCTACTCAACATGGATTCTTAAAAAACATATCTGTGGACACTGCTCTTTTCAATTTTACAACAGATATTCTCAACTCGATAGATCATGGAAACTTGGCTCTGGGAATTTTTGTGGATTTAAGTAAAGCATTTGATTGTGTCGACCACACAATTCTTCTGGCTAAAATGGAACGATACGGCATACGAGGTCAATCTCTGAACTGGTTCAACTCATACCTAACTGATAGATCTCAATATACTCGAGTGGACACCCGAAACAACAATTGGTGTTCTAAAAATAAATCATTAGATCTAGGAGTTCCCCAGGGAAGCGTTCTTGGTCCCACTCTATTCCTCATTTACTCCAATGACCTTCCAAATCACTTTAGAAATATCCACAATTTAACTTTAACATCTTTTGCTGATGATAACAACTTCCTCGTTAAATGTAACCCATCCGATCTAAATACCTCCTTTGAAAATGTCATGTTTAAAATTGACACATGGTCAACTAAAAATAAACTAACATTAAATGTCAATAAAACCGCATGTGTCATTTTCAAATCAATCCAGAACAAAATTGACATCCCGGAATCCCTTTCCTACAATAGCCAGATTATTTCCATCACTGGAAAAACTAAATTGCTGGGCATTACACTAGATGAGAATATGAAGTGGACTGCTCATATCGATAATCTTGGTCAAAGACTTAGCTCCTGCCTATATGCCCTTAGATTTATTAAAACTCAGTGCAGCAAAACAGTATTAAGAAGTCTCTATTTTTCTTGGTTCCATTCTCATTTAAAATTTAACATTATAAACTGGGGAAAATCCAGTGACTGGAAACGTATTTTTAGACTCCAGAAATCCGCGATAAGAATCATAGATTCAATAAAATATAGAGACTCTTGTAAAAATTCATTTAAATCCTTAGAAATACTTACCATGCCATCAGAATATATATTATCTTTGTGCGTTTTTACACATAAAAACAAGCATTTATTTTCAGCCAGGTCTCATTCATACAGTACGCGAAATAAACAAAAACTTTTACCTGCTATCCACACTACTTCGAGCTACCAGAAAGGAGCTTATTACAATTGTTGTAAATTTTATAATGCACTTCCTGACGTTATAAAAAACATTACTAATTTAAATAAATTTAAGAATCAAGTAAAGCACCACCTTATTGAAAAATCTATCTACGATGTCAATGATTTTATCAATTAACAGATCTTATTTTATGTTAATTTTTTATATTATTACTATTTCTCTGTGACTACTATTCACATATGTATGTGACACAATATTGTATATTCAATTGTAATGTATTGTATATGTATGTGAAAGTGAAATAAAATTATTATTATTATTATTATTATTATATGTATAGCTTATGCGCAAATAACCTGGGATGGATAACGTAACGTAACGATACCCGATATCGTTATAATAACGATTCAACTACAATTTCTCATACAATAACGTAACGATATCTTTATAACGCTATATAATGTTATAATAACCTATAACGGTTCATAAAAGTTATTTTGTAACGTTATTTTAATAACGTTATATAACACTAGGAGAAAAGCCCGTCATTCGACGGGGTAAAGGTTTTCACCGAATTAAAAAGAAACTCTCGGTACAATATTAGAACAGTGGTGGCGTTGATAATTTATAAGTCATATACCTAGCTTTCTTTCTAAATATAATAAATTGTCAAGTAAATGCAGTTAGGCATGGAAAAAAACCGATTAAAAATAGAAAGTATAAACATCTGTAAAACAATTATAAAGAGTATCAAATATTTAAGCCATCTTCGTCACAAATTGCAGAAACAGAAATTAATATGGAGCTACTGCTCATGTTAAACAGAAATTTAGGTTATTCGTATTTAATAATTGTTACAGAAAAAATTGATAATAATAAAAAAAAAAAAAAATTTGTGTATATAGTTGGCAAACACACCACAAAGCTTCTTTAAAAACTACATTTTTTTGTAAAAAAAAGGAATCACACTGCTCTAGTAGTTTCCCATTAGTACTCTCATTGGTTATGCCCTTCACCTTAACGTCAGTCGTACGGCGTATCCGTGAAAAGGCTACGTAAAGGTGCCAATTGCTGAACACTGCATTCGGCAGACAAACTCCCACCTTGTCCAGAGTTTGACCTTGCGATTTATTAATCGTGATGGAAAATGCCAGTTTGACTAGAAACTGCCTCCGGCGTAAGATGAAGCCAAGTCGGGATCGGTAGGAGCTAAATCAATCCTAGGAATGAAAGCTGGATTTCGTTGGGAAGATCCAGTTAATACAGTGGCATTTATTAGATCTTTAAACAATTTTGTCACTTTAGGCCATTTTTTGTGTATAGGTTTCCTAACAACATAATTATTGCCCCCACTTTTAAGTTTAATTTGTGAGGTGACACCATTTTCGAATTGTCTAGGTTTAAGATTTTTCTCATCCCGATAATGATCCCAGGAAACCGCATGCCAAATTTCAACTTTCTAAGTCACCGGGAAATACGCAAAAAAACCTCTGGAAGGACATATGACAGACACCTCAGCGATTATATATATATATATATATATATATATATATATATATATATATATCCATACCTGTTGAAGATTGGCTGTCAGATCGAGGGGAAGTGTTGAAAATACGCGCGTTTAGTGTCTGGCGATCTTAATCCAACCAAAAGAGTAACAGCGACTGCGCAAACTCGTTTCCTGTTCGGACACGTCGTTCGTAGGCATAATCTACCGATACAAGCAGTTGAGCGTACACATCGGTAGAGAGTGTATGTATTTTACGTTTGAACTTACTACAAATAAAGTCTCGTAGTTAAGAATTGTTGTGTGTTTCATTGTTACCTACTACCAATTCCAACAGGTTATGGGCCCAGGGCATTGCCCAGTGTGTGTGCATTAGAATAATCGTTTTGTTTTATAAAATAACGATTACAGTGAACGCCGCCATCTTATCTTTGTGTGTTTGTGTAGTGTCAAGTGCGTTTCTCCGAGCACAAAATGACTTCTTCAAACGTAAGATTCGACTCGCTTCGAAGTGATAACTACGATACGTGGAAAATTCATATGGAGGCCCTACTAACCCGAAATGATGAATGGGAATACGTGAATGGTACGAACATTAAGCCCGAGTCGGTCGCGGACAACGGCGCGAATGCCGCCGCGAATTGCACCGCGATTTCGGTTTGGAACAAAGGTGATAGCAAGGCAAAATCAAATATCGTGTTATCTATAAGTGCAACGGAACTGAAGCAAATCAAAGAGTGCAACACATCGCGAGAAGTGTGGCTCAAGTTACAGAGCATCTACCAATCGAAAGGACCGGCAAGAAAAGCAGCATTATTAAAGAAACTTATGCTGAATCGTATGCCGGAAGACGGTGATGTGCGCGAACATGTCGCGAATTTCTTCGACGCGGTAGACAAGTTAAAAGACATGGACGTGAATGTGAACCCGGACGTGCTCGCGATCGCGCTTCTGTATACCTTGCCGCCAAGCTACGAGAACTTCCGTGTCGCAATCGAGTCACGTGACGATTTGCCCGATCCCGACGCTCTACGAATAAAGATTGTAGAAGAGTATGATGCTCATAGAAATGAACGTGCATCTTCGTCCACAGCCATGTATGTGAACAAAAACTTTAAACAGCATAAACATCAAAGTGCTAAGACTGAAAATTCGGGAAGTGAGAATGCGAAAAAGAAGAACAATATGTCGCGAATAAAGTGCAATAAGTGCAAGTTGTTTGGACACAAAGCCGCACAGTGCAAAAACAAGAAAACGAACAGTGAGCCCGCGAACGCAACCGAACAAATCTCTTGGTGTGTAAGCGAAGCATTATTCGTACGGTCGACAGGGTGCGCGCGCAAATGGTGTTTGGACAGTGTGCAACCTCGCATTTGTGCTGCGATGCAAATTCTTTCTCGAATGCTGACTTTTCGAAACGTGGGAAGTTGAATCTTGCAAACGATATTTCTACTGAGAGTATAGCGGAAGGTACAGCGAAGTTTACAGCCGATGTTTTTGGCAAGGTAAAGGACGTGTCATTACAGAACGCGCTACATGTGCCGGACTTACGTACTTGTAAGTATTATATATATATATATATATATATATATATACTGCATTGTCCCGGTTGAGAAATATATATATATATATATTTCTCAACCGGGACAATGTAGTATATATATATATATATATATAATGCAAATATAAAATACAAAATTTAAAAATTATAAAATTGAAAAACATTTGAGTATTGAAACAAGAGTTATTAGAGACAATAATACTGATAGATAGGCATAGGGAGAAACAGGCGGCCTAATTTATTCACTCATTCAGGCAAAAACTTCTGGTTTTTAATGCACTGAGTGTGTAAAAATATAAATCATTTAATTTTTCAGTATTAGTTACATTTAATAAATTATAATAGTTGTCTTCGGTTAAGTTTTGGATATTATATTTTCATAGATAAAATTGTCTATTTGCTGATAATACAGGACATTTTGTGAGAAAATAAAATATGGTTTCATTTACCGACATATTGCAAATTTGACATTTATTGGTCTCATCGAGTTTGTAGCGCAGATTTTTGTAGAATATATTTAGACCTAGTTTTGAGCTAAGTCTTAACTGTGATACTATTCTAATTTTACTAATCGGTGAATTAAATGTTAGATAATTTTCAGTTTTAATTCTTTATTAAGACTACTGTATCTTGCTTCAGTGGCTATTCTTAATTGTTTCTCTTGTAGTGTAGTTTCATACTCCTCTATTATTATTTTTATCGTTAATTCATTGACGATAGGTGTCGTGTTGTCCAAAAATCGTTCCTGTTGTGACTTAGGATAAATATTTTTAAATTTGAACACCAGTTATAATGTAACTTGTTGAAGGGCGAGGTATCTAAATCTTTCAACCTATTTTATAAAATTTTTGGATAACGCGTGTCCTCCATACTCATCATTTTTCCCCACCAGTTTAATGCGCGTTTCCATATGACTGACTCCAAATGTTTGAGACCTGTTTTTAAGAGGACCATATGGTTAGGTGTAGTTTTAGGGCATTGTAAGATACTCTTACAAAACCTTATTTGAATACATTCAAATTTCCATGGGACAAAAATGTCCCATGCCTCACAGGCGTATAGTGCCCTTGCATTAATGACTGAGTCAAGAAATTTAATTTTTTCATTCCAACTGGACGATTTACTTCTAACTGATATCTTTATTATGTTGCTGGTGGTCAAGGATGCTTTTTGAATGGAACTTTTTACTGCGATTGAAAATATTCCATTTGTTGAAAATGGAGTTCCTTAGTATGTATAATTCTTTACGAATTCCATTGATTGACCGTTGAAAGTGAAGCGCAAATTTTTAATGTGTAAACCAGCTGTTTGAAATTTCATAATTTTGATTTTGTTTATGCTTACTGTGAGATAGTTTTTTAAATAGTATTCTTGCAAAAGGTTCAGTTTTTGCTGTATATTTCTTGGCGAGTCACTCAATATTACTATGTCATCCGCGAAGGCTAACATTAAGAGGTCATTTTTTCCGTCTATGTTTAGGCCGCTAACACCAGCATTACGCAGGTGGTCCTCGAGATCATTCGATCGATAAACAGAGAGAACAACCAAGGTGACAGAACTTCCCCTTGTAAAACCCCTCTGGTGACATTTATTTCTCTGGATAGTTCGTGATTTATTTTGACAACAAAGTTAGCATTACTGTATTATAATTGGTTTATTATTCGAAGTATTTTTGCACTGACACCGTTATTGTAGAGTTTCTTCCAGAGATACTGGTGGTTTACGGTGTTGAAGGCACTTTTAAAATCAACAAATACTGCAAAAATAGACCCTTTTTTTAAACGTATATGGATGTGTATAAACGCGTATAAACGGGTATGGATATAAGAAGCAAAGGAGGAACAAGAGAAGATATTTTAAACGGAAATGGCTGCGGATACACATGGATGAAAGAGGTAATAGAGAGGAGAAAGGAAATCAAAGAAAAAGAAAATAATAAGAAATAATGCAAAATAGATTTCAAGCCAACAGGCAAAAATTATACTCAAATGTTTTTCAATTTTATAATTTTAAAATTTTGTATTTTATATATATATACTACATTGTCCCGGTTGAGAAATATATATATATAATTTAATTTAATTATGAATGTTTTTGGGAATAGCGGTGGAGAAAAGTAAACTCAAATTGTACTAGTACCCGATATTTCGGTCTAATTTTTTAGACCTTTTTCAAGGGCTGGAAAATTTATTAAATCAATAAATATAAATTACAGACAAAAATGTTAGACTTACAGTAAATACTAAGAGTCTCCTCTGATGTGCATTAATAAAATAATTGAACAAATAGTTTTAAAATTAAACATTAAAATAAATAAATATCACATAAATCACAGTCTAAAATCGTTATCACAGCTCATAAAAAAATTTTATTTAAAATTTAAGTAAATGGTTCTAATTGGTAGATTAAAAGGATTAGTACGTGTCTCTTCTTCGTTTAGTTTAAAATATGGCGGGATTGCTTCATGGGTGTTTTTTCATGGTCGGTAATGTAGAGTCCTTCTTTTATCCGTTGTCCGTGGAATGTATGTAAACAAACTTAACCTGTATCTTTTTTAGTAATGTGTAGTAAATAGGTGTATATGTTGTTTAAGCCTTGAATGTCAGTTTTTGCCAAACACAGGCAGATATTTAAATTATAATAGTTACCATCCAGCCAAATATAAAGTAGCCTTGGCAAAAACTATGGCTAATAGAGTAAGAAAAATCTCTCACCCATCTTTCCTGCATAACAATTTAAAAAACCTAACTGACCAGTTCATCCGATGTGAATATCCCAGAAGTATGGTTCACAGAACGGTATTTAGTAGTAAAACTTCAACTGTCACAAACGACTCTAACGATGATGAACATTCGAGCCGTAAGTACTTCTCCATACCGTATATACAAGAAGTCACCCCAATACTCAAAACCATACTAAGGGACCAGAACATCATTCTAGAAGAGAAACCTTTAATGACCATCAGGGAGTTATTTTCCCCTATAAAGGATAAGCTACAATCAAAAAATAAAAGAGATGTAGTCTACAAAATAGAATGTGAATGTAACTTACCGTATCTTGGTCAAACGTCGCAGTGTTTGGGCCACCGCATCACCCAACACAAGTCAGATACAAAATGCAAACCAAATTTTTGTGCATTGAGTAAACACTTATCTTCTACGTCTCATGTATCAAAATTTGAAGAAACCAAAATATTAGCGATTGAACCCAATACATATAAAAGGACTTTCTTAGAAATGTGTTACATCAACCAATTTGAGGAGAACTTAAATGCAAAAACTGACATTCAAGGCTTAAACAACATATACAACTATTTACTACACATTACTAAAAAAGATACAGGTTAAGTTTGTTTACATACATTCCACGGACAACGGATAAAAGAAGGACTCTACATTACCGACCATGAAAAAACACCCATGAAGCAATCCCGCCATATTTTAAACTAAACGAAGAAGAGACACGTACTAATCCTTTTAATCTACCAATTAGAACCATTTACTTAAATTTTAAATAAATTTTTTTTATGAGCTGTGATAACGATTTTAGACTGTGATTTATGTGATATTTATTTATTTTAATGTTTAATTTTAAAACTATTTGTTCAATTATTTTATTAATGCACATCAGAGGAGACTCTTAGTATTTACTGTAAGTCTAACATTTTTGTCTGTAATTTATATTTATTGATTTAATAAATTTCCCAGCCCTTGAAAAAGGTCTAAAAAATTAGACCGAAATATCGGGTACTAGTAAAATTTGAGTTTACTTTTCTCCACCGCTATTCCCAAAAACATTCATAATTACATTATTGGAACGGAATAACCATAAATGCATATATATATATATATATATGTAGACTTATACTGCATTTTTAAACATAATTAATTTTACTTGATAATTACTCAAAATATGAAAAAGAATTATAAAAACGAACCTTTCAATATTAAAAAAAGAAAAATTGGAATAAAAAAGTTCTCTTTAACAGAGATACTCTAGGAAACCCTAGGTGTCAATCAAAAAAATTTAATTCAAAAAATATAACAAAGAAATAAAAACGAATAATTAATTTTTTTTTGATGTTTTTATTTTGTGTATAAAACAAAAATTGAAAAATAAAATAAAAAATCTATTTTATTATTAAATTTAAAGATAAATTGGTTCGCCGTAACTTTCAGTCTTTGTGACATGGTTAAACACGGCAACACTGTCGGACGCTCGTATATCTATTAAGAAAAAACAATTATACGCCACGGACGCCCTACTCTTGAAGATATGACAACAGTTTATATAATACGGACGCTCCCGTGAGACCTGAATGAAAAGACGCTTCATTGATATCCCAATGGAAACAGAAAAACGTAAATTGATGCAAACGGATATCTATCATTCGGCAAACAGCTCCTTTTGGAGTATAATTTGGTAAAATCATTTGTTGTAAGCTAAATAATGAAGTTATAACACTTTTTGCAAGCGGACGCCCGTCCCTTGCAAAACGTAAAGACGCTCAAAGGTAAGTAGGATCTATATATATATATATATATATATATATATATATATATATATATATATATATATGTTAGCATCTAGCCTTCCACGAAGCCTTGTTACGTCACCCTAAAATGTTAGCTAGATGCAATCAGTAATCTGGACCCACTAATGATGACGACTCATTAACGATAATGATGACGGCTCATTACACTAATTGGTTTTATAAAACACACGTAGAATTTGATAGAGAGATCAGATGTTCTCTTACGTTGTAAGAGTGAATACTTAGAATAAAATAGTCAGTGAACAACTTGAGTTTTATTTAAACAATAAATCCATTATTTGTTTACATCAGAAGTGGGATCGAGTCGACGTTTCTGCTTGTGAATGGGATTCATGCACGTCTTAATAATATTTTGTTATTTTATTGGGGATCCTGCTTTGTTGCATTTTTACAGTGTTGTGTTTAAATTATGAATTTGATGAAAGTGACAAATAGTGATGTGACAAATTATTACCTGCCTGCGTTGTTTCGGATATTATTGAATTTAAGTTTGTGTGCTTGAACAGTTACAAAAGTTAATTATGCAATTTTGTTCATGAAAAACTTATTTAATCCATTTGCGAAGGCGAACGTTCGAAAACGTTTCTGGTTGTGAATGGGAAAAATGGAACAAATGGGTATGAAAATATTGTTTGTCTAAGATAGTAGTTTGAAAGAAAAACGCAAGTGATACGTTTCAATTATTGCAAATAATAAGTGATTATGGTGGAACACATTGGTGGAACTTCCACCGTGGAAGGAAAACGAAACGTTTGAAAACGTTTTCCGACGTTTTCAGATGAAACACTTTTGCAGGCTATAATTTTTCAGGTATTATTCGTGCTATCAAACTAGTTACGTCTGGTAAAACTATTTCCTAATAGAATTTATACTTAGCGATTGACAACAGATTGAGGTGCATTTAAGACGAAGTAGCAAATGTATTGAAGAAAATTATCAAAATGGACAAGCGTTGTTTTATTTAGGGACAGACAACTTACATGCAGGAAAATCTAGATGATGAATAAAATGGTTCCAGTAATGAAGTAGAAATACAAAAAAATTGTCAGAAAGAACGAGCGGTGTTCTGTTTATGGACAAATTGTATGAAGGTAATGGTTAGAACATGAGTAAAATGGTAAGAGAAGTTTTATTAGTTTGATTATGTAGCACGTATTAGTCAATGCATACTGAAAAACAACGAACGAGGCGAACGATAAAAAGTCATGAGAATTGAAATTTGATAATTAAAATTAGGGATAAGTTAAAATTACTTAAAATTAAGAGTAATGCGTTTTGAGTTTAAAGATCTAAGTTCTGATGATTGAGTTCAAACTTTGATAAGAATTAGAAATTTGCATTCAGGATGACAAACTGCATATTTTTATGTTTTTACATGCGACCAATAGATGGCAAGATTGAATTGTGTCATTGCTATATTCGTAAAATTTGACATTTGTTATTGTGAAATCGGTGGCAGCTTATAAATTGACCGAGTAGCTTGTTGACAGTGATGCGTAGAAGTTGAAATGTTCTAGCATGAATTTGGATAAAGTACGTTCAAACTAATAGTAAAGGCTGAACTACACTACAAGATGCAAATAAATTTTCCGATATCATTGCAAGGATAAACGAAAGATGGTATGGAAATTTGGCACCAAATAATTAGAGAATAATGAGGTATGCTATTTCCAATTCGTTCTTGGTAATTTAGAAATTTTGCATAAAGACTTAACAAGGTAATTCAAAGAGTGTTATTATTATTGTGAGTATGCTAAAAAGAAAAGATTTTGAAATTTTAGAGAACTAGCTTTTACAGAGTTGCAAATTAAAAAAATAATGTTTTAAATCTAATGAATGTAAAATATTTAGTTCTTCCAGGTTCAATAATACAGGAGTACCAAGTTGAGTCTGTAAGTGAAGTGGTGGTTGTGGATACATAGACAAATATAGGCAGGCGAAAGGTGTCGACGGTGTCTCGTAAGGTATCAAATATGTCTTGGACTTAAGTCTGTACTAATGATACACATTTGATGAAAATGCCAATATAAAGAGAGAGAGAGAGAGATAATTTAAAATTAATGCACATTGCTTGCGCAGATCTTTTGATACAGTTATTGCAGGTTTTAGTGTCAGGAGATAAATTAATTAAATTTGTTCTTTATTCCTTGGAGAACTCCAACAAGGACTAAAATAGTGGGAACCGTAGCATTCTACTTAATTTTACTTGTTTTGACAATGCGCTTGATAACAGATAAAGTCGCAGTTTACCTGAACTAGAAAATGAAATGATCTGAAGAGAAATAAAAAAAAATGTCAGTATGATCGAGCGGTCTATAGAAAATTCAGTTAGTCTTGAAACACAATACAAAAAAAACACTGGTACGACACCTTTGCAACTGCTCCTGGGAGTAGATAATTCCAGCCCAGATAATAAAGGCTTGAATCAAATCAAGCCCTTTTGCGCGATTTAACACCAGTACGGAATCGACAACTTGATCGCGAAAGAGTTGAGAGAACAATGAGAGATAATCGTGGCTTTGAAAACGCTAACCGAAAAAGGCGAGATACAGTTTTCGTTGGGAGATTTTGTGCTGATACATAGGGATTCCAAATTGCACATCAGTAAAAACAGATTACGAGTTTTTGGGTCCCTATGAAGTACTTAAATGCTTAGATAAAGGTCGATACGAGTTGATGAAAGTTGGTACGAAGATCATCAGTAAGGCAGCAAAGGAACTATTAAGACGGTGGCCTGCCAGTTGGGTGGTGAGCTGTGATATGAAATACCTCATCGAAATGTTGGAATCTGATGAGTCGGGTAACTTTCAATACTAAGTATTAGTTGATCAGTTGTATTTTGTCTTTTTAGGGTGGAGATTTCTCAACATTAATCGTTTCATTTTTTAGAACAACAGCCCTCAGACTTTTTACAGCATTCGAGTTCTGCAGACCATGTTCCTGGAAAAGACTAGGAGATGAGATCGAGCAACGCTCCGACATCAGACAGAAGGTGAAGTTTTACGGTTGTGCCGTTCCGACGGCTGTGTCCAAGCGATGTTTCGAGAGCGGAAGCTATCCGTTATGAAATTAGAGAAAAAATAGTAGTAGAAGACATACAAATGACCGGTAGCGGCAAGTTGGGGGCCAAGTTTCTAGGACCTTGTGAAGTTTTGAGTGTAAGGGCGAACGATCGCTATTTATTGAAGCGCTTAAACCGCACGAAGGTAACTGATTATGTTGAGAATAACTAGAATGGTAAGAGACATTTTATTACTTTTATAAAATGATAAACCACTGAGTATAAAGCAGCGACAGTCACTGAGCTTGTTGAGTACCGCAAGACACACTGGTCGTTTTTGCTTTGTGAAGGCACTGAGTATGAAGAAGCGACAGTCACTGAGCTTGTTGGGTACTGTAGACAATCTGTAATGAAATAAACTGATGGATAGTTGAGTTGAGAATTGATAGCTTGTCGAGTACCGCAAGACACACTGGTCGTGTTGAGGGCAGTTGAACGATCAGGGACCAACTTGCCAGTTGAGAGCAGTTGAATGGTCAGGGATCGTCTCTGCCAGTTGAACGATAAGGAACCGTCTCTGCCAGTTAAGAGCAGTTGAACGGTCAGGTACCGTTCATGTAGGTTAAGACCATGGTCTGTATGTACATTGAATGAGGGCCCTCGAATGTGGTGTGGATCTTAAATGGTCAATGGTGTGGATCTCAAATGGTCAATGGTGTGGATCTTAAATGATCAGGGATCTTAAATGGTCAGGGACCTTAAAAGGTCAATGATATTGGACCTTAAATCTTTTTGAAGAATGTTTCAGACTATTCTAAGGCCTAGATGATCATCCCCTGTTGTCATCTACCACATCATCATTTACCAGATATTCGTCTACAGAAAGGACGTGAGGACACGCCAGGAGCAGAACGGCTGTGTTAGCATCTAGCCTTCCACGAAGCCTTGTTACGTCACCCTAAAATGTTAGCTAGATGCAATCAGTAATCTGGACCCACTAATGATGACGACTCATAAACGGTAATGATGACGGCTCATTACACTAATTGTTTTTATAAAACACACGTAGAATTTGATAGAGAGATCAGATGTTCTCTTACGTTGTAAGAGTGAATACGTAGAATAAAATAGTCAGTGAACAACTTGAGTTTTATTTAAACAATAAATCCATTATTTGTTTACATATATATATATATATATATATATATATAGGGTTACCATACGTCCCGGTATGATGGTATGGTCCCGGCGTCCCGGCCAGTTTGTCATTTTGTCCCGGATATTTCGTAAAAATTAAAAAGTGCAAAATATAGACGCAAAACAAAAAGTGTAGCCTCGGAAAATGGCGATTAGACAACTATAGGCTATTTCAAACGTTTAGGCGGAACTAGATATTGAATCTAGTAATTTTTACCTATTAATTCGGAGGAATGACAAACTGGCCGGGACGCCGGGACCATACTGGGACGTATGGTAACCCTATATATATATATATATATATATATATCTAAACTATATATATATATAACTAAAATAAAAAATAAATAACGTTATACAATAACGTAACGATTTGGAAATGTTAAAATGTTATTTCATCCCTGCATATAACAAGGGAATAATCTAATTTTTACATAAGATCTACCTTGCTAGTAAAAATCAATTTACGATCTATTCTTTCGAAAACTGAGGCATAAGAGAATTTCTATCTGTAAAGATTGTAGGTAAATATAAATGAAGGGTTCGGGAGTAAAATATGTTAAGTAACAAAACTGGTGTTTCTTAACTAAAAGTATGTAAAACATGTAAAGTAAACCCGCTATTATTCTTCTTTCTTATTTCTGTCCAGCGTAGTTAATAATGTTAAATAAATAATTTACAAAATATATAAATGTATCAATATCAATACATCCATAAAACTTAAAATTGAATTTACCACAATAGATAAAATTGATAGTTAACGTTTTACTCCCGAACCCTTCAAATGAACATCGGCACATTATTTAAACTTCCATGTTTCATTAGTGTTTATAGATTTTGAAACTTATTATTACTTAAATTAAAATACCTTTTGAATTTCAAGTATAAGTAAAAGAAACAATCGGGGTAGGTTGTGTTCGCGGACACAACCGCTAGGGTATATGTACGTAAATTGAATTTGAAATTTTGTAGATTCATATAACGGGTCAAATTTATAATCCGTAATAAAAAATCTGCCGCTTTGGGGTATAAGCATTTGTCTGGTACCCATGCTAATCTCGTTAACTCTACCTAAGAGGCCTTGTGTAAAACCTGCGCGTGAAATTAGAAATGGATATTCTAAGCTTTGTCGAATTGCATTATTTCATTGACACACGTCTACAGTGAAGTACATAAACACATACTGACATTTTATATTATTCTATTTGGCGGGAGAACGTCTCTCTATTATTACGTAGCATGTGAGACGTTGTTTAAAATAAAGAGATAATAAAGAGAACTTACATTGCATGACCTCGTCTCCAAAACTTATGGCCTATTACTCCTCTGTTACTCTAATCCTTACCTTGTTCTAGATCAAAACAACACGTGTGTCCTATATGATTTTTATGTAGCGTGTACGTCCGAGACAGTTTTTGAGTGCTTCTTTTTGTTCAAAAAATTATTATTATTTTTTTTTTTTTGTATAAACAATTGTATTTTTTATGTGAATATAGTGTGTAATAGTTGGACACTTTACTTTTATAGATTGGTGCCTAGTTTAAGTTCTATCATAGTTTTCATAGTTTAAGTTTAGGTACTTTTTTAGTTTTTATTGTATATTTTCCATATAAATTGTCTGTGCAAATTAGTTAAAATGGTAAACTGTTGTGCTTTCGGGTGCACCAATCGTAGTTATGCTTAGATTATTTGAGTTTATCTGTAATGAACAGCATTTACGAAAGTAATATAATTTTATTTATTTTTCTTTTTTTATTTATTTTACATCGGCCTATTTCTGCAATGAGGCTAATCGCCGATGCCAGGGGGCAAGCTCCTACACCTGGATGAGGGGTGAAATGAGAGTAATGTAAACATATTATTCTCGCACGAATAATATCACCAACGGAGGAGAATCGAACCACCAACCAAACCTTACAATCCAGACTGTTTTCACCAATCCAAACTGCACGATTTAACGAGTTCGGCCACTCCGTTGGCATAATTTTATTTAAATTATTAAAAACACATTAATTAACATTGATTTAGATATTTTATTGATTTATTTATTTCTGCAACGAGGCTAATCGCCGATGCCAGGGGGCGAGCTCTTACACCTGGATGAGGGGTGAATGATTGTGAAATGGGAGTAATCAAAACATATTATTCTCACCCGAATAATATCACCAACGGACGAGATTCGAACCACCGACCGCACAGTTAATACTGTTTCCACCAGTTCAAACTGCACGACTTAATGCGCTCGGCCACTCCGTTGGCATATTTGATTTAGAAAAACAGCAGAGCGCGGACAGTTTTAGGCTAATCTGCACTAACGATATTATTAATGAGATGTTCATAGATGTAGAAAAATCCACATCATAATATCAATAAATGGGTACTCGTTATCTAAACACATTCCTTTCTTATTAATACAAATACTACTACATATGTTTTTCCATAATGTGCACTGTTGAATGAAATATCACTGTGAGATGTTATCATTGTTAAGAAATGTTATTAAAGAACAACATTTCTTTTAATGCAAACGTCAAACATATAAAACCTGTAACATTTTGAGCCGTTATTTAATCTGTATAAACTTTGCCTTTGTATAAAGTCTTGTGAACTATTAGTTTTATTCTGAACTGTGAACAGAGCAGAACAATAATTCTTATAGGTATTTAGATTTACTTCATATACTTTCAAACATTTCTTGTATCTGTCTTCTAATATTCACTTTTTTACAAGAATAATAATTATAACCTTTTTAAAATAAAATTCTTTCTGAATTTTTTTTTTTTTTTTATATTGCCATTTACATATTTATTATTTCGGAGATATTAAAATGGCTGAATTAAATATTTTACAACAGATTTTAACAGAATATGGATATACTGATCATTTTCAAGTTATTAACGAGAAACAACTGTTTTGTATACTTTGTCAAAAATATATAATATACACAAAAATAAATCATTTAAGTCAACACGTCAGTGTAAAGATACACAGAACGAATGTCGAGGGATTACAAGATAATATTAATGCAGAACTGTGAGAAGCATTTCTGGCAGCAAATATACCACTAAGTAAATTAAATAGTGCCAAGTTAAGAACATTTTTAAACAAATATACGAAATAAAGTAATCCCTGATGAATCAACTTTACGAAAATTATATATTTCCAAGCAGTATACAAAGATTATAAATGCAATTAAAAACGCCGTTGACAGTAATTATATATGGTTAAGTGCAGACAAAACAACGGACATTAAAGTACGCTGTGTTGTGAATATCGTTGTAGGGATTCTACATCCTTCCCGTCCGTATGAGCCTTATTGCAACACATATAAGTGAAACTGTTAACGTTCTTTTTCTTTCTGATTATACAGCTTACATGCTCAAAACAGGTCAAATATTAAAACGCCATTGCTCCAATATGCTACATATTACACGTCTAGAACATTCGTTGCATAGAATAGCTGAATTTGTCCGTAATTTTTCAGATGTGAATATTTTTAAGTAATTTAAAAGTATATATTATTGAAAGCTCCTTCTCGTGTAACACCGTTTAAAGAGTGTTGTCCATTTCTAAGTATACCGCTCGAGCCTGTACTTACCCGGTGGATTACATGGCTAAAAGCATGTGCGTTCTATGTCAATAATTTTGAGATCCTCAAATACTTTTTAACAAAATGAAATGGCGATGATGCACAGAGCATTCGCACATGTCAACAAATAGCGCAAGTTCCAGATTTATTTCAAAAGTTATATTTTATACACAATACATTTAATTGCTTCCGTTCAACAAAAACTCTACTAGAAAAAAAACAATGTACATTTAGTTGATAGTTTGTATAATTTTAACTTAGTCATATCAAATTTAAAACAAGTATCTGATGACTTCGGCCTTTATTTAAATAATAAAATTGATGCATTCTTCAGAGAAATCCAGACTTTCGTACATTTATTCCGATGACTGCCCCGATTATTTAAAACCATATTTTAATCAATATCGAAATTATTTTTGCAGAGCCCCCGTCGTTACTTGTGAAGTCGAAAGAATTTTTTCAAGATTTAAAAATATTGTTACGCCAAGCAGAAATCGTTTTTCTAATGAAAATTTAGAAAAAGTCTGCATTACAACTTGCTTAGCGTCGCCGCCTTGTTAATGGAATTGACCAGGTTCTTGTATCGGGTGACCGTGTTGTCTGAGGGAGGTTGTAAGGCTAAATCTTGATCAATTAGTTGGGAGAAGAGGGGCCAATTCGCCTTCTTCGTATTCCACCTACTGGAACTTGTTATATATACTGGCGCAGGATTATTTATTTGTATGGATGCTTTAACGAGGAAGTGGTTGGAGCCTAGGGTTTCTCTGGTTGTTTGGGTAGTTGCTAACCCGGCGATAACAAGATTGCAGATAGTTAAATCCACTGCGGATTTCCGGTAGCCAGGAGGGTTCACTAAGGTGGCCTGACCATCATTCGTTATAATAAGGTTGTTCTCGTCTAGAGCTTCCAGTATATAGTTACCGTAATTATCATTGACCTCGCACCCCCAGACGGTGCTGTGCGCGTTAAAGTCGCCAGCTATAATACAGTTGTCCGTGATTTTTGATTTTAATAAATTCCAGCTCGCGAAATTAATAAAACTTCTTGGGGACACATAGACAGATACTATACATAAGTTCTCCGATGCAAGTTTAATAGAAACGCCACATATTTGTATTGTGTCCGTATTTAGCGCGTTGAGATCAATTGGCTGGTAGAATAGGTTTGTTGATATTAGTATCGCTGATCCACCGTATCCATCTGCGCGATCACTTCGAACGATATTGTAGCCGTGAAATATGATGATGTGTTCTTCATGAAACCATGTTTCGGATAGTATAACGATATTTGGCTTGTGTGTTCCTAAGTACATTTCTAGGAGAGGTTTATTGGATCTGACCGACTGGCCATTCCACTGGATAATATTAAGGCCGATTGCTGTCTAGATGTAACGAGTTCCGTAAGAGGTTCAGCACCTCTGAGAAATTAAAAATTGTCCCAGATTTTGATTGATCTGTTAGATAGTTAACCATTGTGATTATGTTGTCTAGGATAAGTTCGGAGTTGTTTCTTGAGCCTGTAGAATTGTCTGCATTGGACCTTAGGTGCGGTTGTGAGGGGTAAGGGTTGATACCTACAGTTCCGTTACGAGAATAGTTATTTTGTACTGAATGAACTGGCGCGGGTGTTCTTTCTCTGTTATTTGCCGGTGTGTTTATCTGCGTGCGGCGAAACGTATTTGCCTGATTTTTGAGTATATTTCGGCGTGGATTGGAAAAAGTTTGGCCAGGGTTCTGTTGGTGATATTGGTCTTCGTTGTCTGCAGCGTTGACTAGTGGATAGAATCGGTTACTCATGCGAAGGGGAGGAAAGTCCGTGAAATTGTTATATTGTTGTGAATTATCATATGCGACCTCTGAGTACGATCTATATTTAGTTTTGGCTTCTTTATAGCTCACGTTCTTGAACGCCATATATTTTTTTATTGTTTTTTGGTTATTGTATTCCGGGCAATTGGTATCGTTACTTCTATGTTCTCCTTTACAAGAAATGCATCTGGGGGTTGTGTTGCATTGTGTTGACTCGTGGTTTTCACCACAGTTCACACAGCGGCTAGGAAGTATTTGACCTCTGAATGTTAGGACGACCGTACCAGTGTTCAACTGGCAGTTCGTTTTTGATTATTTTCCGCGTCATTCTTTTAATATGAACAATTTTTATTTTTGATTGTATAACCTTGTCAATTTCGTCTGTTGAGATGTCTGTGTCCACGTTTCGAATTATGCCTTTTCTTACTAAGATCGATTCCGGTATATATGCTTGAAAATTGAGGCTTGCCAGAACTTCAGCTGCGTCTAGAATTTTGTTTGCAGAATCCCGATTAGACATATCAATTTTGATTTTGTTTCTGCCTGTTGTATATATATCTGTAATATATTTGGCCTCCTCTCTGAAATTTTCACAAATTTTTTCCCTACACTCATTTTGTGCAGGTTACCAGCATTATTAGTTTTGCTTTCTAACATAATGATATAAGGGCCATTGTTAACAATGCTGTATCTATTGTTTTTATTTATTTCGTAGTAATTTAAAGTAATTGAATCAGTCTGGTTTTTTTTTTTTTTTTATTATTATTATTAAGTTTTGGTCTTAGCTACGATGGCCATTAACCAGGATATCTTTATATTTATTATGGATACATCAATTTATACAACAAATACAAACATCCATGCCATCACCGGGATTCGAACCCGAGCCCCCATGGTTAGCAGTCAAATGAGCTGACCACTACGCCATAGCGACCGGCAGTCTGGTTATTTGTAATGTCGGGTATACTAATTATTGCCGGATTACGGCTTAAATCATTAGCGAGCTCATTATGGACTGGCGATACACGTCACCAGCTGAGTGTGCAGTATATGTTTTCTTTGTCTCGGATGGTGTGTTTTGTGAATTTCGACTTCGTTTTGGTGTATTGTGAAAAGCGAGTGGTTTGCTGGTGTTTCATCTTGTTGAGTAGAGTCATAATTAATATATTCGTACTGGAATGGACTGTTGTGGATAACGTCCATGGCCTGCACGAACGCGGCTGCCGTTGAAATGTCCGGGGGTTCCTCGCCCCCACTGGTGTCCCCCATGGTTAGGGGTGATGCTCACTTAACGTTGGGAGTTTCTTTCACCACAACACTGATATATTGTAAGTAAAACACAAATATTTAATTTCAACTAAATGTAGCTCTCGTTAAGAACTGTTACCATGACCGTGGTCAGGGAACGAATGAAAAAAGTATGAGTCTCGCGTTTCATGAGTACGGCACATGAACAAAATTAATAGATTTTAGTGAAAATAAACGTGCCGCTCGCAAGAAACAGTGTAGGCTTAAGCCTAACTATGTCTGAGCTCTAATAATTAATCAGTTAATTTTTTTATAAAATGTAATTAATTTTTATTTAAAAAATAGGTTACATTATGTAACAAAATTAAACAGAAGTAAAGAGCAATCATGCAGAATTTTCTATAATAAAATAACGTTATTTAAAGGATATTATTTTTTTTTGTGGAATATGGTATTTAATTTTTAGTTTTTGTTTATGTACAACATTATTTTAATCCTATTTCGCCCCCTATTTCAAAAAAATAAGAACAATATCCAAAGTGGAATGCAGATATTACATGAATATAAGCTAATGTTTTGACCAAATCAAATATGGCGGCTCCCTGTTTTCCCCACCGTACACTGCTACACTTGCCCCTCCGCTACACTTACCTCGTGCATAAACCCTGTTTACGTTTTCTCTATATCTCTATGTTTAAAATACTATATGAAATAGCATGAGTTAGGAAAAAGACGCATGAGCGCGACACGGGGGAACTCTGGCCAATGAACAAGTAGATAAAATGATCGCCAAGTGGATTTCTCACATACTAAAGCAAACAGCTGCGTTTCTACAGTTTTGATGTCCGACTGTGATGGGTGGTATTTAAGTTTGACTGTTCTTTGACTGTTCTATGTATCTGTCACTGTCAACATAGTATTCTCTTTATGCGCAACATAAATACCGCCCTGTCATAAACTATTTGCCAAACAATAATCATTGAAGATTTAGAATTCTTAAGTACCTGAGTTCAAAGGTGGAGTCGGAATCAGAGTAGCATACACAAGAAATCAAGTCGGATGCTGGCAGTAATAAGACAATAGCTTTTAAACTTTGCTATTTCGTTCTATTATTTTCCCCATTCAAACTTTTATTAATTTTGTAAACATATTTAAAAACTAGGATTAAAATGAAATTAAAATTTCCGTTCTCTTAAGTTTAAATTTTTTAAATTTCTTGTCAGATGATTAAAAACAGGTGAGTGCCAAAGCAATAACGCAATAAACAACTTACAGTAGTACAAGAGAACGGCAAAACAAGTGCCGCGAAATTAAAATTAAAATAAATTTGTACATAAAGGTTTTTGTAAAGAGCAAAAATCACATTTCAAAGCTCTTTTTGCAAAAATTATAATATGGATTAATATAACGTTTGTAAAAATATCTTGAAAATGAAATCTGAAGATGTAATATTATTTTAAAATTTTGAAGTAAGCAAAGGTTTATAATGGGAATAAAATTTCTATGTGACAATTCTAGTTATTTGTGTATGTACAGTGTTAAAAAAAAACAAATTATCAAATTAACCAGTTTTTATAAGCGATTATGCATAGTCGCTATGAGTGGATATGATAAATTTATATAAACATTCTTCATATTAACCAAGAGATCTGATGATTATTACATATTTAGCTTAATTCAGAAGGACAGATCAGAAATTTTGTAACGTATAAAGAACAAAAAAAATTTTTTTTTTTGTAAAGTTATCGGTAAATTCTGGGATTCTCAGGTAGTTGAGTTTACCTCGTATTCGGGGGTTTGCCGTTAAATTTTAAATTTTAAGCATTTGAAATGTTAGATGCACAATTTTTTATGTGAATAAGTGTCATTTCAGTATCCGTTCATGTGCGATTTTCTGTGAAACGTATCTACCGCATAAAAAGAGACTCGAAAGTGTAAAGTGTTGTGGAAAGAGGCAAAAGAAAATAGAGTTGGATTTGAATTTATTGTTACGAGAGTTCTCAGAGTGAGTGTAATTTTCCCAAAAGTATGAACTGTATGGTTATTGATTAAACAAATTTTAAACAGTCAACACGCGTGTCAATTACCAACAATCTAATGCTATACCTTTGAGGACCGCTACCCCTCAGAAGACGAAGGACGGGCGAAGAGGGATACAACATCCACCCACCCGAGCTGCAATTTTGCCGAAAATTCTTCCAAAGGATACTGAAACGCCGTATCTAGATCGCCAAGAAAGCGGTGCCCGCCGCGGTTGTTTAATGGATTCATCACATAGCAATATCTTCTCTCTACTATCTTTGGCTAAGGTGGGTTATTCGATTTTGCTTCAAAAACTTGAAATCTGCGGTATACTGCATTGCAATTATTTCATGATTATTTGCAAGGATGAACTCGAGAAGTTGGCAATTGGTAATAATAAAGTCTCGAGTGAAATTATGAGCTGTGGCATTGCTCAGAGTACTATACTTGGTCCGATCTTATTTTTGATAAATATATTAATGAATCATTAAATATTTCACATCTAAAAGGTAATCTGACAGCATATGCTGATGGTACAGTTTTATATATAGAAACCAATACCTGGAACGATGTTAGAAACATAGCGAAATATGATTTGCATTTAATAAAAATATGCTTAAATAGTAATGTATTGACACTAAATATATATATATATATATATATATATATATATATATATATATATATATATATATATATATATATATATATATATATATATATATATATAGATACTCTTTGTACCATTTTCTATATATAACCCATACCCAAACACATTTTGAATATTTAACATTGCATAAAGATACTTGTATCGTAGATAATATAGATCTATATATTATATCTTGCATCATCAGATATAATAAACGAGCGAAACGCTATTGCAAAAATTATTTGTAAATGTGACAAAAATAATGATATAAATTGTTGGTGAACATAATTGCATTTAAATTATTGTTATATAAAAAAAAATCAATTGTATTTGCTAAATAATGTTTAATTGATGAGACACGCACAAATTGTTTTATTGATGAGACACTACTTTAAACTGTTGCCAGTCGAAAGTAGTATTATTTTCAATAAATTTCTAACTTGAACAAAAGTGTTTTCTTTTAATTTATTTAGATTGGTTTCTAAGACAACTCCAATTAGGAGACCAAAGCCCATCAATCTGTCTTAATCTAATTATCATAAAATATACACTTAAATGTTGAAAAATGTCATGCAGTTTTTCCTATATTATTTCACCATTTCAGCCAACAAAGCTATGCAACCACAGTAAATATTTTATACTAGCTTTCTATCTAACCTCACTTTTTTCTATTAGTTAGTTAGTTAAAAATTTTGGCGCACAGCAACAAAGGCTATTTGCGCCTAACGCAGCCCATCTAAATGAATAGACTATATATTAAAAACAATAAATTAGACAATAAATAAATAAATAAATAAATAAATAAAATCAATAAAAATACGCATACTCAATAAAATAAATCTTGCACTGGCAAAGACAAATAAATAATATAAAAAGTCTGTTCGAAAATTTGAACAGACTCAGGGTGATGGTAAGAGGCTGTAAAGGGGCCAATTACCATCGAATATCACGGTCAATAACTAGAAACACAATAAAATAAGGAACAAGACTTCACACATAAAATAATAAGTTCGATTCTCTCAGGAAGAGTATCAGCCTGTCCATGAGTACCCTGTCGTCACCTAAAGCAACTGACAGATCATAGACGCAGTTGATACTAACGCATTAACTGTCGGACGAGGCACTGATTCTGTCTGTGTCTGGACGCTTGCTGTCTTCTTTGCTTCTTGTCTTCTAAGAATGTTGGGCAGAAGTCGATGCATGTGCACCTTTACAATTCATGCAATGTGCCGCGTTTGGACAGGTTTCAACTTCATGTTGGTCCTGTCCGCAGTTGGCACAGATATACTGTTTGCCACAACGACTAGACGTGTGACCGTAACGCTGGCACTTATAGTATCGCATCGGGTTGGGGTAGTAGGGTCGAACGTTACAAACGTTGTACCCCACCCTTACCGATGTTGGACACTTCGTGCCAGCGAAGGACACCACCATAGAGATCGAAGGCTTGCCGTTGTCCGGGGGTTGAGCTTCTTGCATTCCATGACACCTTGCGATGCCATTTCCTGCACGAACTTTTCCTCCAGGTAACATACGCAAAGTCACGATCCGTGACGACGACTTTGGAAGTATTCAGTGCCTTATGTGGCTGTACTGAAATACGAAACTCACCAAACTTTTCACATTTCTGAAGCGTGGAAGAAGCTTCAGTTTCGCATTCAATAAGCAATGTACCATCCGACAGTTTTCGCACTGATCTCTAATACCAGTTGCACACGTTTTTCCTAGCGTTCGGGCAACAAAGAAGGGGGACATCTCCTTAAAAGACTTACCCTCTTCTTGCACCTTCACGACAAGAAAACGAGGCACTGGCGCACAAAACTCCACAGATCTGTCAACCTTCTTTGCAGAAGGCCTTACACATCCCTCGTCGGATGACTGAGCAGCACGACGACGTCTCTTGTTTGATTTTTTGCGGAGTTTACTCTCAACTTTGGCGGAAATTAAAGAAAAATTATCCCTCCGGGTTGTCGCCATACCTGCATATTAAGTTTCATCACCCTGCCCTGCCCAGCCACCAGGGAGCCCCACACCGGGGACGTTGGCTGCAAACCGGCTCATTGCGCCAGGCATGTCTGGATGATATAGCATCGGGGGAAGTAGTCACGGGCTGCTCGACCCGCTCGAGAACCAAGAGTAGCCAACTCTGGAACCTTGCGAGCTGCAGCCGCTCCCACAGACCCCCGAATACTTGTCTAGTGGCACGGTATTACCCCGGCATCCACGATCCAATAGTGGAGCCACTCTATTCATGAACCGTGACAGCAGCCGATTGACTGAGCTGACCAAACTCAGCCTCCTGTTTAACCGAATCCGAGGCCAAAGAAGGCGTGTTGGGATCGTACTGTCCGCGGGCAGCAGTCTCCCTCAACCGACCAGGATCCTCTTCGCCGGCGTTACGGGTCTCCACGCACGGCAAACACGTGGGTAGGAATTTAAGTGGGAGATAAAAGAGACAACAGATAAGCCTATTCCCACAATCGGGTTCTCTGAACTGTCTCCTTCCAAATGATATGTGATTCAGAGTACGTGGGATCATCAGGCCCAAAAGCTCTATATGGTCAGGTGATGCGACCATTATGAACTTCCCTTGCGTGATTGAGGGTCCGCGGTATCATCAGGCCCGAAAGCTCTATATGGTCAGGTGATGCGACCATTATGAACTTCCCTTGCGTGATTGAAGGTACGCGGAATCATCAGGCCCGAAAGCTCGACAAATGGCCAGGTGTTATGGCCATTATGAACTTCCCCTGCGAGGCTTTTTTTTATTAATAAACTAGCAGTATACCCGCTGCTTCGCTGCCGAAAAAAATAGTCGAAGCCCACTTAGATCGGGCCCATTTCGAAATCGGTTCAAGACTGGTTGCTACGAATCGTTTTATATTCAAATATATTTATTTATTTTAATCTACCATTGTATTAATATGTGCTTCTTATACAAATAATTTAAGTACGAACTTCTTTGTAAACATTGGTAGTACAGACATTTAGTAACAACACGTATAAGTGTCCCGTTGTGCTAACCCAGGAAAATGCCACATAAAATACCCATGTGAGAATCACTCATCGCCAAATGCAGCGCCGATCACGTGAAACATTTTATCTTGCACCTTACGAAATTATTTATTATAATTTTTATGATATTTATTATAATTACTCCGTGATAATTCCTGATTTATAAATCGTACCTATGTATATAGGTCGGAGCACTTTTTTTCGTTAGTAAATATTCTTGCCACCCAAGGAAGATTTTTCTTCGTATTGCTTTAATAATAATTGCAATAATGTTCAACAGCGAATTTAACGTTATAATTGTAGTCAAAAATTAAAATAAAAAAAATTGTGATATATATTCTCGGGAACATTTTTGTAGCAATATTAAACCCTAAAATTCGTTAATATATATTTTGAATATGTGTATCTTTTATAGTTTTTATAATACGGATAATTTTTCCGACTTTTTTCTAAATATTTCTTAATTGATCGGAAGCCTGATGTCATACAGCGATGATATATAGCTTAAAATCTTTCCAGATAAATTTGCAATACGCTGTTGCAAATAGCTCTAAAATCGGTTAAACCGTTTTTGAGTTTTAATACATGTACAGATTCTAAACAGACGCCTATGTGCCAAAACGAAATAAAACACAGGCCATCCGAAGCGTTTTATAACTAACCTTGAATCTAGATTTGCCGTTTATGGGTTGATCAGAGCAAAATATGTTTTTGTACTTGTGTATGGGTAACCTTTGGAAGCAAAAACCAAGTCGATATCTCATTATAGGTCTGATATATTGACGAAAGATTTGTTTATTTATTTATTTATATTATTGATATTATAACGACTTTTGTTATGCACATGTTTAATGTTAAGTCAATAATAAGAGAGATATTTCAAGTTTATAAGTAGCGCTCCTTCTGTCCCCCTAAATATTCAAAAGCTACACTAAACAAAAAAATAATCGTTCCTCAATCCAAACAAATTGTCTTTATAAATTGTTGATGTAAAGTAAATAATAAGCTAGATATTTCCAGTATTTTAGTTTTAGCACCCACCCCCCTCCACCCTTCCCCAGCTTCTCAACCAATTGAATAATTTATAGGACAACATATTACATTTTTTGTTTTTTTTTTTTTTTATTATTTTAAACAACTTTTCTCATGTGCGTTTTTGCTGGTAAGTCAATAGTAAATGAGATATTTCAAAAGTTTAGTTTTAGGTTTTCCCTTCGTAACTCCCGTAATATCAATCCAATTGAAAAAAAAAAATCCTTAAAAAAAAATAGTTTTCTTTTTATAAGCAATTTTTCTGTTAAGTCTACGTCTTATGTGATACAATTTTTTTTTCTTCTGATTTTCGAATTGCCCCCTTATTTTGACTGCATTTCCTACCTATATACTAAATTTCAACTGGGTACACACAGATTTTCTGTTTTATATATGTAAAAGATTTTACTATTATATTTAAATATTTATATAAAATAATAGATAAAAAATAAATAAATAAAATTAACAAAATTCTTAAAAATGCGCAAAAATAAAAAACCAGAAAACAGATGCTCGACTCAAGTCTCGCTCTGCATACACCAAGCATAAATTTTACTTAACAACTGAATAAAATCACCTATAGCAGAACAATGATGAATCGTGCCGAACGATATTGGCCGATGTTCCTCGAACTTACTATAGTTGTCCAAACAACCATTGAAACGAAATTCCCGCGATCTCACTGAACGCATCATACATACTTCGATGGTCCAATATAATTCAAAACAAAATTATTATTTTCTCGTTTCTGAAGGGACTTTTTTGAGATTTTTCTAGTTATGATGAAGCCATTTGCTACCTGTATGCAAAATTTCAACTCGGTAGCATATCTAGAAGTGGGTTAGAATTTCCGGACATAGCCACAAATATTCTCTTTTATATATAAAGATTGATTCACTCTTAAAACCGTGTAATGAAAAACGTGAGATTGAACGTAGATAGTAGATACATAAAAAAAGATATGAAAAAAATATGAAAAACTGAAAGTAAATGAAAAAAAAGTAGAAGAATTGGAAAATAATCGAAAAGAAAACGTCGAAAGCGTATACAAAAGTGTTTTATAGGACTGTATAAAATAATAAATACGCACCTGGCATGTTTTACTAAATCCGTTCAAGTTTAAAAGGCCAGCACACGGAAAGCAACGATTGAATTTTTAAATAAATATTGTAGGATGTAATCCCACAGGCACGAGGACTCTATGTATATCGAAGTATCTCAACCCCGACATGATAAATCAATTCGCGTATGCACGTACTCCTGATAGAAATTTCTCGCGGCACAATTTAATAAAATGCGTTCCAATATATCACCCAATATGATGCTCGTCACATTTTTTACCATCCAGAAATTTATATCATAAACTTTTAAATTAATAAACCAATATATTGGAAAATTGCTTGGTTAAAAAGTGTAGATAGAGATGAGTTTTAATCTCGTTGACCTATAACGGCTAACTAGAAAATAAATAACGGAAATTTTTTTTACAAATATAAAAAAAATAAGTTTATTTTTTTAATTTTTTAAATGAAAACTTTTTCAGACAAATTGTAAGAATGATTTATTGTTTAGTCTATTCGTGTGTACATAACGAATCTGTAGACGTTTACAAAAGTTGTACCGATAGATATGTACTATTTACCATCTGTACCCATCTGATCTATCGGTACATGTACAGTCCAGCAATCTTAAGCTGGCCGGTGAGAGACTATACTGCTCAGAGTGCGATAACATTATGAGTAAGTGAGACATAAGTTGCGGCACCCCAGTACAATCGGAAAAAGCAACAATATTGACTTTTAACATAGGAACGCTTCCCCGTTTGCTTTGAAAATTCATTTTTCCAGTGCCTGTACTCCACGATTGCTACTCGAATATTAATGACGCCCTCTCCTATTTTGCTGACTACTGTGCAACCGGCCAGCTTAAGATAGATGGACTGTATCTGGTTAAATAATTTTCGAATGTGAATGGTAGATTCCTGCAACCTTAATAAATTTACAGTTACAGTCTTAAAATGGAAAAAAAACTTTATCATTAATTTGTTATTCTACTTTATTTTTTATATTTTATCGTAGTTGTTATTCTAGTTATTTACACTATACAGGGTGTTAGGTAAATGTCCGGAACAATTTAAAAGACAGCATGGTGACGTAGAATGCAATCGATTTTTCCTTTGCCAATTTTCTCAAAAATGTGAATTTCATCCAAAAATAAACAAACAAAAAGAGGCCCAACAAAAATTATGAAAACCACTTACTTTTTTTATTTTTCATATTAATCCAGAAGTTGTGTATCTAGAAGTTGTAACTTCTGGATTAATATGAAAAATTTAAAAAAGTCGGTGGTTTTCAAAATTTGGGGCATCTTTTTGTTTGTTTATTTTTGGACAAAATTCACATTTTGGAGAAAATTAGCAAAGGAAAAATCGATTGCATTCTACGTCACCATGCTGTCTTTTAAATTGTGCCGGATATTTACCTAACACCCGGTATAATACAGGATAAATACATTTTGATTTAATACATTTTGTTTTCAGAAAATTTACCAGTAACCTTAAACCGATTATTCTGTTAAACTGGTTAACAGTATTTTTTTCTGTAATTTACATCCACTACAAATACGACATCGTGAAAAAATTAAAATAAATTATATTGCAGTCAGTAATTAATGCTTTTACCCTGTTTGCGAACTCCACGAGTCTCTGTCCACGGTATCATTATTAAATGAGTGACATTACCGTGTTTAAAGTGTCATGTTTACAGCGATTATAAAATGGAGCCGTGACCTCAGTAAATTTACTGTGCCGCATTGCAAACATCATTTTATAAAACTTACTAATGCAAATATTTACATGTGCCGTCTGTTGATGAAAAGTTGAACGATTGAACTTTCAAAAAATATATTTTTTCATTGCGTTGTGTACTAGTGTTTTTGTGTTGAGCTTACTTTTATTTCTACATTTTTTTAGTATTTCTACAAATATAATAGTGTTATTTAGTTTACGTTATTGTAACTGATTTATTTTTGGTAAGTTGCGGATTACCTTTTTAAATCTATTCATTATATAATCATAAATTTTGATTTCAGATATTTAGTTTTATATTACAGTACTAAAAAATTGGTTTTATGAGCAATACTATATAAATTACATTATTTCTGTACAATCTAACCTTATATATTTTATTTTCGCCAGTTCAATACTCCAATTTTTCATCAGCGGTTGGTTCTACAAGTTTTGCATTAGTAATTTTCACAGCTTTTAAAATGCAGCACAGATACAATAAGATCGCTGACGTCATGGCTTCATTTTATAATCACCCCGTATATATCTACTTGAAAAAAGGACCCTTTTTTGTTTTTTTTATTTTATTTTTTTTATTATTATTAATCTTTATTTAGCGACGCTTCAACTTCGCAGGTTTTTAGCGTCGTGTTTATAATACATTTATATATTCTTTGTACATATTTTACATCTTATATAGTAGTTGTAGAATTATATAGTTTATTAATACATATTAATACACAATTTGATCTCAGTGATAGATATAGGTGTTAGATGAGAGTGGTTAGTTCGGCTTCTTTTAGATAACTTAGGATTGCTTGTTCTTTTTCAGGAATGTTGGCTAATGCTTCTAATAGGCTGTCTGAAATTTGGTGTTTTAGTCGTTGGCTACTCGTTTTGGTACAAGTGATAAGCAGGTGTTCTACTGTGATCCTCTGGTTACACGTTGTAGACACGTTCGCCTCCGCTTTTGAGAAGAGGTGTTAGTGCGTTTTTTTGGTATGTCCTTTTCTCAGTCTCGTTAAGAGTGTCTGCTCTTGGCACTTTAGGTGTTTATTCCAGACGGCGATATCTGATTTTACCGCTCTTAGTTTGTTGTTCGTTATGTCATTCCATGTTTTCTGACTTTCTGTATACAGTTTTTGTTCAGCTATCTTTACTACATCTTGAACAGGTATTGGGGTTGCCCATATATCGGCATCCATGGTATTCTTTGCTGCACTATCTGCTGTTTTGTTGCCTGCAATCTCTGCGTGGCCTGGGATCCAGATGATGGATATGCGATTATGTTGTGTCTGAATGTCGTGTATCAATGTCTGTATGGTCTGTGTTTGGTGTTTGTGTCTCGGATTTCTTGGATTGCAGTCATGGAGTCAGTGCATATTGTGTAGTTTATTTATTTATTCATTCATTCATTCATTCATTCATTCATTCATTCATTCATTCATTCATTCATTCATTCATTCATTCATTCATTCATTCATTCATTCATTCATTCATTCATTCATTCATACATTCATTCATACATTCATTCATTCATTCATTCATTCATTCATTCATTCATTCATTCATTCATTCATTCATTCATTCATTCATTCATTCATTCATTCATTCATTCATTCATTTATTTATTTATTTATTTATTTACATTTTGGCCACACAACAGGCAGTTAGCCCAATTACAGTGAGGCACTAATAGTTTTTAAAATAATAGTGACATATAACAATATATACATGTTTACACCTAAAACCTACTATGCAAGGAGAGAATTTATAGATCTTTTAAATGACTGAAGATTGGTTGAAAATATATCAGGAAAGTTATCCTGACCAGACAAATTATTTAATGCAGAAGAAATACGATTGATAGGGAAATTAGTTGCTGAATTGGTTCGATTAAATTTTATTGTTAAAAGTTCATTAGTGCGAGTGTTGTATGTTGGAATTCGGAATGAAAAAAGATTTAATAATTCTGGACTGTCTATTATGTTATTAAATATTTTGTATAACAGATTAAATTTATATTGTAAATAATTTTTAAATCTATTTTGATTTTTTTCTATGCGTTTCATGTATATAGAGTATTGTGGGGACCAACACACAGTCGCAAATTCCAACTGACTTCGAACAAGTGTGAAGTATAATGTTACTTATGTTTTAGGATTCTTGAAATCTCTTCCAGTTCTAATTATAAATCCTAACATTTTATATGATTTAGTGATTATGTTATTGATGTGAATATCATATATTAATTTGGAATCTAAAGTGACTCCAAGGTCTTTAACTGATGAGACATTACCAATTAAAATTTCTTTCAAATTGTAATTATATTCAACTATATTTCGATTTCGAGTAAAGGAAAGTTTGCAGCATTTTTTTATATTTAGTTTTAGTTTATTTGCAATCGTATATTCATAAAATCTATCGATGTCTTCTTGTATTGTTTTGCAATCTTCAGTAGAGGATACTTTTTGATATATTTTCAAATCATCAGCATACATTATAAATTTTGAATACAGAAAACAGTTTTTAATATCGTTTATGAAAATATTAAATAAAAGAGAACTTATATGTGAACCCTTTGGTACACCTGAAGTTACGGCACAATATTCGGAAGTAAAACCGTTCACAACTACACATTGAGATCTGTTGGTGAGGAAGGATTGAAACCATTTCAGTAAATTACCAGGAACACCAATCATATTAAGTTTGCTGAGAAGAATAGCATGATCAATTATGGCTTTACAAAATCAGTGTAGATAGCGAATTCTTTTGTCCATGTCATTCAATATGAAATCAGTATACAAAATCAAATTCGTGTCTATGGACCTCCCCTGAAAGAACCCATGTTGTTCTAAAATAATATCCGATTTAACAAAATTAAACAAATATTTGTAAACCAGTTTTTCAAAAATTTTATCGAAAATACATAATTTCGAAATGGGTCGATAGTTCTCGACCATATTATTGTTACCATTTTTATAAATAGGGGACATAAGTGCTTTTTTCCACATGGTCGGAAAGGAAGATTCTGAAATGGATTCATTAAATATTATTAAAAATGGTAGGCTGAGGGAACTAGAGCAGTTTTTTATGAAAATACTAAGCAGGTTTTCGGGTCCAGCACCTTTACTTATGTCTAAATTTTTTATTGTTTCAAAAATTTCGGATTCTGATATATTTATGGAAGATAAGGCTTTATGTGATGTATTTTTATTTTCTTGTATGTAATTCGGACTAACAGAAGAGGCTGTATACACGGAGTTGAAGTATTCTGAAAAGAAATTACATATTTTTGTACCATCACAGGAAGTTTCGTTTTTGCATTTCATGCAGTTGGGTAGTGTTTGATTTTTTGTAGATGCTACGTATGACCAGAATTTTTTAGTGTTATTAGGAATTTGTGTTTCTAAGTAGGAATCAAAACAGTGTTTTGTTAACAGTTTAACACGCTTCCTTAAATAACTGAAATTGTTATAAAAAATATTTGTTTTAAAATGTTTAAATTTAGTGTGGGCTTTCGATTTTTCTTTAATTAGATTAATTAGATCTTTAGTGTACCAAGTTGGGTATGATCATTTCCTTAAATATTTACATTGAACGAATTCATAAATGATATCATATCGATTTTTATAAAATTTCATAACAACTTGTTCGGTGTTTAGACCGGCAAGTTGTGAATACCAGTTAAATTTTGAAATAGCATCATTTATTTTTTCGTGGTTTACAAGTTTGTACAAAAACATTTTGCGTGATATTATTTCGAGAGACTTCAATTCTACATTATTTACGTAAATTTGCAGTGGCGGATGATGGCCTTCTTTATTACTAAGAGGTTGGTCGCAACGAAGGACATTGACAGACTCTAAATCACTTAATATAAGATCTAACATTCTGTTATTATCATTTGGTATGTTATTAAATTGACTTAAGTTGCAATATGCCATACAATCAACAAATTCAACTGACGCTGAATTGTAAGTGTTATTTGCTACAAGTTCATTGTTTTTATTTATCCATTGTAAATAAAGTAGATTAAAGTCTCCACTAAGTAAGAAATTACCGTTGGTAGTATTTTCATAAATTGATTGCAGATTATTTAAAAAAATTGTTAAAAGGTCTGTTTTACCTGGAAGTATACAAGCACAATAAGCACACATGCAATTTATTACACTTTTCACTATTAATGCTTAGGGTGATCCAGATATCTTCTGCACTAGATGACCAATCAGGTTGTTCGACGAAAGTAAAGTTATTTTATACTGCTATGAGAACACCACCACCATCTGTTTTTGATGAATTTTCGGGGCACCTATCACGTCTAACAATGTTATAATCACTAGAAAAATCTTCACAGTCACTTATTGAAGGGATCAGGTTGGTTTCAGTCAGACAAATTACGTCATAATCAGAAGAATATGTTTCAATCTTAAAGTTGTTTGTTTTGGTTCTTAATCCGTTTACATTCTGATAGTATACTGTCAAGACCATGATGCGGGTGATTAGGTTTAAGTAAGAGTTTGGTGGTAAATTCAGTGAATGATCTTATGCAGATCATTTTCATTCTGAATTAACCTTATTTTTGAGGTGTCATCTTTCCTAGCGAAAATTTTACATCCTTTAATGCAGAAGAGTTTAAATCCTTTGGGCGAAGGACATCTCTGCATTGCTTGTATAGTTTACTATTTTGCTGACTAAGATGTTCGCTTATGTAGATTTGTGTATCGGGGCCTTCCATGTTTAAGTTTCTCGTTGTTATATTTTTATTTTTCTTGGATGAAGACAAAAATTGATCTCTCGTAAGGGGTGATGTAAATTTAACAATTATGTTCCTAGGTTTATTATTCGTATTGGTGAAAGACTGAAGACGATGTGCAGCATCAATATTGTTTTCAGTAACTTCAACTCCAAGTTCGGAGCCAATATCTGAGATAATTTGAGTAACATTTTCATTACGTTTTTCGTGACGGTTATGAATGATTAAGTTATTCAATTTTGAATATTGCTCTAAATCATTGTATTTGTTGTCAAGTTCAGCTATAACAGTTTTTAATTCAGCATTTTCTTTCTTCAGTGAACGATTATTTTAAGTTTTTCGTTAATTCTTTGCAAGTTAACTTCAAAATCGGTAATTTCATTGCTACAGAATGTAACACTTTCTTGTAAAATGTTAAATTTTGTATTTATCTCTGAGAGTAGTTCTATTTTAAGAGAGTTAAATAGTGCTTGCATCTCGCTCTTTGTGCAAGAATTAGATGTTGCCGCACTATTATTCATAAAATTCTCATTCAATATTAGTGTTGGGGTGTTAAGATCTGTTGGGCGGCAGCTTTTACAAAACCAAGCCATGGAGCTAGATAATAGCACTTGCAGTTGATCTTAAGCTTCACTGATTTTGGCACACGTTGAATAGAAAGATAAAGAACATTTGCAACATTTTACTCCTCGATATTTTTGATTGATAGACCTCTTGCATATGTTACACGATACGCCCATGGTGACGCGCAAGTTGCAACGTATTTGTAGAATAGATTAACAGCCACAGGTTAAGATTTTTGATATGATAAATTTATATTGAATTTAAATAACTTTAAATTAAACAATTTACCATTTAGTTTCTCCACAATTTTCACAATACTATATATTAAAAAAAAGTATGCGCAATTTGGTGTAAAACACATTAATGTACTCACAATACACTATTACTTAATAAGCAAATATTGTAGAATGAAAAAAACACGTGTGATCAATATCACTATATGTATATCACTAGACTATTGTGTGTTGATTTTGTGTAGTTTATGTATTTCATCTATGGCCATATGGATTCTGGCAATTTCTGCTGTGGTTACCGATGTTGTATCCCTCATGAGGCGGGTGGTAATGTTTACTTGGCACACGTGGGCTATAGACGTCCTTTCAATGTTTTTTGCGGCATCAGTATAGTAGAAGGTTGCAGGTTGCAGACTGTTTTGTATTTTGTGGAATTCTTCTGCTTGTTGCGGGCGGTTGTCTATTTTTTGAAGGTTGACGTTTATATTTGGCTCTAATATAGTCCACGGCGGCACACTGAATCGTGAGTATGTCGGACGGGATGCAGTTTTAAAAGTCATTAGTGATATTTTTGGCGTGTAATTGGATGGAGATTTAATATTTAAGGATGAGGGGGTTTTGGCTTGGAGACTTGAAGAAGCAGTTGTAGGAAGGATGCGATGGTAGCCAGATTCGTTAGATATTTTAATATGTTCATACATCTCCGTTCGTCGAGGGTGGTTTCTCCGGCTTCATTTACGATGCTAACGATTGGGCTCGTTCGATAGGCTCCTGTTGCTATTCTCAGTGCTTGATTGTGAATATTATTTAGCGTTTTTAGAAGTGACGTACTACAGTATTAGTTTATACATGGTGACATATGGTTGCATTAAGTATCAGTAGGTGAAATCAGTGAAGTGCGTTACTGAAGTGTGTAATTTTGTGTTTCTGTGTAAATATTTATAATACTAAGGACATAATAGTGTAGGAAATATAGTGTAGTATACAACTAGCCCTCCTCCAGGATGGAGGGCGGAACGCAGGAAGACGAGGATGGGAGTAAGGGCATGGAGACAGATAAGTACAGTGACACTTCTGAAACTCCTAAAACCCAGCGGACAGTTAAGAAAAAAGGTAGGGCTAAAGTTTCCTTTAAAACTAAAGCCTCTAGGCAAAAACGGTCAGTGCCCACAGTGGAAAAAGTACAGGAATGCTTAATGGAAGCTATCACGGGGTCAGTTATGACCGAAAAACCCAAAAGCACGCCCATGAAAGATTCCAACTTAAACATGCAAAATGCTAATTCAAACGCGCATGAACTACCGGTTAATCCAGTGTCTAATGTAGGAATTGTAAACAATAACTTAACCTACAATCATAGTAATCCAAGTCTAGGCAATGTATATAAACAAAACGATCCCGGTAATTTTTACGTACATATTGAAAATAAAAATAGGGATAAAATACATCCAATGAATATCGGGAAAATTATTTATAAAAGTAATTTTGCAGGAAAAAACGATATAACTGAAATTAAACAAATCGGATACGCGCGGGTGAGAATTGAAATGAAGAATTACTCAGCAGCTAATGATATAGTAAATTTCAAAACATTAAATGAAGGCGGTTTACAAGTTTATATACCGAACTATTTAACACACCGACAGGGCGTTATACGAAACATAGATGTAAACGAAAGTGAAGAGGAACTATTAGACGTGATTAGATGTGAAACAAAGGTCACATCAATTCGTAGAATGACTAAAGGAGTAGAAGTTAACGGTGAAAAAATCTTTAAAAAAATTGGTACCTGTGTAATTCGTTTTGAGGGCCAAGTACTCCCGGAGTACGTATATATATGGAATACTAGGTGTCCAGTAACACCCTATGTATATCGGGTCGTACAATGTTACAAGTGTTTAAGGTTAGGGCATGTCAGCAAACAATGCAAAGGCGTTGATCGTTGTCAAAATTGTGCGGGAAATCATAATTCACAAAATTGTGGGGAAACTAACAAAATATTTTGTGTACTATGTAAAAATGACAACCATAGATCGACCGACAAAAACTGTCCAGAACGTCTAAAAGCAAAAAAAGTTAAAGAATCAATGGCATATAATGGGACTTCTTATGAAGATTCGGTGGATTTTGTTAAAAATTATAACTCGTATGCAGATGCTATCCGTAGTATACCTGAAGATAAAGGCGACTATCCGCCACTTAATAACAAAAATGACAATGTACAAAAACATATGACCTTTACACAAATCAGAAAAAGTAATTTAAAGCCCCCACAACAATCATTTTTCAACCCACCCCCGCGAGAACTATATTTTACGGCAACCAATAGTCACTCGCGTCCAGTTTTTTCCGTAAACTTCGCTGGGCCTGTCCTGTTTGTGTTCCGAACAAAATAAAATAAATAAATAATAAATAATAAAACCAAGAAAATTGCAACAAAGAAAATGAATTTGAAGTAATAAAACAAATGATAATTGAAGCAGTACGCGATATTTTAAACCTAGTTAAATCTAAAGAAACCGGACAATTTTCAGATCTAGAAATAAACAAAGTGGTGTAAGAAAAAATTACAACTTACTCTAGTAATATTAATAAACAAAATGGGCATTAATATAATCCAGTGGAATGCAAGGTCTATAAAATCAAATGAAGAATCCTTAGAAAACATTCTAATCTATATATATAAAAGCAAGTGTCCTGACTGACTGACTCATCACCGCCCAGCCCGAACCCTTGGGCCTAGAAACTTTAAATTTGGAGAGTATATTCCCTCCATGACGTAAGCACCCACTAAGAAGGGATTTTTCGAAATTCAACCCCTAAGGGGCGAAAAGGGGTGAAATGTGTATTCACGGATTCTTTAATATCTCTTCGGGTCGATGGGATATCGACTTAGTTTTTGCTTACAAAGATTACACATACATATGCCGCAAAACTTATTTCAGGATTTTGTCCTAATCAACCCCTAAAGGGGTGAATCTACAATCGGGGTGAATTTTACATCCCGTCGTATTTCCTGTGTTTGTTGAGTTATAAGGTTTCTTTTTGGCACATAGGTGTCTTTTTATAATATCTCGAAATGGTTGTGACAGTTTTTTAAAATTTCACCTTTAAAGGGTGAAAAGGGGTAATATGTGATTTCAGGGATTCTTTAATATCTCTTAGGACCAATAAGTAATCCACTTGCTTTTTGCTTACAAAAAATACCCATACAAAACCGAAAAACTAATTCCAGCATTTTGTCCTTATCAACCCCTAAAGGGGTGAATCTACAATTGGGGCGAATTATACATCCCGCCGTATTTCCTGTGATTGTTGAGATGTGACATTACTTTTTGGCACATAGGTGTATTTTTAAAATATTTCTAAATGGTTTTGACAGTTTTTTAAAATTTCAGCCCCAAAGGGTGAAAAGGGGTGACATGTGATTTCAAGGATTCCTTAATATTTCTTAGGACCAATAAGATATCAACTTAGTTTTTGCTTACAAAGATTACCCATACAAATGCCGAAAAACTTATTTCAGGATTTTGACCTAATCAACCCCTAAAGGGGTGAATCTACAATCGGGGTGAATTCTACATCCCGTCGTATTTCCTGTGTTTGTTGAGTTATAAGGTTTCTTTTTGGCACATAGGTGTCTTTTTATAATATCTCGAAATAGTTTTGACAGTTTTTTAAAATTTCACCCCTAAAGGTTGAAAAGGGGTGATATGTGATTTCAAGGATTCTTTAATATCTCTTAGGACCAATAAGATATCGACTTGCTTTTTGCTTACAAAAATTACCCATACAAATACCGAAAAACTAATTTCAGGATTTTGTTCTTATCAACCCCTAAAGGGGTGAATCTACAATTGGGGTGAATTATACATCCCGTCGTATTTCCTGTGATTGTTGAGATGTAACATTACTTTTTGGCACATAGGTGTATTTTTAAAATATTTCGAAATGGTTTTGACAGTTTTTTTAAATTTCAGCCCCAAAGGGTGAAAAAGGGTGACATGTGATTTCAAGGATTCCTTAATATTTCTTAGGACCAATAAGATATCGACTTGGTTTTTTCTTACAATAATTACTCATACAAATGCCGAAAAACTTATTTCAGGATTTTGTCCTAATAAACCCCTAAAGGCGTAAATCTACAAACGGGGTGAATTATACATCCCGTCGTATTGCATATGTTTGTTGAGCTATAAAATTTATTTTTTGCACGTAGGTGTCTTTTTAAAATATCTCGAAATGATATTAACAGTTTTTTAAAATTACATTCCTAAAGGGCGAAAAGGGGTGAAATGTTAATTCAACGATTTCTTAATATCTCTTAGGAACAATAAGATACCGACTTGGTTTTTGCTTACAAAGATTACTCATAAAATGCCGAAAAACTTATTTCAGGATTTTGCCTAATCAACCCCTGAAGGTGTGAATCTTCAAACGGGGTGAATTATACATCCCGTCGTATTTCCTGTGTTTGTTGTGTTATACAATTGCTTTTTTGCACAAAAGTGTCTTTTTAAAATATCTCGAAATAGTATTGATAGTTTTTTAAAATTACGTCCCTAAAAGGGGTGAAATGTGAATTCAAGGATTCCTTAATATCTCTTAGGTCCAATTTTTGCTTCCAAAGATTACTCATACAAATGCCGTAAAACTTATTTCAGATTTAGTATTTTTAAAATAAGTTTTTTAAAATTTCAGCCCCAAAGGGTGAAAAGGGGTGACATGTGATTTCAAGGATTCCTTAATATTTATTAGGACCAATAAGATATCGACTTGGTTTTTTCTTACAATAATTACTCATACAAATGCCGAAAAACTTATTTCAGGATTTTGTCCTAATCAACCCGTAAAGGGGTGTATATACAATCGGGGTGAATTAAACATGCTGTCGTATTTCTTGAGTTTGTTGAGTTAGAATATTTCTTTTTGGCACATAAGTGTCTTTTTAAAATATCTCCAAATAATATTGACAGTGTTTTAAAATTGCATCCCTTAAGGGTGCAAAGGAGTGAAATGTCAATTCAAGGATTTCTTAATATCTCTTCCGAATTTCATCTCTTGGACATAGAGACATGAAATTCGGTAATTATATTCCGTCCATGATGTAAGCACCCGCTAAGAAGGGATTTTATGAAATTCCAGCCCTAAGGGGTGAAAAGGGATGCAATTTGATTTCAGGGATTCCTCTATATCTCTTAGGGCTAATAAGATATAGACTTGATTTTTGCTTAAAAAGGTTACCCATACATTTTTTTTTAATTCAGGATTTTTCCCTAATCAACCCCTAAACGGGTGAATCTACATTCCGGTTGAATTATAGAAACCTTTGTATTTCCTGAGTTATAACATTCCATTTTGGTGCATAGGTTTCTATTCAAAATATTTAGAAAGCGTTTTTACAGTTTTTTTAATTTCATTCCTAATGGGGTAAATTGGTATTTTTATTCGATAGAACGTCCCTTGACATACAGACATTCGGGAAATATATTCCCTCCATGACGTAAGCACCCACTAATATGGAATTTTCAAAATTCGGTCCCTAAGGGGGTGAAATTGGCTGAAATGTAATTTCACGGTTTCCTCAATATCTCTTGAGGAAACTTCTTGAGGAAATATCTCTTGAGGACCATTGAGATATCGACTTGGTTTTTACTTACAAAGGTTACCCATAAAAATATAAAGTTATGTCAAAATTATACCCTAATCAATCCCTAGAGAAGAATTATAAAACTCTTCGCATTTTCTTCGTTTGTTGAGTTATAATATTCCTGTTAACATATATATGTCTTTCTAAAATGTTTAAAAAGTTTTACTCAGTAGTTCGAGCCCTATATAGTGTAAAAGGGTATAATGTTTTTTCATGGTTTCCTCAATATCTCTTAGGACAGATGAGATATCGACTAGGTTTTTGCTTACAAAGGTTACCCATACACATGTTTAAAAACAAACTGAGGATTTTACACTAATGCGTCCGTCAGTATACCGTAGCGAAGCACGGGTACTCAGCTAGTTAAATATAAAACTTCTATTGCACTTATTTCCGAAACCTGGATTAATCCAGATAAATCTTTGGTAAAATTTAAGGGATTCAACGCAGTATATACAAACAGAAGTGATGGGTATGGCGGCAGCGGTATTATTATTCAAAATAATATACCCTATACAGAATTAAATATTGTCTACAATCAGAAAGATACAATACAGATAAGTGCAGCTAAAATAAAATTACAGAACATAGAAATAACCTTGCTTTCAATCTATTGTCAGCCAAAACATAAATTCAATTGTAACTTCTGGTCCAATATTTTTAGACAGATTAATGGTCCAATTTTAATAGGTGGAGACTTCAATAGTCATCATCAGGTTTGGGGATGCCCAGAACCCGATACAGAAGGAGAACAACTTTTAGAGGCAATTGAACAACAAAACCTAGTTACATTAAATGACGGCACGGAAACAATTATAAGACTGACCAATACAAGAAAATCTGCAGTAGATGTTAGTTTTTGCTCCCCTAACATTCTAAGTCTGACGTCATGGGAAGTAATTAAAGATGGTCATGGCTCGAATCACTACCCAATACTTATCAATCTTAATGTATTTCACAATGATAAAATAAAAATAACACCTAAATATAAATGGGATATTAATAAAGCGAACTGGGAATTATACACCAGTTTAGCCATTGCTAAGGCCGCGAGTTATGTGCATAGTCTTGATCATATCACTGATTATTACAAGTTCATTAATATAATCAATGAATCAGCCTCAATCTCTATTCCCGAATCTAAAGAAAAAATAATAAACCCCCACAAAACCAAACCGTGGTGGGATCAAGAGTGTAAAGAAGCGGAAAAACAAAGAAAGGAAGCGTTTAAAAATTATCAAAAATCACTAACATACGAAAAATATCTCATATGTCAGAAATTAGCGGCCAAAGCAAAAAAACTTTATAAACTGAAAAAAAGATCCACTTGGAAGGAGTACGTTTCTACATTAACTAAAGACACACCTGTCGGAGATATTTGGAAAAAAATTAAGTCTATAGATCATGGAACTAATTATAATAACACAGTTAAACAACCTCCTAACAAATTAGTTTTAGAACAATTTTTGCATAAGTTAAGTCCGGACACAGTAACCTATAATAAACCAAATAATAAAAATACCACGAATGAAACAAATAACGAACTAAACAAACCATTCTCAATAGACGATCTCAATTCCGCTATTAAAAATACAAAAAATACATCCCCAGGCGTAGATCAAATACGTTACCCTATGATCCGCCACCTACCCCTTAGCTTGAAAGTAATTTTGTTAAATATCTTCAACCGTATTTATAAAACAGGAGATACAGTTCCAGACTGGAACACATATAACATTATCCCGTTACTTAAACCAAATAAAAATCCAGATCTCGCAGATTCTTACAGACCGATAGCCCTTTCGTCATGCATTGCAAAAACGTACGAAAGAATGCTGAAAACCCGTCTAGAATGGTGGATGGAAAATAATCTTATGATTCCAAATTATTTTTTCGGCTTTCGAAAAGGTCTAGGATGCACTGATAGCTTGTCTGTATTAACAACCGACATCTATAAAAATTTATCCAAAAACAACTATCTTACAACAGTTTTTATAGATATTAAAGGAGCGTATGATAATGTCTGTATTCAAATACTAGTTGAAAAGCTAATAAGCATGAATATGCCAATCAATTTGCTAAAATCAATTACTTCTTTAATTTGGTGTAGAGAAATCACTTTGAATATTGATGATGGTACAGCCATTAAAAGGCAAGTTTCCCAGGGACTGCCACAAGGGGGTGTCTTATATCCACCCCTCTTCAATCTTTATATGGTGGATATAAAAAACGTAATACAGGAGAGGAACGGGGAGGGAATCAGAATAATAGGATACGCGGACGATTTCTGCATCTACTCGGAGTCGGATAACCTACAGGAAAATATCGCGGCCCTGGACGAGCCCATCAACTCAATCTCTGCATGGATGCATAATCAGGGTCTAGAATTATCAGAGGAAAAAACTACGGTCACCGTATTCACTAGACACCACCTAAAATTTACCCAAAATAAAATCAAAATCGGCCAGTATAACTTTAATTATAGCGCAATAGTATTTAGGAATCACATTAGACAAAAAACTAACATACAAATATATTCAAAATATTGTTAAAAAAGTTGAAAATAATATAAACTTATTACGTCTTATTAACCATAAATCCTGGGGTGCCGACCCCGAAATATCATTACAATTTTACAAAATAAAAATAAGCTCTATTATAGATTATGCAAGTATGATATATGGCTCCGCCTCAAACTCGAACTTAAAAAAACTGAATATAATACAAAATAAATCTTTAAGAATTTGTATTAACGCCTTAAAATCCACTCCAGTATACGCTTTATTAGTGGAGTGTTGTGAACCTCCCCTCCACTTTCGTAGAAAACTGTTAACGGACCAATTTTATATCTCTAAACGTACTATCAACGATCATCTGTTACATGCAAAGCTAAGTGAACTCGCAGAGCAGTGCGTGACAAATAAGTTTTGGCAAAATAGGAACCTTCCCCCACTAGTTAACAGTTTTATCAAGTATGCGCAAACTGACATGACTCTTTACACTTCTGCAATAATCACCTGTTATCTCACACCGATCAGATATTCAATCCTTAATCGAGAAATAGACCCAGATTTCAAGACAACACAAAATGAATCATTCTTAGATACTGTAAACTACAGATTTCCAGACGCATTACTAATATTTACCGATGCATCTAAAACTAATGACGGCATAGGACTAGCTGTATACGATTTCTCAAATAAAAAATCCGAGTTATATAAGATAACAAATAATATAACAATATTTCATGCTGAAATGTTAGCCATCCTAAAGGCAACTGAATATATAATAAGAAGGGAATTCACCAACAGAAACATAATTATTGCATCTGACAGTAAAAGTGTATTGACAAAATTAAGAACACCTGGTATGTCAAATCATCCCAAAATTGTATATAATATTATTACGAACATCAATAATATACAAAATGAAAACAATAAAATACGAGTGATCTGGGTAAAATCTCATTGTGGTATAGAACCCAACGAAACTGTGGACAACCTTGCAAAAATGGCCATTCATAGCGGTCGGCTGATACAACCCCCGAACATGTCACAGGAATACATAAATGGTGAGAAAACAATAGTTAAAAAGGAGTGGGAAAAAGAATATACAAAATTCTCAGCAACTAAAGGAAAAGAGTATTTTACCATCAACGGTACAATTAAAACAAAACCGTGGTTTTCAGACTACAAACTACCTCGCCACTTTGTCACTAAAATATGTAGACTCCGTTTTAATCATACCAGCCCTACTCATTTAAGAAGATTCAGAATAGTAGATAATGACATTTGTGAAACATGCAACCAGCCAGCAGATTCGAACCATCTCATATTTTCATGTAACAACTTCCGAAATGAACAAGACACCTTAGTACAAACATTAATATCACAGGGCATATCATTTAAATTATTGTTATTTACTTATGTTAATTATTACACATCTCAAATTTATAAAACTCTTACAGAACTAGGTATACATTCTATTCATTTACATAACATAACATCAAACTCTATTGTAAACCTTCCCAAGGCTTACTCCAAACCGCAGTCCTGCCGTGACGGCGTCTCGGCAAAAACCCCTATCCTGAACATTTCCAATACTATCCCTTCATATTCATCAATTTAAAGTAAGAAGATAATTAAAAAATTAAGAAGCTGGCTTAATGGAGTCATCCGAAAGCCATTATACACAAAAAAAAAAAAAGTGACGTACTAGCAGTAGAGTATACTATGCTTTCGTAGTCTATTTTCGATCTAATAATAGATTTGTACATTGTCAGTAAGATGGTCTTTTCTGCTCCCCAGTCAAAGTGTCCTGTTACTTTTAGAAGGTTCATGATCTTGGCGCTTCTGTCTTTAACTGTTCGATTTGGCTTTTCCAGTTAAGCTTATGGTCGAAGATGAGTCCTAGGATTTTTTTTTGGTTCGTATATTGTGTGTCGATATTTTCCAATTTTAGTTCAGGTTGTTGTACATTTTTAGTTTTTCTTGTGAAGTGTACCACTTCAGTTTTTGTGGTGGAAAACTGGAATCCAGTATCTTTAGCCCATTTCACGATGTAGTTCATGCCATCTTGTAGTAATTGTTGTGTATTGGCTACTGCGTTTCCTCTAACGTAAGTAGCTGAGTCATCTGCAAATAAGGAAATACGTTTTTTTTTTTTATATATCTGATCTTATTTTATTCACCGCTACGAGCAAGAGCGTAACACTCAGTGTTTCTCCTTGCGGTATTCCGTTTTATTGTTTTCTCTCTTCAGAGAGAGTGTTATTTGCTCTTACCCGAAATTTTCTATTTTGTAGGAAGTTCATTATGAATTGCAAAATTCTACCCTGTATTTTCATTTCTTGTAGGTTTAGTAGGATGTTTTTCCGCCAGGTCATATCGTATGCTTTAGCCACGTCGAAGAATACTGCAGTGAGTTGTTGTTTTCTTTTGAAAGCTGTTTAGATTTCGTTTGATAAATTTGATAAAAAATTTTTAGAGCTGGTAATATACCGTCCTACCATATGGTAGGATCCTGGTTTACCTTTGATTCTCTTGATCGTTTCCCAGTTTTGGGTTGTTGGGGTATCTTTGTTTAGGCTCTGGACATATTCTTTCCAAGATTTACGCTTAGCTTCATTTATTATTTGGGCTCGTACTTTTTTTTAGCTCGATAAGGTTTTCTATTGTTTTGTGCCTCTTGTCGGTTTGTTTTTTTCTTGGCTTCGTTGCACTCCTCAGTCCACCATGTGGTTTTTCTTCATGATGTTGTAGTTTTGTAGCCGACTTGTTTTTCGGCGGCGCTATTTATTAGGTTTGTAAATTTTTCAATTATTCGATCTATATGTTTAGTATTGTTTATGACAATATTTCTTGTTGTTGCCCTAAGTTCTTGTTTGTAGTTCTCCCAATCGCCATTTTTCAGGTACCATTTCTTTTTGTAGATCTCTGTCTTGGCTGTGTCAGTCTGGTTGCCTGCGTTAAATGAGATGAAGGTTGGAAAGTGGTTGTAGATTGATGGGATGGTTTTATGGCATAGTTGTAGATACAGGTTTGGCGTGCAAAAGGTCAAATCGATATTTGAAGGAGTACCCGTTCTTGGGCAGAAGTGGGTGATTCCTTCACTGTTTAGTAGCACCATGCCGTCGAGAGTAGTTTTAATTATTTCGCCCTTTTTGTTTATGTGTTCAGAGCCCCAAATCGGATTGTGGGCGTTGAGATCACCGTTTAATATAAGAGGTTTTGGTACCTGTTTCTTCAAGTTTTCTATTTGACCGGGAATAATATTTAAGTCAGGCGGTAGGTAAATAGAACAAATGGTTATAGCTTGTGGTATGTAGCTTTGTATGTCAATAGCTTCTAAATCTGTTTGCAAAGTATTTCTGTTCCACAGTTAGTGTTTTAAATTAAAATGGCAACCCCTCCACTTGCGATATCGTGAGTCAAACGGTCTTTTCTGATTATTTCATAACCATTTAGATTTGCGTTGGTGTTAGGCCGCAGTGGTTTCTTGTAGGCAGATGAAGTTAGGTGATTTTGAGGCGATGGTCTGTTGTAGTTCGCTAATGTGTGACAGATACCCGTTGCAATTCCACTGCATTATAGTAACCGTGCTAGCAATTATAAATTAGAAGAATAAACGTAGGGGGTCAACTAACAGTATCGAAAGACAGTTCTATAGTAGTCGTAGGAAAATACAGTTTCCGTTCTGTAAAAGGTATTTCAAAAGTACCACCATTGGTATTTCAAAAACTACAGCTACGAGGATGTGCAACTTTCCTATTTTAAATTGGAACACAGAATTGTTTTTCACTTATTTAAAAGAGAATTTTATTCTAAACTCAACGATATAAACAAACCGAAAATAATTGAGAAAAATGCAATTTAAATTCGATTAAAATCTCGTTATATAACAATTCTGTGGTCACAAGGAAACATCATTTTTCTTTACAATCAATTTACTTAGTTATTGAGGGGACACATTTAAAATTACTGTAAAAGCTTATTTTCAAATACAGGTATACCCCGACTTACGACCTCCCGACTTACGAACTCCCGTACTTACGACCAAATTTTTAAGATTTTAATATTTTTTTATATACACCATAAAACGTAAAAAACAAGCAAATATTGGTCAAATACACTTGCAATGCTACAGGTAAAATTATTTTTATGACTAACTATGTACTTCAATTACGCCCCTTTTTATTACAAGCATCCTTTCTAAGCATAAAAGCCACTGGACTCGGAAAATCCAAGTTTGTATAAAATAAAAATTATTCCTATATGCAATGTACGTTTTTTTAAATTCTATATTTCTATGATTTCTAACGTTTCTTGCACTTTATTTCCTTCTCGTCTTCAAATAAAAATTGTATTTTTTCTCCAAGACCAATTTTGTTTATTTTTATCGCCTTTTTTATGGCATCCTAAATTTTCAGGAAGCGGTTCTATAAAGTCATGTGATATCTAGGAACCTATTCTGCATTTTTAAGAGTGAAAACAAATTATTAAATATAAGGAAAAAATATTAAGAGTGTATTATTAATAACCAATAAAATAAATATTACATTTGCAACACTGCAGGGCACGGCGCACGATTCAAAACTGAAGTCAGCGTAATTCATTTAATTTTAATAATTCTAACAACCGGTTCCCTAAGGCTTCAATAATTTTAAGAAACGGTTCGCGCGAACCGGTCCGAAGCGGTAGGATGCCATCATTGCTTACGACCAACCCTTCGGAACGGAACTTGGTCGTAAGTCGGGGGATACCTGTATATTTTATAACTGTATAAACAAATGTTCAATTATTACTACATATTAATGCGAAAAAACCATTAGTTCTAAAGATGCGCAGTTTTGTAGATAGGATCAAGTATGTATGACTTCCAGATGTTAGGGAGAGTTCCAAAAGAGTAACTGACTTTTTATATGCGCATCGCAGTTCTACCGTATTTGGTGATATACTACCAAGGTAGCAAAACTGGCCTACATATCTTCCCTGAATCCTGAAGGTGTTATTGATATCAGTGACGATTCGCTAGGGTTTCATTTTGATGACGTAGATTTTTATCTTAACTAGACTTGACTCGTGTTCTAATGCATTTTGGTGCGCATATCATTGTATGCTGGTGCTTTAAGATATATATCATCTGCATAGTCTAGAACCCTTGTTTTCAACCAGGTATATGACAGGAGTGTCGCGAATTTCGTAAAATTAACACAGATATAATGTGGAGAAAAAAGGATAGGGTGCCTTGAATTTTTCATATTAGTCGTATTTTATAAGGGTGTCTAATTAATATTTTATTTTATATTCTAATTTTATAATTTTAAACATCGACAACTATTGTAACAATTACGGCTTTTATCATTCGAGTACTGCTAAGTACTGTTACTATTCTGGCTGAAGATTCGTTAATATATAAAATAGTAAAGATGAAACAGGGGGGAATTTAATGTTACCATTTCTTTCATTTTGGTCTTAAATAACCTATATGATAAATTTTTGAGTGTATCTGGTAGATGGTTCATAAGAGTAGTTGCCAAATATATACCATTTCTAGATTCGGATAACCTAAATCTAGGCCGTCTGATGTTTCCATCAGGGCGAATATTGTAATCATGTCTCGAGAATACGGTTTCATATTTGTCATTTTTTAATTTCCTCCTCCGAAGTGCTGGGTGGCACTTTTTTAAGAATAATTTTATTCTCGCGCTGTTCTAATGGTGTGGATGTGTGATGTTCAAATTTAAGCTCTTTAGCGAATTGTAACTGTATATTATAACAGTTGCCCATATATTTTATTTTTATATCACTTTGCAGTTTAGATTTAATTTTGTCAATATCAGATTGGTTTAATTTGTTATAAATAATTATTGGTGGTAATCTTTGCACTTTATTTTGAGCCTTTTCGATGGAGTCTATAATTTCGTTTTCAGACATATAATTTCAAATGAATTGATGTCTTTCGGAATTTGTTGAGCTCTAATTAATTCTTCTTTCGCTTTGCGTTTTTTGTTTAAATTGTCGTCTAAATTGCTGGACGATGCACAGTAATTTGTAATATTAATATTTATAGCACCAGTATCATTAGCATTATTATTTGTCGATTTATTAGCCATAATTTTGTTTAAAATGTTTAATTTTAAACAAAAACTTAACACAATGAGTGTGACAAGGACAGAAGAGTCTGTCCTTGCACACTTTAACACAAATTCACTAGGTTTTTCGCTTAGTTCTTGCTTATACAAGAGCTGCACTACTAATGAACATTGTTTAAAATTCTTACATCACGTTTTTAGAGTAGAAAAATTCTATTGACTGACCCAAATGAATGATGCCGTACATTAATCGCGACTGAAAAACAGGATAATAAAACATACCAAACATATTAAAAGATACAGAAGTTTTCAGCCTAATGAACGCGTAGCCCTTTTAAGAACGTTGGTCAAATAGTTTATGTGCTCATGCCAGCTAAGTTGACTTTTAAGTTGAAATTTTATTGGTTCCCAAACTCAATATTTATATTGATATTGTGATTGAGAGAAAAAATATTATTTGGGGTTTGTTATTATTTAAGGAAAGTCGATTTGAAACAAAACAGTCTTCAACTTTCATCATTTCACGATCTGTATTTTGCACCACATCGTTAACAGAAGTTTTGTCCGGACGGAAATGTCATCGGAGTAAAGAATAACTTTAACATTATCAGTAAGCATGTTTGGGATGTCATTGATGAAAACGAAAAAAAAAAAAAATAAATAAAATAAACGTCAGATCACATAAGGTAGCTTGAGAAATTAGTTACATAGTTAACGAGCTCAATGATGGTAACAAACAAACCTTTTCTCTGTGGATATTCGCAAGTCTCTAATATTGGGATAAGTGTGTATTAATGCAAAGGTATTATTTTGAAAAATTAAAACTGTTTCATTAACTTCGTATAGGAAGCCCTTCCACTTGTGGGCCCTTGTCTACCGCACACCTACACCCCAGGTTTGCTACACTACTGCTTACTATTATAATATTTTGAGACCAAACCCTTACATCCATTACTTTAATTAATATAGGTGAAGTGGTTTCATCTAATTTAGTTATACACTGTAACAAGGATCTCATTTTGCGAGACCACGACTTGAAACAAGATGTGGAACAGTTCTGTAGTTTTATGTTATTAAATTTACGACCGTAAAAGCAATATATAATTAATCTCTTTATGTGATTATAATAAATTATATATACAATCAGAATTCTCTTCTACTATTCGGTGTAAATGTTGTTCTTTTCATACTAATTCGTTTTATGTGGTCTTCTTCTTTTTCTACTTCCTGAAGTACTTGCTAGTCATATATTTTCTATCGGTCTTTCTTTCTTCATTTCTGATTATGTGTTAATACCATCTTAATTTCGGTCGTTCTATTATTATTACTTTTTTACTGGTTCTATCTGTAATTCTTCCCGTATTGGTTTGTTCTTATACTGTCCATTTTCATGAAACCCTTAATTCTGTAGCTTCAATTTTGCTCTTCCGCCGACTGGAGATTACCCATGATCCGCATCCATAAGTTAATATGAACAGATAGATTGTTTTGAAAGTTAGAAATTTTGTGCTGTTACTAATTTCTTTATTGTTTATTATGATTTAATTCAGGGGATATAAATTATTATTTTATCCTAATTATGAAATGAATCCAATCCAAATAATCTTCCCATGGTTATAATAATACAACCAATCTCTTTTATCTTTTCCAACTCAAAGATAAATATCTCTAATCTAATGTTCCGGTCTAGGAAGCCGAGTGATATGAATGGTTCTGTTTGGACGATGTATTAAGAAGAATATTGAAGTGATATAAGGCAAATACTTTCGCCTACAGCAGTGATCTCCAAACTACATCTCGAGAAATACCACTTCGACAAAACAGTTTAATTAAAGTTAAAATTAAACATTAAAGTCACTGATAATACGGCGAACAATAAACCGTCTAGATCCTTTCTCAATATTTTTGCCTCGCAAGTCATTATAATGTTCATAAGGTGTACGCAACCCTCAGAGGCAGAAACTTTAGCCATGGTCCTTAGCCAAATTATTTTTGCGGGGCCCTACAAATAAATACATACAACAAATTCAAAATTATAATTTATTGTTTTAACTGCAAATATAATATTGTTTTAAGAACTTAATTTACAAATTAACAAAAGATATTAGTGTAATATTCCATAATCTTGTGACTCCAATGTGATTTAAACTTTTTTTTTTTAATTCAGCAAAATCGTTAATAACATTTTCATAATATAAATTTTGACACAATTTGTTTTCGGTCGACAATAAAGTTAAATTATTTAATCTCCACTGGATCACCCCAGTTCTAAGATATATTTTTTTTTTTTACTTTTCTTACTAAATCCTTAAGCCTTTCTACCTTGTGGTGTAAGGCTGTAGTCGAGTTAATTATATTCTGGCGTTGTTCTCAAATACTTTTTTACATCGTGTTATGTCTTTTGTGTATTTCCTTACCTCATCCCACTTTACACATCTCTTAGTAGTAGCTTTTTTTCGTTTCTTGATGCCAAGTTTTTCTAGGTTTCCTCACTGTTCTTGCTTCAAAATATCTTTTTACTATATTGTCTTCGCTCATTCTGTGTATAAGCTCCAGCGATTTTAGCTGTCCTTTTATTATAATCTCCACTGGCTTGTGTCTAGTTTTCCTCTGAAATCATAATTTCTAATTCTGTTTAATTTTGTTTTACCTCCAATTTTTCTTATAAATATCATATCCTAGTTCCCTATTTTGGATAGTGCTTCTGTGGTGGTCCAAGATTTAGAGGGGTATGCCAAAATCGGTACTGTTACTTTGTTTAAGATCTTGATGTTGGTTGGCATTTCTTTAATACTTAGGAACGAAGTTTTGATGTTGTTGAACAATCTTCCTGCTGTGCCTACTCATTCCATAATTTCTTCATAAATTTGTCCATCTTCTGAAAAAACTGTGCGTAGTGTGGGATTATTATGTCTACAGGATTTTAAATAAAAAATGCCAGTGCTATAATTTTTAAATGATTTTTGTTTTTGGTCTGATATGATATTGACTATTCGGAAATGTATCGGTAATTAACTAAATGTTGTTGACTAGTGGGATCGTTTCTCGTAGCGGCCAGATGGTTTATGACTCTTTGTGGTAATAATAATTTCTTAAGTGAAGTATAAATACGTGGCTATTTGTAAAACCTAACAATGGTAACTAAGATTGTAAAATAAATGGAATTGTAAAAATACTTGAAATATGTTAAACCTGGAAGGAAAAGGAAATTAATAATAAAATGTAATACGGAAATTTCCATTAGATGGGTCATAAACCAATTGCCGCCACACTAGTTATTTACATATTATTGACGGAACAATCTGTTCGATTGTTCCGTCATATATTTATATTTTGTTTTTCTTTTTTCCTGCATATTACCATTTTTTTTTTTTTTATCTTTTGTATGATAATTTTCTTATTTATTTTCTTCACTTCTTTGCTTTCCTGGTTTAAGTTGTTTTGTTGTTCACTTTCATTCTGTGCTATTATGACCATGCCATCCGCAATGCAAAGTTCTGCTACTTTTAAGTTTTCCATTTTCTAGTATCCCATAGAATATTATTGATTTTGCTTCTTTTATGGCGTTATCCAGTACTAACAAGAACAATAATGAACAGAGTACGCATCCTTGTCTGAGTCGGTTTTCAGTAATAAAAAAGCTCGATATTTCATTTCGGGTTCTGACATAGTTCTTGCTTTCTTTATTTAATCTTTTAATATTGCTTATGGTGTTCTCGTTAATACCCATCGGTGTTTTTAAGGGCCTTCCAGATGTCTTCTCTTTTCACTCAGTCGAAAGCTTTCTCTAAGTCTATAAAGCATAGGTGGATTTGACTGTTAATTTTGAATACTTTCTCGGTCAATAGGGGATACGCATAAAATTTATATTTCATTAAAACTACATTTTTTTGATATTTTAATGTTAGTTATGTTACCTAACACAACAAAAATCACATTTTAATTAATATTATAGCCAAATTTTTTAATTAAAATATTGTAAATTTGAAATAAGCCGACCACGCCGCGAAGGTTGCCGAGTAAATACGACTGAGACTGTAGCGGTTTGACGTCACAGATACAGACTAAACATAATCTTTACGTGTGTATATTGTATTGTTTGAGAGTTTTGTATTTGTTTTTAAACAATTTTTCACGCATTTATTATTAAAATAATTTATAAAATATATGTACTCACATTAAAATGGTCTTCACAAACATAAAGTTTACTTTTTTCTGAAATATCGGTTTTATTTCGCCTCCTAGCTTTCAGCCACAAATTTCGCCTTTTCTGTTGTTTTTCGCCATCAGGTAATGATATAAATTATTTTTTTGGATTTCTAATTGAACTATTTGTGCACATCGGTACTAAACAATATTTTCGACTATGTTTCGAAGTACTGGGGCCTGGATCTTCCATATTTTATATATTTTAATATAAAATTTAATTCGGTAAACATGTATAAATTGTTTTTATAGAATTAAACTTTATTTTAATTAAAATCACTCTAACTTTACATAACCTATAAAAGTTATACAAACAAATAAGTTCACACAGACTATGTACGCTGGGTAGGCTAGTAGTGTCATGCGTCAGTTAGAAACGGTATGACGTCACACGGCGTTTTCGCGCGCTACATACATTTATGATTTTTTAAGCCTTCAAATTAAAAAAAAAAAAAATAATAAAAACTGTTTTTTATGTTTATATGCAACAAGAGGAATATAATAAAAAAAAATAAAAAAATCATGCCTATCCCCTATTGTTACAGATTGAATATTGAGTCTTGCATCCTTCTTCTTGCTCTGAATCAATATTGCGAATCTTTAAGAGTTGCTTTCAGTTCGTTTCTAATTCTTCGTTCCAGTACTCTTGCGTATAACTTTCCTGCCGGGCATAGCAGGATTAACCCCTGTAATTTGAGCATTTTCACTGTCGTCATTTTTATATAAGATAATATTTTATTAACTTTAATTTTGAAAATCTTCATTCAACTTCAGCTATATATATATATATATATAAGCCAAGAACACTTAAATGTACACGTAGCGCAATTGCTAAATTTAGAAATGAATTACGAATTAATGATAATAATGGTTACCTTCTAAAAGTGTCAGACGTAATATATATTAATCACAGCAAATGTCACAAAAGATTTTTATTTCTTAGTATAACACTGCTATTAATATCACGATTCTTACCTTCACGTAGACTGAGAGAAAAATTCATAAAACATTTTTCCAGCTTCTCATCTCTCATATTTTTTAATATTATTTTTATAATTTTTAATATAATTAAAAACAATCTATGTATCAAAATTAGCATTTTTATCTATATAATAGGATATTTTTAAGTACAGAAAAAATGGTTATAAAATGTTATCGCTCAATTACTTAATAATAGATATCAGACAACAATGTTCTGTAATTTCTTAAATATATTTGTGGGTTTCAAATAACTTTTATATTTATGTAACACTTGGTACACGTGTTATTTACGAAAATTTAATTATTTTTATCCGCAACACCAATACTGAGAACCACGGCAGATTCAAGATGACGGCAAAAATAGACTACCAAATACAATAACTATAAGTAGTTTTCACAACAGAACAAAATAATATTAATTATAATATTTTATTCAAGTTAAGGTACAAAAATAACCATCACTTATCTCATAACATGATCACTTTTCCAACTGAATGGTGTATACAAATCCGTACAAAATATGGTCTGTTACCCGTTTTAAATATATATTCTTATATATTCTTGAATATTATAGGCTGTATTTTTAATGAGAAACATTTTAGGCACTTCTTAAATTTTGCTGCGTTTAGCCTTTGCATACACTCGGGAAATTTATTGAAAAGAGTTACTCCAATATAGTTAAGCAAATTTTTTGTCACTTTATATTGCACTCGTAAAATATACGAATATCATTTTTATGCCTAGTATTGTGATCATGTAGAGAAATATTTTTCGGGAACATTTCTTTAATATACATTAATATATTTAAAATGTATAACGATGGACAAGTTAGTTTTTCAAGCTATGAACATAATTTCCTACAGGATTCCCTTCTACCGATTTTGCAAATAATTCGTATCGACCGTTTTTATAGTTATAGTTAAAAATTCTGATCCAATCCACAGAATTTTCCCACAATATTATGCCGTATGGCAGGGCCGCCCCTAGCATTTGCGGGGCCTGGGGCAAAACTGGAATTGCGGGGCCCCATAACTGAATTTGCGGGGCCCCATCTATATATATACTGAATAACGATATTTTCTTTAATATTATTAACTTTTAACAAAGTACACATACTTATATTCAATGAAAATATAATTTTTTTTCAACTATTTATAAAACTTGGCATAATATTTTGAAAGTATTTTATTATTTTATAACCTGACGGTCGAAGCGCGGGGCCCTTAATGGCGCGGGGCCTGGGGCAGGTGCCCCACTTGCCCCCGCCTATGGGTGGCCCTGCCGTATTGCATAGCCGCTTGTATATAAACAAAATGGATAATTTTAGCTACATGGAACATATAACTAGAAACATATTTGTAGAATGAAGCTTTTGTTACAATTTGCCACGTCGTATGCAACTATACATCGATTTGATTATTTACAATTGCATTTTTTTTTTACAATTAAAGATATTCTATTAAATAGATAAAAATTCGCTGCAGATTTTGATGTATAGATTGTTACTAATTTTATTTCAGATTGTTAGTTTTGTATAAGAATCTATTCGGTTGTGCGCCCCTTTAATATTGTATTTTATAGAATTTTTAATATTTTCTTCATTAAATGCGAACATTTTACCTCAGTTAGACAGACAATTTCTCCCTAAACACACGTAGAAAAGTTCATTAATCTAAATTAATAAGGGCACTTTTGCGCAAGGAAAAAAACAAATTTCTCATATCAAATGCCTATGGCCAGTGATGGATCTAGCTTTTTGGGGGCCCAGGGATTAAAAATACCAAGGGGCCCTACACATATTTCAATCAAAAAATTTAAAAAATAAACGACAGTATTAAAGTTTAATTATTATTTATTACATTTTTTTTTAAATATATGTATTAAGAAGTACAAACAAGAATATTAAAGTACAATCACAATTATTTATTGCATTTTCATTAAACATATGTATATTAAGTACAGAAAAGAACGAAACAAAAATATTACTTTAAAAAACAACACAAAAAATTGAAAACACAAATTTACTAATATTTATTAAAAATCAACATAAGTGGAATTATTATTATTTAAACACTTATTGGTGAGAAATTAAATTTAAGTTCTAATACTAATCTAAGAAATATTAATTAAAATACTAGCACCCAGCACCAAAATTAATAAAATTAATAACACTAATTAAAATAAACAAGTTTTAAGAATACCTGAATGTATGCTAGCGGTCAACTGAGAACTGAGATAGTCAAAATAATGCAATTTTAAGTAACAATTTTTGTTCAAGCTGTACCTTTGGGCTGGTGGGGGTTGTGTTTAGCAAAAAATTATTAGAATAATTTTAAGTAATGTTACTGATCGTTCCTTGAGGTGATAAGAGATAAACATTAATCACGTTTTAATGTTGGATATTATTTTTTTATTAGCTGGTGCTTCACTTATGTTGATTTTTAATAAATATTAGTAAATTTGAATTTTTATTTTTTTTGTGTTGTTTTTTAAAGTAATATTTTTATTTTTCTCTTATAATCTTGGTATAGAATATAATAGGTACATGTCCGAGAATTTGGGGGCCCCTTGAGGATCTGGGGCCCAGGGATTAAGCCCTATTAGCCCGTATATAGATCCGCCACTGCCTATGGCCCACATTTCGTGTTACAAATTCACTTTAAAATGTGTAAATAGAAAAGCTAAATCTCAATTATAAACTGTTTGTTTAATTAATACAGATTTATTTTTAGTTTAACACCACGAAAACCTCTCAAATACTTGGTGTGTGAATATTAAATTTAATAATCTAGTTTTTAAATTATTTTAAATATTTTAATAATATAGTTTTTAAATATGTGGAAAATGTACGGTCAAAGCAAAAATGTTTTATATGAACTATTGGTTGTTGGCACTCTCTGCTTCGTGTTGGATTGCATGAATAGCAAGGTGTTAAATGGTGCAAGTTATCGATCGTGTAATCTCTGGGTTGTTAGAATTCATCAGCACATCACTTTTAAAACCGACGTTTTTAAAATATCACATAATTTATTGTCAGATGTCAGAGGAATTTATATGACATTGGTAATTAACAATTTAAAAAGGACGAAAGAAAAATATAATTTCACATGATAATCCGCCATTTTGTAAATGGGTATTTGCAAAATGGCTGAACGTTCATATATCCAGTAAAGGGGACATGCATTAATATTTAAAGGTTCTAAAAATAATTTCTAAAAGGTTCTAAACCAGGTTCGAAATGTTGTTGTTGAAATGCGGAAATTTTAAAATTTCATAATCTAGATTTGAAGTTAGTTGGATAGTTTGGCCACATGAGCTCTGCATAGATTAACCACGGGCATACTGTTAAATGTGTCTATAAACTGCTGTTCTGTGTTCTATAGACTAGTGCTTCTCAACCTAAAACTAACTGCGGGCGGGAAAAATATTCAACATTTTTACGTGGGCCAGTGAAAATATTATTTTTCCCCATACTGACATTAAAAGTTAGATTTTACAGACATTTTACAGGTGGTAAATTGTTACTTTTACTTGCTAGGTCACGGTTCGACAACACAGAATGTGAAAAGAGCCAAAAGTCGCCACGGGAAAATCACTTTTTCAGTGGCACACTTCGTATTTCATGTTTTAAATCCGGTTTCACCAAAAATTAGTCATAGCTTTTGTTCCCACCCTATTTCCCGTAGAAGTTGGTCTAAAAATCTCAACAACGTACATTGATAGGAACCGGAATAGTTTAACAGGAATTTTTGATCAGATCAGTGCTTGAAAAAATGTGTGTCATCCAAAGTAATTTCTTAAGGCGTATATTAAAGAACGAAAGGTAGTTTTTCAACTTTTCTTTATTTTAACACGATTTTTGCAAAATATGTGCAAAAAAAACTCTTCTTCCACAACCTATAACCCAAGGAGGTTAGTCTAAAAATCTGAAATAAATCTAATTAATGCACATATAATGTGAATCGAATAGTACAATAGATATTTTTGATAATTATTTTGAAAGATATCGAATTTTTTACAACACCGTGCTTACAATATTTATCTGACTGTTGAGACGCGGTCTTAAATCGAACGCGTCTCAAAGTACGCTTGTAACTATTTAGAGCAGTGGTTCCGAAACGTTTTCGGTTCCCGACATCTTTACGGCGCCCCAAGTCAAAACCTTGGTCTAACTAGCAGTCGGCGGAATATTGGAACGTTTTCACGGCGCACAGTTTGGGAATCGCTGATCTAGAGGGAAACACATAGATTATTCTTTAAATAGTTATCAAAATGTACGTTTTTTAATATGTACCCACAGTTAGTTATCGCTCATAAACCTTAGAAATATATGAAAAGTCACACTTTACATCAACTTATTAATAGTGTTTAATGTTTATTATTGTTATTAACATCGCTATAACGTGTTTCAACGAATTTTCATCAAAAATATTGGTTTTACAACAGTAAATTTCCAAATAATTTCGTTAAAGAAGGACCCACTACGCGGGGTGCACTCGAAAAAATTACACTTGATTTGATATTACATAAGAGAGAAACACACTGATGGCCATACAGATGAATATATGAATACATGAATATGTTAAATATCAGATTCATAAAATATTTAGTTAAAGCGGGAATTCGTAAACCGAGCACATAAAACTTAACCTCGATTGGGTCTTGCATAAGAGAGAAAATGACGGACGGACATTCAGGTGGATATTAGTTGTTTAAGAGGATCCTATTGGTGACTAAAATTAACGCGTATCCCTCTAGCGGCAATAAAGCGAAAACTCCTAAAAATATTCATTGAATTACGTATAGTTCAGCATGTGTTTTTTGTTTCTGTCCATTCTTACTCCGTTTTTACAACGAATACAGTGATAAATTTAAGAAAAAAAGATTAATTACTCCTTGTTATGTGTATGGTTGTCATTCTGAGAAGAAAATCATCCAATATTAGATGCATTTTGTTAAAAAAATTATAGTGTATGACAAAGTCTCTTTATTAGTTCTGCAATTATATTTAATCCCAATGAGAAAAATGTGTTTTAAGTTAATAAATGCACCATATATACTTATGTTTAGCTACAAGTGAAGAAGAAGGTTTATTAATGATTCTAAAATTTTGTTTGTATTTATATATCGAAGGGAATTTCTACTGTTCAGAGGTTTCTAAACAAGCTTTTAACGTTAAATTTTTCATTTTCCCTGTCTCGCATGTGCAAGAAAATTGTTTAATGTTGTGTAAATTATTGTTAATATAATTAAAACACCTTGTTATTTCATGTGGGTCTTCCGTAAGTGTGTTAGTTGCAAATATTTGACAGTTTTCTTGTGTAGAATAAATTACCAGTTCTCTTTCTATAAAAATTCTTAAGAAATGTGTAGATATTAAGTATTCAAATAAATGTTTTAACTTCAAAGTATAATATTTTATTTTCTCTGTGAGTTTAACCTGGCACTAACATTTATAACCTCTGAAAATATTCATTTACAAACAGCAATTTTTATCATAAAATAGATTCACATATATTTGTACATTTTTGTAATACCTTTTAATTCCAATATACTGTATACAACAAGAAAACGTAAATTTGACCAAAAATTGTTTATAAACCAATACTGTTTAAATACGTTGACAGATGACTATTATTTTTCGTGGAGATGCCTTACTCAGAGTTCAATAATTTTATAAATTAAAGGACGTTCACTTTTCACCATTTGTTCATTTTTAATTTTTCATATTTTTAGTAAATAATGATCTACTGACCGAATTTAGTATTATAATATAGTAACAATATCGTGTCACCACAAGATACCTTATATTTTCTGTGACACTTTAATGCAGTTTCTGCTTACCTTTCTTGTAGTTAACATTTGTATTTAAAGTCGTATGTTATATGTAAAATGTATCATAAATGTATCAGTATTTGAAAATAAAGGTGTATTATACTGTATTGTATTGCGTCAAAAGTTCAGAAGGCGTCGTTTCGGTAATTATATTCATCATATTTTAATAGCACAGCCATTACAAACAGCTGATAGTGATCGCTCTATAAAAATCTTATAATTTAAGATCTTCAAACATCTTTCAAATATTCGGAATTTTAACTTTAATTAACTGCTAAATATCTACCGATTTTAATAGAAATCTATAATTATACGTGTTTTGAATAATTACAATAATTAAAATTTCAATCAACACAACCGTGCGGTCTAAAACTACTTTCTTCCGAAATAAATTCAAAGTGATATGTTTGTGAAGTAGTGAAGTTTATAGTGAAAAGAATTACAAATTCTGTATTTAATAATTGTTTAAATAATTAAATAATATCTTAAAAAAACTAAAACTAACTAAAGCATATCGATTTTAAATTAGCATGATATAATCAACACATTCATGAAACAATAATAACAATTAGCGCAGTGGACTAAATCGACCGTAAAGTAAACGAGAGGTTGTGAGTTCGATACCTAGGACCTTCCTTTGAAATATTTTTTCTTAAAAATTTAATTTAAATACAACAGTAAATAACTTGTTAAAACATCCAAAAACTAAATTTAGTACGTTATATAATTTAATTTTTAAATATAAATTTATTTTTTGACTGACAATCTTTTTTATCTTAAATTTATTTTAAATTGTATGACTAAAATTATTCAACCTTTGAATCACCACTCTAAATTTTATACAATAACTTAACTATAAATCTATATTAATATGGATAAAATCGCAAACAAAGTTACTACTAGAAGTAAACTTAAAAGAAATGTTATTGTTGAAAAAATAAACATATGAATAGTCCCAATAGTGGCGCACCCAGGAAGCCCCCCCCCTAAGAAGGAAGGAAATTAAAATAAAAACACACGAACCCACTAGAAAATTTTAAAAATAGAGATGAGGACCATTTTTTTTTAAGGTCGTCACTTGTATTTTAGAAGTGAAGACCTTTTTTTTAGGTCATCACTTTATATTTCCATAATTTAAATAATTTTTCTTCCGGCCCCCCCTACAAAAATTCCTGGGTGCGCCACTGGTCCCTATAACAGTTTTATACATATTACTAGCTGAGTACCCGTGCTTCGCTACGGTATATTGACGATTTACCATCATCGTGCAATTATTATAAGTCATGGTTCTCTATAGATCACATTGCTGACTCTCTCGTCAGCTGTAGATTCACCCCGTTAGAGGCTCATTAGTGTAATAGTCTGTTTGTTTCTAAACATGTGCATGGGTAACTTTTATAAGCAAAAACCTAGTCGATATTCGATATCCCATCTGTCCTAAGAGATGTTGAAGTATCCGTGAAAAAACATTTTACTCCTTTTCACCCCATAGGGGTCGAAAAATCCTTTTTTAGTAGGTTCTTACGTCATATCGAGAAATGTACTCTTGGAATTTCTTATTTCTAATAAAAAATTCTAATTTACCCTTTAGGAATGAAATTTAAAATACTATCAGAACACTATCGAAAGATTTTAAAAAGTCACCTATATGCCAGAAAGAAATGTTCTAACTCAAGAAGCACAGGAGATATAAGGGGTTCGATGCTTACGTTATGAAAGGAATATTTCCCGGAATTACATGTATCTAATCAAAAATATACCTATTTACCCCTTTATAGATAAAAACAAAAACGTTTAAAAGACTTTCTAAAGATTAGAAAAAAAAAAATTATAGGCCAAAAAGGAATGTTATAACTCTACAAACAAAGAAGTTACGAAACATTATATAACTCGCCCTGATTTAATGTAGATTCGCCACGTTAAGTGTTGATTGCAGCAAAATCCTAAATTACATTTTTATACATGCGTACGGGTAACCATAGTAAGTAATAAGAAAGTCGTTATTTCATCAAGAGATATTAAGAAATCCGTTTTTACCCCCTAGGGGTCGAATTTCGGGAAATCTCTTCTTAGTGGTTCCCTACGTCATGGAAGAAATATAGTCCCCGAATTTCAATTGTCTACTAAAAAATACAACACAGAGAGAAGATACAAAGGGTTCTATAATTCACCCCGAATCTAGAATCGCCCCTTTAGGTTGATGATTAGAGCAAAATCCTGAATTTAATTTTTAAACATATATACGGATAACATTGTAGACAAAATCTTAATCAATATATCATTGGACCTAAGAGATAATGAAGAATCCGAGGAAAAACATTTTATCACTTTTCATCCCGTAGGGGTCGAATTTCGAAAAATTCCATATAAGTGGATGCTTGCGACATGGATGGAATGTTTCCTGAATTTCATATCTCTATGTCAAGGGACGTTCTTTCGAATAAAAAATATCAATTTACCCCTTTAGGGATGAAATTAAAAAAAAAATTCGAAATGCTTTCTAAATATTTTATGGTAAATAGAAAATTATGTACCAAAATGAAATGTTATAACTCAGGAAATACAAAGGTTTCTATAATTCACCCCAAATGTAGATTCACGGCTTTAGGGGTTGATAAGGGCAAAATCCTGAATTACTGTTTTAAAAATTTATATGGGTAACCTTTATAATCAAAAACCAAGTTAATATCTCATTGATCCTAAGGTATATTGAGGAATCCTTCAAAGCACATTTTACCCCTTAGGACTCGAATTTCGAAAAATCTCTTCTTAGTGAGTGCTTACATCACGGAAGGAATATACCCGAATTTCATGTCTCTATATCCAAGGGAAGTTCTGTCGAATAAAAATACCAATTTACCCCTTTAGAGGTGAAATTTTAAAAAACTGTCAAAACTGTTTCGAGATATTTGAAAAAGACACCGGTGTGCCAAAAAGGAATGTTATAACTCAATAAACACAGGAAATACGACGGGTTTTATAATTCACCCCAATTATAGATTTACCCCTTTAGGGGTTGATTAGGAAAGAATCCAAAAATAAGTTTTTCGGCATTTGTATGGGTAATCTTCATAAGCAAAAGCCAAGTCGATATCTTATTGGTCCTAAGAGATATTAAGGATACCTTGATATCACATTTCACCCAGTTTCACTCCTTAGGGGTTGAATTTCGAAAAATCCCGTCTTAGTGGGTACTTACGTCATACAGGGAATATACTTTACAAATATCATGTATCTTATCCAGAGGACGTTCTATCGAGTAAAAAATACCCATTTATCCCTCTAGGGGTGACATTTTTAAAAACTGTCAAAACTATTTCGAGATATTTTAAAAAGACACCGATATGCCAAAAAGGAATGTTATAACTCAATAAACACAGGAAATACGAAGGGTTGTATAATTCACCCCGATTGTAGATTCACCCCCATTGGGATTGATTTGGACAAAATCCTGAAATAAGTTTTTCGGCATTTGTATGGGTAATCTTTGTAAGCAAAATCCAAGACGATAACTTATTGGTCCTAAGAAGTATTGAGGAGTCCTTGAAATCACATTTCACCCTGTTTCACTCCTTAGGGGTTGAATTTCGAAAAATCCCGTCTTAGTGGGTGTTTATGTCATGGAAGGAATATACTTTACGAATTTTATTTATATATGTCCAAGGGATGTTCAATCGAATAAAAAATACCCATTTACCCATTTAGGGTGAAATTTTAAAAACTGTTAAATCAATTTCGAGATATTTTAAAGACACATATATGCCAAAAGGAATTTTATAACTCAACAAACACAGGATATATGACGGGTTGTATAATTTACCCTGTTCGGCAATTTACCCCTTTAGGGGTTGATTAGAACAAAATCCTGAAATGAGTTTTTTAACATTTATATGGATAACTTAATAAGCAAAAACCAAGGCGATATATTATTGGACCTATGAGATATTGAGGAATCCGTGAAAACACATTTTACCCCTTTTCACCCCTTAGGGGTTGAATTTCCAAAAACCATTTCTTAGGGGGTTGTTAAGTCATAAAAGTGATATACTCCCCGAATTTTATGTTTCTCTGTCTAGACGACATTCTATCGAATAAAAAATACCAATTTACCCCTTTAGGGGTGAAATAAAAAAATGATCAAAACACTTTTTAAATATTTTAAAAAGACACCTATATGCCAAAAAGAAATGTTATAACACAACAAACACAGAAGATGCGAAGGGTTCTATAATTCATCCTGATTGAATATCTACGATTCATCCCTTTAGGGTTGATTAGGACAAAATCCTGAAATAAGTTTTTTGGTATTTGTGTGGGTAATCCTAGTAAGCAAAATATAAGTCGATATTCCATCGGCCCTAAGAGATATTAAGGAATCCATGAAATCACATTTTACCCCTTTTCACCCCTTAGGAGTTGAATTTCGAAAAATCCCGTCTTAGTTTATGCTCACCTCATGGAGGGAATTTACTTTGCGGATGTTATGTATCTATGTCCAAGGGATGTTCTATCAAATAAAAAATATCCTTTTACCCCTTTAGGGGTGAAATTTTGGAAAACTGTCAAAATTATATCGAGATATTTTAAAAAGACATCTATATGCCAAATAGGAATTTTATAACTCAACAAACACAGAAAATACGTCGGGCTCTATAATTCTCCCTGATTGTAGATTCACCCCTTTAGGGGTTGATTAGTACAAAATCCTCAAAAATAAGTTTTTCAACATTTATGTGGGTAGTCTTTGTAAGCAAAAGCAAGGCGATATATTATTGACCTAAAAGATATTGAGTGCAAATCACATTAGAATACACCTCTAAAATTCTGTGTGATGCATCTACCCAAATATCTGCTCCACCATCATCAGCAGCAGCACCGGCAACAGAAGCAAAATCAAAATCAAAAAACAAGACCAAGATAGTAAAAAAGAATCAACCATGTATCTTCAGCTTCTAGGAAAAACAGAATGTTATGAGTGTCAGTAAGCATTCCCCAAGTGTTAATCAACCAAAAAATAAAATACTTTTATTAACTATGATTTAACCATTATTTTTAGTCATAGGCGGGGATATAGCGAACTATTAAACAGTTTGTTGGAAAAGACATATGAAATATCTTCGTTTGTTAAGCCAAATGCAACGCTAGCTGGGGTTGTAAACAATCTGGAACACAATATAGACACCTACTCCAAAAATGATTATTTAATCATATTTGGGGGCACAAATAACTTACTAGATCAATTAATTCATACCATAGAAATATACAAAAAAATATATAACTTATGTAAAGATACAAACTTAATAATTCTGGCCACCCCATATAGATATGATGTTAATTTTATAGTAAATGAAGACATATACTACATGAATACATTATTATACGATCAAATTAAGGAATATTAAGATTGCAATTTGTTAGATACCAACTTTTATATATATCATTCTGTTTATAAAAATGATGGTGTACATTTAAATAACAGGGCTAATTTTTTACTATGTTCAAAATTGCTCACTATTGTACAAAAGGGTGGTATATTATGATATTCATCTTCTCGTCCACAGTATGCAACACACCGAGCATGTAGTAAAAATGTAATTGCAAAAAATATAATAAAAATAATAAAAGTAATTTTCAATTTTTCATTTAAATATACAAAACCTCACTAACAAACTAGCTCTCCTAGATGTATAACTTCAAGAACAATCTTTGTATGATATTATATGTCTTAATGAGCACTGGATGAACGAACATCAAATACATTTTTATAACACCATAAATAATTATCAGCTCGCAGATACATACTGTAGGAATAAACATATTCATGGTGGTGTGGCCATATTTGTAAGGGAGAACATAAAATTCAAACCTATTAACTGTCTAGCAAACTTGTCAACTGAGTTTCATTGCGAAATAATTGGTATTGAACTATATGAAATTAAAATAATTGTGGTATCTTTTTACAGATCAACGGATGGTGATTTTGAACAATTTTTAAAAATATTTGACACAGCAATTAAAAGAATAATTGCGGTGATTTTAAGGGTTGTATAATTCACCCCGATTGTAGATTCACCCCCATTGGGATTGATTTGGACAAAATCCTGAAATAAGTTTTTCGGCATTTGTATGGGTAATCTTTGTAAGCAAAATCCAAGACGATAACTTATTGGTCCTAAGAAGTATTGAGGAGTCCTTGAAATCACATTTCACCCTGTTTCACTCCTTAGGGGTTGAATTTCGAAAAATCCCGTCTTAGTGGGTGTTTATGTCATGGAAGGAATATACTTTACGAATTTTATTTATATATGTCCAAGGGATGTTCAATCGAATAAAAAATACCCATTTACCCATTTAGGGTGAAATTTTAAAAACTGTTAAATCAATTTCGAGATATTTTAAAGACACATATATGCCAAAAGGAATTTTATAACTCAACAAACACAGGATATATGACGGGTTGTATAATTTACCCTGTTCGGCAATTTACCCCTTTAGGGGTTGATTAGAACAAAATCCTGAAATGAGTTTTTTAACATTTATATGGATAACTTAATAAGCAAAAACCAAGGCGATATATTATTGGACCTATGAGATATTGAGGAATCCGTGAAAACACATTTTACCCCTTTTCACCCCTTAGGGGTTGAATTTCCAAAAACCATTTCTTAGGGGGTTGTTAAGTCATAAAAGTGATATACTCCCCGAATTTTATGTTTCTCTGTCTAGACGACATTCTATCGAATAAAAAATACCAATTTACCCCTTTAGGGGTGAAATAAAAAAATGATCAAAACACTTTTTAAATATTTTAAAAAGACACCTATATGCCAAAAAGAAATGTTATAACACAACAAACACAGAAGATGCGAAGGGTTCTATAATTCATCCTGATTGAATATCTACGATTCATCCCTTTAGGGTTGATTAGGACAAAATCCTGAAATAAGTTTTTTGGTATTTGTGTGGGTAATCCTAGTAAGCAAAATATAAGTCGATATTCCATCGGCCCTAAGAGATATTAAGGAATCCATGAAATCACATTTTACCCCTTTTCACCCCTTAGGAGTTGAATTTCGAAAAATCCCGTCTTAGTTTATGCTCACCTCATGGAGGGAATTTACTTTGCGGATGTTATGTATCTATGTCCAAGGGATGTTCTATCAAATAAAAAATATCCTTTTACCCCTTTAGGGGTGAAATTTTGGAAAACTGTCAAAATTATATCGAGATATTTTAAAAAGACATCTATATGCCAAATAGGAATTTTATAACTCAACAAACACAGAAAATACGTCGGGCTCTATAATTCTCCCTGATTGTAGATTCACCCCTTTAGGGGTTGATTAGTACAAAATCCTCAAAAATAAGTTTTTCAACATTTATGTGGGTAGTCTTTGTAAGCAAAAGCAAGGCGATATATTATTGACCTAAAAGATATTGAGGAATCCGTTAAAACACATTTCACCCCTTTTCACCCCTGAGAGGTCGGATTTCGACAAATCATTTCTTAGGGGGTTCTTAAGTCATAAAAGGGATATACTCCCCGAATTTTATGTTTCTTTGTCTAGATGACATTCTATCGAATAAAAAATACCAATTTACCCCTTTAGGGGTGAAATTTAAAAAAACGGTCAAAACACTTTCTAAATATTTTAATAAGACACCTGTAAGCCAAAAATAAATGTTATAACACAATTAACCCAGAAGATGCGAAGGGTTCTATAATTCACCCTTATTGTAGATTCACCCCTTTAGGGGTCGATTAGGACAAAATCCTGAAATAAGTTTTTTAATATTTACATGGGTAATCTTTGTAAGCAAAAACCAAGTCGATATCTTATTAGACCTAAAAGATATTAAGGAAACCGTGAAGCCACATTTTACCCCTTTTAACCCCCTTTTCACCCACTTAGAGGATGAGTTTCGAAAAATCCGTTCTTAGTGGGTGCTTACGTCATGGAGGGAATATACTGGCCGAATTTCATGATTGTAGGTTCAGTGGTTTGGGCTGGGCGTTGATTATGAGTAGGTAGCTTAGTTACGATTTTATATATATAGATTGCCAACGACATGGAGAGTTCCAATAAATGCGAAACAAAAGAATTAATTAGTGACTTACAAGATAGACTAGCGATAGTGAATAATCATGAAAAATAATTAGAACGGGAAATTGAAAACCTGTGTTATGAAATTAGTTCTTTAAAACAACAAAATTAAACAAAAAATAAACGATTTGCAAATCACATTAGAATACACCTCTAAAATTCTGTGTGATGCATCTACCCAAATATCTGCTCCACCATCATCAGCAGCAGCACCGGCAACAGAAGCAAAATCAAAATCAAAAAACAAGACCAAGATAGTAAAAAAGAATCAACCATGTATCTTCAGCTTCTAGGAAAAACAGAATGTTATGAGTGTCAGTAAGCATTCCCCAAGTGTTAATCAACCAAAAAATAAAATACTTTTATTAACTATGATTTAACCATTATTTTTAGTCATAGGCGGGGATATAGCGAACTATTAAACAGTTTGTTGGAAAAGACATATGAAATATCTTCGTTTGTTAAGCCAAATGCAACGCTAGCTGGGGTTGTAAACATTCTGGAACACAATATAGACACCTACTCCAAAAATGATTATTTAATCATATTTGGGGGCACAAATAACTTACTAGATCAATTAATTCATACCATAGAAATATACAAAAAAATATATAACTTATGTAAAGATACAAACTTAATAATTCTTGCCACCCCATATAGATATGATGTTAATTTTATAGTAAATGAAGACATATACTACATGAATACATTATTATACGATCAAATTAAGGAATATTAAGATTGCAATTTGTTAGATACCAACTTTTATATATATCATTCTGTTTATAAAAATGATGGTGTACATTTAAATAACAGGGCTAATTTTTTACTATGTTCAAAATTGCTCACTATTGTACAAAAGGGTGGTATATTATGATATTCATCTTCTCGTCCACAGTATGCAACACACCGAGCATGTAGTAAAAATGTAATTGCAAAAAATATAATAAAAATAATAAAAGTAATTTTCAATTTTTCATTTAAATATACAAAACCTCACTAACAAACTAGCTCTCCTAGATGTATAACTTCAAGAACAATCTTTGTATGATATTATATGTCTTAATGAGCACTGGATGAACGAACATCAAATACATTTTTATAACACCATAAATAATTATCAGCTCGCAGATACATACTGTAGGAATAAACATATTCATGGTGGTGTGGCCATATTTGTAAGGGAGAACATAAAATTCAAACCTATTAACTGTCTAGCAAACTTGTCAACTGAGTTTCATTGCGAAATAATTGGTATTGAACTATATGAAATTAAAATATTTGTGGTATCTTTTTACAGATCAACGGATGGTGATTTTGAACAATTTTTAAAAATATTTGACACAGCAATTAAAAGAATAATTGCGGTGATTTTAACGTAGTTTTTTTTTATCAAAAATAAAAGCTACCACATTGCTAATAACACTTTGTCAACCTTATGTTTATCTACACGAATGACAAAATTTTCTGTTACTCATATAAAGGGAGAGGCACATGCATAGATAATGTTGTGGCAAATTTATCAAATGATCTGTGTAAATGCACTGTTGTCAATCCTCACATGTCAGACCACTTAGCACTTTCCTTCACTTTTGAGGAAATGGTAAATAATGTAACTCCAAATCCGGAATATTCTAGACCCATAAATGAGCTTGGTATTAAAAATTTTATACATTGTATTTCAAGTGTTGACTGTAAAAGTATTTATTCTTGTGATGACCCCAATTTAGCGTCTGATATGTTTCTGAAAGAATTCAAATATAACTTTGAGTTTTATTTCCACAAAAAAAAAATAGTTCCCAGAAAATCGACATTACCGTGGTACACCGACGAACTAAGAAAAATGAAAGACAATTTAAACCTTATTTTTGACATATTTAAACAATATAAAATTAAAACATTACAGGAATTATACAATTCATATAGAATACAATATCGAAAAAACTTGTATATTGCTAAAAAGAAAGTAAACTGTGAATCGATACATAGTTCTGATTCTAAAACTAAAACTATTTGGAATATAATTAAGAAAGAAATAAATAAAGAGGTATTAAAAACAAATAATACCACATCAATCGATGTAAATGATTTTAATAATTTTTTTGTCAACATTGAAGCGAAAAGTTGGGGGAAATGTCAAAATTGTTTCGCGGACCCCCAGGGGTCCGCGGACCACAGTTTAAGAACCGCTGCTCTAGAACATATTTTTAATAGTTGTATCTCCTCGGGTGTATTTTCTAATCAATTAAAAATATCAAAAGTTGTGCCAATATACAAAAAGGGTTATAAGGATGATGTAAATAATTATAGGCCGAATTCCCACTGCCAGATTATCAAAAAAATTTGAGAAAATTATTAAATCAAGGCTTTTGGTTTATTTCAATAAAAACAATTTATTTACAGATTGCCAGTTTGGTTTCAGACCAAAAAAATTCACCACTCTCGCAGGCATTGACCTTGTTAATTTCATACTAAAAAGTTTTGAGGAAGGAAAGTAAGTGCCACGTTCTGCGATCTTAGTAAGGCGTTTGATATTGTTAACCACGACATATTAATAAAAAAATTAGAGAATTACGGGATCAGAGGAACAGCTCTCAAATTTTTTATTTCTTATCTTGAGAATAGATGGCAACTAGTTAAAAGTAATAAAAAACGATATAATTTTCTTAAATTAAATCCGGAGTTCCTCAAGGCTCAATTTTTGGACTAGTTCTTTTTCTACTTTACATAAATAACCTTCCCGATGTATTAAAATATTCTAAAACTATTATGTTCGCCGATGACACTACCATTTTAAATGCTAACTTTAATACAAACACATCGATATCAGTCTCCCAATTAGAACTGGCACAAGCTGAAAATTGGTTTAGCAAAATTGAATTTAGAAAAAACAATTAACTTTCAATTTCATGCAAGCATTACCTATGAATCTGATGAAGAGATCCGTTTTTAGGCCTTACAATAGACTCGAATAGAAAATTATCATGGAAAATCACTGTGTTTCACTAATAAGTAAAGGTTCAAAGTCTCTCTTTGCTTTAAAAAAACTTACCCCAATAGTAACAAGAGAAGCAGCTATAGTAGCGTATCATTCCTTCATTAATAGCCAGCTTTCTTATGGCATTCTGCTATGGGGAGCATCCCCTTCCGCCAAAGATGTTTTCATAACGCAAAAAAAAAGCCATAAGAATCTTATGCAATTTAAATAACATGTCTTCCTGCAGACCTTATTTTAAAATATTAAAAATATTAGCCATCCCCTGTATGTATATATACTATTGCTTAATTTACGTCAAACAAAATACCTTAAATTTCATTCAAATAAATCCGGGTGATAGGATTGTAACCAGGTATGGTAATAACCAATAAATTCCTAAGGTCATACTTAAATCAAGCAAAAATAGTACTAGTTACTGGGGTCTGAAGCTCTTTAATAATCTTAGTGAAGAATTAAAGAGTTTAGGTTTAAACAGCTTTAAAAGAAAAATAAAAGAGATTTTATTTAATAAAGCATATTACTCTATCAATGGGTACATTGATGACACATTATTTTAGGATATATTTATGTTTGTGTTGGAAGATCTAAGTGGTAATTGTTGTATAACTAACAACGCAAAGCTGCAGGCCAAAAGTTTCCGGACAAGAAAAATATTTATAATATTTTAGTTAAAAGTCAAGTACAAAGGTACTAATAATGTTTTAATATTTTTTTTTACTTCTGGTTATAATATATTTAGTATAGAAAACATTTTGATATAATATAGAGATAAATAAGCAAAAGAAAAACACATAATAACTAAACTTTCTCTTCGTCAAAAAACGAGCCCTTTGATTCTAAAAGTTTTTTTGTAATTTTTTGGCAATAGATCGATGAATTTTTGAATGGTTTCTGCAGAAATTGCACCCCATGACTCCTTTAAGATATTCCATAACTGATTTTTGGACGTTGGACATTTTTTTCGAACATTTCTATCAAGTTCCTCCCATAGTAACTCGATTGGGTTTAAATCGGGAGATTGAGCTGGCCAGTTCATATTTTTAAGGATTCCTCTAGCTTCTTGTTCTTGAATATAGTCGCGACATAATCTAGAACTATGTTTTGGATCATTATCCTGAATGAACACAAATCCAGGACCAATTAATCGTAAGCCAGACGGAATAGCATTTTCTTCTAATATTTTTTTATAATGTTCTTTTCTCATTATGCCGTCAATTTTCACAAGATCTCCAGTGCCAGTTGAAGAAAAACATCCCCACACCATCACAGACCCACCTCCATGTTTCACTGTTGGAACTACACACTCTGGATCCATCTTTTCTTTCGCTGTTCTTCTCACATAGACACGTCTTCGGTTACCGAAAACTTCAAATTTGGACTCATCTGTCCACAATACATTTTTCCAATCTTCTTTTGTCCACAACTTGTATTTTTGGACCCACTCTAACCTTTTTTTCTTGTTTGCTTGCCTAAGAAGAGGTTTCTTTACAGCAACACGACCAAAATGCCCTGCTTCTCTGAGACGCCGTTTTGTCGTATTTACAGATATTGCCTTTGAATGACTTTCATTAAACTGGGCGGTAATTTCGGGGGCTGTCAGTCTTCTATTACGTTTACTCATTAATACAATTGTCTTATCTTCACTTGATGTTGTGGTTTTAGGTCTTCCTGCTGTTTTTTATCCGCAAAACTACCAGTTTCTTTCCAACGTTTGACAGTATCTTGAACAGTACTTTTTGTAACTTTCAATTTTTTCGAAATATCACGAATATTGTAACCTTCTTTGTGGAGAGTTATAATTTCAGAACGCTTTACAATAGTTAAATAGGATTTTCTAACCATTTTTTTAATAATTTGTTGAAATTTATTTGAAATGAATTTTCAATCCAATTCTACGTCTAATCTTCAGTATACTAAGTTATAACTGACGTAAACTAAATGAATATAGGTTCAAATCATCATAGTATATCATATTTACAATATTTACATTATTTCTTAAGTGATACGCACGTTAAAAGTAATGTTGATAAACAAATGCTGACAGCGGACGATATCTATAATAATAATAATAATAATAAACATTTCGCTAAGTAGGCATATTTTGTATTTATCGTTCAGCATTTCGTACAAACTTGCTCTAGAGTCTTACAAAATGATCATTGAATTGTTTTATAAATATATTTCAATTGATTTACAAGAATATATATTTTTTTTTGGTATTTTAATGCAAAATTATATCTTGTCCGGAAACTTTTGGCCGGCAGTGTATATGTAATTATGGATTTACTATTTATTTGTATGTGTAATTAATAATTGATTTTTCTTAATTTGTACATTTAATTATTATATTATTTTTTCTCAACTTTTACTGTATCACACTTGATATTTGTATTACGAGTAGAATCTTGTGAAAATTCCATAATGTATTATCATTAACGGAAATAAAGATATTATTATTATTATTATAGTCGCGAATACTCTTTGCATTAGTGTATCTATCGTTCCCGCCTGTTCCCCCCAGTTCAAGAAGGCTTGAACGATAACACTAACAGACAGTACACTCAGAAACATAACATATATTATTTAATATTTGTGTGTGTCAACGGTCTGAGAAATCTTTCAATCGTTTGACGATTCGATGCTAGATTCATACAGCAAGCAACTATAATGCCTTGATATATGCTAATTTTTAGGACTTTTTTTCAGCTTTAGACTAGAACAGGAGTCAGCACTATATTCAGAGCACCTTATTCACGTCGGGGCCGCATTTAAATACGAAATTTTACCTTTTTTAGGTCGCGGGCATTTAATAACAACATTTTTTTTTGCGGGCCTTAATTCCTTTTGTTCTTTCTATATTTTACGATATTAAGTTCCGGTTTACGTCAGTTTACACGTCTATACGTCGGCGTAAATGCGCCTAGTGTGTGAGGAGCCTAATACAGCTCGGCAATATGCATTGGCCACGTTGGATATGAAAAGAAAACATATTTTTATATTTTCTAACTGGTAGGCCGCAAAAATTTGTTCGGCGGGATGCAGGTTGCCGACCCCTGACTAGGATATTAAAAGGCACAAAAAGGTGTTATTATTGTATTTTATCGCACGTGTTGTTATTATATTTTATCGAACTGGCGAAATACTATTATTATATTTATAAAAATATTTTTTCTATTACAGCCCGTAAGTAAAATAGTTTTTTATAAATTCTAACCTAACCTTCATTTTGTATAGAAATATATTCTACACTTGGAACAAAAAATATATTTTATTACATTCCAATGTATATTTTTGGGCAGCATATTATATTAGCTTTAAAATGTAAAAAGAAATCGACAAAAGATCGAGTAAAATGTAGGACTTGAATAATGAAATGTTTACATTACTTTTTTTCACCAGAACCAGGATCGGATTTAGGTATTGCGGGGCCCCTAACCACTACATTTTGGCGCCCCCCCCCATTAAAAAATTCTAAAAACACTGTACACGCAAGGAAATTACAGTAATTGTAAATAATTCATATAGGGTTACGAATTTAGAAAAAAATAATACAACAGAATTAGCATGTATCTAATATATGATCTGTGCATACATTTTTATTAGATTTTGATCGATTGAATAGCATCAGTAAAATCTGTCTAATTATTAATAAGGTATGTTATAAAATCTTGTTTTTGCAGTTTTCGCGCATACTATGCAACTGAACATAATCAAATAAATATTTATGTAAAGATCATATATTATTTGTTGACTCTATTGTATAATTTTTTATAAATTCGTATCCCTTTAAGAATTATTTACAATTATAGTAGTTTATCTACGTATACAGTGTAGGATCATCTTATGACTGTATTAATGGACAACCTATAAAAAATAACACGAATAATAATGTAAAGAGTGTGATTTAACTTAAGAGGATCCTGCTCTTAAAACGCAAGAAAATCACTGTAATTGTAAATAACTTATAAAGGGTTAGGAATGTAGAAAAAATAATACAACATAATCAACAAATAATATATGATCTTCACATACATTTTTATTAGATTTTGATCGATTGGATAGCATATGTAAAATATGTCTAATTACTAAATATGTTAAAAAATCTCCTTTGCAGTTTTTGCCCAAACCATGTAACTGAACAAAATCAAACAAATATATATGTAAAGATCATATATTATTTGTTGATTCTGTTGTATTATTTTTTCGAAATTTGTGACCCTTTATGAATTATTTACAATTCCAGTGATTTACTTGTGTGTATACAGTAGGATCCTCTTAAAAATTGGGATAAATTAAATAGGAAGATTTAAAAAGATCGGTAAATAACTTATAAAGTATTTTTTTCCGTCTGAAATATTTTAAAATCTTTCATCTTACGAAATAAATCTTCCGAAAGCATTAATGATCTTGGATAAGAAACTGTTCAGTAAGGTATGTTTTGTTATCTTGTTTTTCTTATTTGATTGTACTTGAGGCGGAGTTTTATAAATTTAGACTTCTGCCCGCTAGAGGCAGCACATTTTCAATTACAAAATTCATTTAGACTTTTCAATTTTTGCAGTACTACTAACTAATACAACTCACAGTTTTGTATGAATGTACAACTGACAAATTAAACTTGGCCTGCTTTGTGTGTTTTTTTTTTTTTTTTATTTTCAGGTTTTATTGTTTTTCTTTACTTTCAAATTGCTCACTTTGCAAGTGTTATTATTCATAAAGAGGAAGAAATTTAAGAAAATAAACACAACAGGATCCAAGATTTATATATGGTCTTTACATATGTTTTTGTTAAATTTTAATCAATTCTTTAGCGTAGGTAAAAACTGTAAAGTCCTTACATATGTTTTACGTCTCGCGCGGACCGAGTGTAGGATCCTCTTAATAGCAGATTTACAAATTAATTCGTTTATGCGGAAATTTTTTAAAAGAGGTACACCTTTAAGAAGTATCCTATCTTGGAAGTAGCAATGTTATAACCATATATTTCATCAAAATCCAACCAGTAGTTTTTTAGTTTTGCTTGGGTAAACCGACACACAGACAGACAGCCAAAAAAGTTCTAAAAATGGTCAATAACATTTTTTATTTGTGGTGTCATTTTTATTGTTTAAAAAGGCGTAAAACAAATGTTTGCTCGAAATCGCTTATAGGGCACGCGCGGCACTTGTTATGGTGATTGTGATTACAACAAACGTACAATAACACGCTTGGTACTGGTTACATCTGTACATTTTGGACCATAACTCAATTAATAATGTTCATACAAGTAACGTCCGGCTAGTGATACAAAGTATTTAATCAATTGAAACTCATGTTATTACAAATGCAAAAACAATATTATTAACTTATAATCACATTTAAATCTCGCTGTGATAAAGCATAAAATAATATTTATACATGTAAAATTTAAATGGAAAGTATTTGCACTAAATTTCTCCGGAAATGCTGGAATTGAATTAATCTCGCTTTTTGCATCATGTAATCTTTATATGTAAAAGAGAATATTTGTGGCTATGTCCGGAAATTCTAACCCACTTCCAGATATGCTACCGAGTTGAAATTTTGCATACAGGTAGGGAATGCCTTCATCATAACTAGAAAAATCGAAAATCTCAAAAAAGTCCCATCAGAAACGCGAAATTAATAATTTTGTTATTAATTATATTGGACCATCGAAGTATGTATGATGCGTTCAGCGAGATCGCGGGAATTTCGTTTCAATGGTTGTTTGGACAACTATAGTAAGTTCGTGAAACATCGTTCAATGTCGTTTGGCGCGATTCATCGTTGCTCTGCTATAGCTGATAAGATTTATTTCTTCAGTTATTTAGTAAAATTTTAGATTAGTGTATGCAGAGCAAGACTGAAGTTGAGCACCTGTTTTCTTTATTTATATATTTTTTCTATTCTTTTATTTAAATGTTTAAATATAATAGTAAAATCTTTTTTATACATAAAACAGAAAATCTGTGTGTACCGAGTTAAAATTTGGTATATATAAGAAGGCAAATTAAAAATCAGAAGAAAAATAATTGTATCACTTAAGACGTAGACTTAACAGAAAAATTGCTTATAATAAGAAAACAAATATTTTTTTTTATGATTTTTTTTATTGGATTGATTTACGGGAGTTACGAAGGGACAACCTAAAACTGAACTTTTGAAATATGTCATTTACTATTGACTATTTTCTCATGTGCAAAAACGCACATGAGAAAAGCTGTTTAAAATAAAAATACAAATATATGTTATTATATAAATTGGTTGAGAAGCTGGGGAAGGGAGATGGGGGAGGTGCTAAAACTAAAATACTGGAAATATCTCGCTTATTATTTACTTTACATCAACAATTTATAAAGATAATTTGTTTTGATTGAAGAACGATTATTTTCTGTTTAGTGTAGCTTTTGAATATTTAGGGGGACAGACAGCGCTACTTATAAACTTGAAATATCTTTTAATATTGACTTAACATTAAACATGTGTATAACAGAAGTAGTTACAATATCAATAATATAAATAAATAAACAAATCTTTTCTGTTTAATCTTCTTCTGTATATAGGTATATCATTTATATTTTTCATATATACATGTACATAAACACATGACCTGACTGACTCATCAACGTCCAGCCCAAATTACTCAGAAGGGAATTTTCGAAATACGACCCCTAAGGGCCTGTAAAGTGATTTCAGGGATTCCTCAATATCTTTTAGGGCCAATGAGATATTGACTTAGTTTTTGCTTACAAAGGTTACACATACAAATGTTAAGAACTAAATTCAGGATTTTATTCTAATCAACCTTTAATGGGATAAATTTATTACGCATTCGGAGTGAATTATAGAACCCTTCGTATTTCCTATGCATGTTGAGTTATAATATTGTGTTTTGGAATATAGGTGTCTTTTTAAAATCTTTAGAAACTTTTTGACAGTTTTCTTTTAAATTTTCACCCCTAAAAGGGTAAATTGGTATTTTTTATTCAATAGAACGTCCCCTGGATACAGAAACATGAAATTCGTGGAGGAAGGAATATTTCATCTATGATGTGAGCACATATAAGGCAGAATTTTTTGAAATTCGACCCCTAATGTGTTGAAATGTTTCTTTCACGGATTCCTCAATATCTCAGACCTATAATGAGATATCGACTTGGTTTTTGGTTACAAAGGTTACCCATACACATGCACAAAAACGAAGTTCTGTATTTTGCTCTGATCAACCCATAAGAGGCAAATCTAGAGTCAAGGTTATTTATAAAACCCTTCAAGTGGCCTGTTTCATTTCTTTTTGGCACATGCGTCTGTTTAGAATCGGTATATATATTAAAACCCAAAAACGGCTAAACCGATTTTAGTGCTATTTGTAACAGCGTATTGCAAATTTGTCTGGAAAGAGTTTAAGCTATATCTCATTGCGGTATGACACCAGGTTTCCGATCAATTAAGAAATATTTAGAAAAAAGTCGGAAAAATCTTCCATATTATAAAAAACTATAAAAGATACACATATTCAAAATACATATTAACGAATTTTGAGTTTAATATTGCTACAAAAATGTTCCCGATGTTATATATCACAATTTTCTTTATTTTAATTTTTGACGACAATTATAACGTTAAATTCGCTATTGAACATTATTGTAACCCCCTAAAGCAATACGAAGAAAAGTTACTTCGGTGGCAAGAATATTTACTAACGAAAAAAAGTGCTCTGATCTATATAAGTACGATTTATAAATCAGGAATAATCACGGAGTAATTATAATAAATACCATAAAAATTATAATAAATAATTTCGTAAGGTGGATGATAAAATGCTTCAAGTGACCGGCGTTGCCTTTGAAAATGAGTGATTCTCACATGGGCATTTTATATGGAATTTTTCTGGGTTAGCACAACGGGACATTTATACGTGTTGTTACTAAATGTCTGTACTACCATAATACATGTTACAAAGAAGTTCATATATAAATTATTTGTATAAGAAGCACATATTAATACAATGGTAGATTAAAACAAATAATTATATTTGAATGAAAAACGATTCGTAGCAACCAGTCTTGAACCGATTTCGAAATGGGCCCGATCTAAGCGGGCTACGACTACTTTTTTTCGGTAGCGAAGCAGCGGGTATACTGCTAGTCTCGTATAAATTATTCCATTTGAACTAAAATTCCATCTTGGTAAATAAAGAATTAATGCTGTATTTTATACAAACATTCTGCATAGTAATTTATAAATAACTGAAGTGGAGTGACTTATTAATATATATTCACCTTACATAATTCATAAGAAACAAAAGTGACAAATGCATACCGCATTATAAGCGGAAAAGCCGCTGCCAAATTGTGTAATCTAACAGATGTAAATATAATAATTCTATTATTTTATTTTCGATTTTACATAAAACAGAGCCGGACTGAAATGACTTAATATTTTATAACGGCGGGTATATAATCATCAGTAATGGAAACTGATGTGAAGTGTGAATTTCAACATATTTTTAGGTTTTCGAAAGTATAATTGAATTTTTAAAACATGTATCATATGAATATAACCACGAAGGCGTAAAAATACATATACAAGATGTAACAAGATAGTTAACTTTTTTGGCGCACAGCAAATGTGGCTGTTTACACCTAACACGTATAACAAGATAGAGGGAACACAATTTTTCTCTGCTGTGTTTAGAGATTTCAAAAAAAATAGTTCAAATGAAATATACAGATCAATTCTGTAAAAAGTTACTGTGTAGTAACGTTACTACAAGATAAAATATTATAAAAGTATAATGACTTTCATTCATGTTAGTAACTGACCTTGTTCATAGTGACAAATTTAGTTACTATGATCATAGTAACTGAGTTACAGAATTGGTCTGATAATCTATTGAAAAGAATAAAAGCCCTAAAAATATGTTAACTAATTTGAATAATTTTAAGAGGGTTTCAGTCCGGCCAATCACCGACCATCGTACATAATCAGTATACTTTTAGACAAAAGTTGATGCATTATTTGCATTTTAGTATTTATATTTTACCTAGCTATTGTGCCCGTACTTCGTATGGTTCTTGTTATCTATATTTTTACTGTAAAGTAAATGATAAGATTTCAATTTTAAGTGGAACAGAAATTAATGGTTTCTTTATTCAAAACCACTCTTTTATTGTAGGTACCGCTCTCCATAGCTCCCAAAATATATCTTATTAAGAACATGAACATTGCATTGAACAAAGAAGAATCGTCTTTTAATTATAATCAAGCATTATTTTTTAATTTTAACAACTTTCTTATATTCCTTTTTACTTTTACGTAAATGCAATATTTCAACTTTATAGGTAACACTACCCTTGGCCCCCTAAATAATTTTCTTATAAAAACTGTATGGAGCAGAAGAGAAATGTTTCCTTATTCTTCACACATTTTATTTTACGTAAAGTCAAAGTTTAATTTTAGGGTGTCCCCCGTAACTTCTCAAATATTCATATTCAGTGAAAAACTGCATTGAAGAAAAAATATTTTTCTTCTTATTGTAAACTATTTTTGTTGCATAAATTTTTTCTGTAAAGTCAATAACAAGGGAGATATTTTAAGTTTTTTAGTTAACAGTTTTAATTCCGAAACACCTCCTTAGATTTTTTTTTTTTTTTTAATACTATATAACCTATGTTCGAATTCTGGTTGCACTGTATCATCGTACTAAATTACGTGAAAATATATCCAACTGTTTTGTTGTGATTCTCAATATAACAAAATATTTCTCAATTTTTTAATACCTTCTGCACCATACCAGTAAATGTGTTCTTGAGCAAATTCCTTACGGGCTTGTAAGTGTCTTGGTTTTAATAATGGTACTTTTCTAGGCGAATATAATTTTAAGTTATGCTCTACCAACCTTCTTCTAATGGTTCGTGTAGAAATATTCGGTTGTAGTTCGGTTAGTAAATTAGTTGATGGCATGAAAGGTTTTTTTTTTTTTCACTTCCTTCACCAAGCGTCTATCTTCGTTCTTTGAAGGTTTGTGTGGTCTACCCCGGGTTTCTTCTTTAAATGAGTGACTGATGGCATTTTATACCATTCCCAAAGGGCAACCCATAATATAAACAAATCTTCTAAAATAATTGCCATCATTTTTTAATTTTTTAATTAAGTTTCTCGATTGCAAACTTATTATTAAAATCATTATTATCATGATTAACCGTTCCTGTCCGTTCCACACATTTTAATGTGGAAATACATTATTTTATACATCTGAAAATAATATTGGACTGAGGATGATTGGATTACCAATCGAAACGTCTCGATAAAAATTGTTTTAATAAATTTATGACGAGTATGACATAAGAATTTTATTTAATACCCATATTAATTTCGTCAAGAACTTTCTTTCGAGTATATATATATATATATACGTTACGGTTCAAATTCACGCGCGTTAGCAGTAAGGGTGCGCACGCAGCGCTGAGTGGTTAGGGAGAAGGAAAGCGGAAAAAGGACGTGTTGAAGTTGAGCGGAAGTCTACCACGTGAAGTGGCGTGGACCTCAAAGTAGTACCACTTATTGGAGTCCTTGTCTCGGCGAGGACCTGAAGGTTCCTACAACCCCTTGGTAAGTCTCGGCGAGGACCTGAAGGTCCGTACAACCCCTTTGGAAGTCTCATCGCATCGAGGAGATCCAGAGGCTGGCGTGACTTAGGTGCCTGATTCGCAGTCCAACGAGGTGTAATCTGTACGAGGGTGGTGTTTGTTTTTCTTTACTACATTATTATTAAACTTAATGTTCTTCAGCCCAGTGTTTCCTTGATTGTTGAACGACAAGTTACCCATTCCCCTCTCTTACTGACAGTTGGAGACTAACATCGCGGGGAACGGTAGGTAAACACACGGTTTTTCTCAGTTTCCCCTATGAAATTGAGTGGCGCCCAAATCTGTCAGGGTGTGTTTGCGCACAGGAACTCGCCAACCCCTGTAAACTGCCGCCTGAACTAGCAGGGTGTTACAATATATATATATATATGGCCTCCAATTTTATTAATATAGAAGATATGTTGTGTAATATATACAAGTTTAACTGGGTTGTATTTGTAATTACAATTTACAGTAAAAACTTTTGAACATGAAACCGGCGTGGGTCGTACATACTAGTGATGGGCGCGTGCCGTGAAATTAGCGTGTCACTTCGTGACACGGCAGTTCACGGTAAAATCGTGAGTGAACGTGATTAATATTTTTATTTCGTGCGTGATTGTGCGTGATTTGAAATTTGCCGTGACACGTCGTGCGTGCAATCACGGCGTCTCACGACTCACGAAGTTTAAATTTTAGAAAATAGAAGGAATAAGACGAAAGGATTGTCTATTTTGTATAATTATCTATGCTGGATTTTGTATCTCCTTCTACGACGACAACATGTGTCCGTTGTATGCAGGCGTTGGAATTATTTTTTATTTTAATTTTGAATGAATCTGACCGGGTATGGATAACTCAACAATCTCATTCTAACTAGTTTGCGCTTTTTCTCTAACCAGTTGGATATGATGGGATCATACGGAACATTAATCAATATTCTTCATTTAAGTATCCTTTTCTTAAAATAAATTGAGCCCTTCAAATCCGTGGATCTTTCCGCGGTTGCAGTTAAATTATCATTTAAATCGTGCGGATGCGGATAAAATATCACATACGCTTATCCAAAATATGCGCATGAACATAAAATCTTCGGTTAGACGCCTCTTCCCACGGAAGATGCGTTTAGAACCCCAAAAATGTATCGCTGGTACTTGTATTTTGCTTATGGCAAGAGTGAAATAATGATACGTTACGGAAGTTTTTACTTTTTACTCTTCCCAAAAAGACCTATTTTACGCTTACTTAATTTGTTAAATATAGTAGAGTTTATTAAACAATCATAAATACAACAATTTCTTTGGATTTATTGCCAGTTTATCAATTGAACAATAATTTTGTAACGTGTCGTCTTATTTTGCATTTTTTGAAATATTAGTAAAAATTAACCGTGGTAATTTGCTACATTTAAAAACATACGAAGCTCATATGAAATAAAAAAAAAAAAACAAAAATATCTTAAATTTCTTGAAATCATCATAACTTTCATCTTTTAATAATAGGATGAATTTAAGAATTTAGTTTTATTATTAAGAATTATTTTTTTTAAATTTGCTGAAAAAAAATGAAAGAAATATAATTCTTTTATATACCTACATAACACTCGTTACTTATTTACAAAATTTACAGACGGGCGCGGGTTGGCCATTATAACGTGAAAAAATTCACGCGTGAGTCACGATTCACGCGTGAGTCACGAAGCACGCGTGCCCGTGAAGCACGCGTGCGTGACCGTGAAATTTTAAAATTATGATTTCGTGTGCGTGCGTGTAATTTTAAATGTGACTTCGTGAGCGTGCGTGATCGTGACAAAATTTTATTCACGCGCCCATCCCTAGTACATACTCACTCAGAGATTTGTTTGCTTAAACAGAATATATTGACCAATATGAAAAAAAAGTTTCAATTTTAGGAGAAACGTACATCAAATTTTACATTTTTTTTTAAATGTATCATACTAAAAGATGCTATATTACTTCCAAAAAGTTTAATACTTATCCCCATCTCAAATTTATGCTTTTATAGAAATTAATTATAATAAAAAAATACGTGTCTCGAAAGAGTTCTTTGGAAAACTGAACGAGAGTCTGTGACTACAAGTTATCAATACGTTTTATATAAACCAAGTATAAACAAAAAAAAAACAAAAAAAACACAAGCCTATATAGCCGAAAATTATGCTTGAATATGTTTTTTTTTTTTTTTTATCGGTAGGTATTATATAAGTCTATGAGTACAATAAAAGAACATCAGTCTGTGGTGTCTAATTATTAAAATAAAAATCTAAAAAAAGTTCAGTTTTAGAGCGGGGTAAGTAATAAATTTTTCTGAAGGTAAAGTAATATACCATCTTTTAGTATAATAAAATACGGGGAATCAAGATTTATGTAGCATACTAAAAGCTCTACAATAATTCATTTGAACTATTTTTTTGTATATCCGAACACGTGTCCTATCATTTTGTTACACCTGTATACTTTTCAAAGGATACAGTTTTTCAGTCCCCATATTTTTCCTATATGTGGTCAAAAAACTGTATATACATGACAAATTTCAACTTTCCAGGTTCAGCCGTTTGCCCTCAATGTGTAAAAACAGACAAATAGACATTCACGTGACAGTGTAAGAGTTTTTTGGTTATGCCTACGAGTGTGAAAAAGGCTCTAGGTTTAAAAATGTTGTGAAATAATTTACTAAATTTTAAATATATTTCTGGCGGAGCTTCCCGTACTATTACGGATATACTAGTTTTTAACTTGATTCAAAGCTTAATTTAATTTAATATGCAGTTTTTCAAATACTGTCCTCTGTTAATTTAGTTACTCCGTAAATTTAATTTGTACTTTTTAAGTTTATTATACATTCTGTTTAATATTTTTGTTTAATACAATTCTTCCAGATTTATTTGTTTCATAAATAGAATTTGAGGATATATGCATGTTTTTTTCATAATTTTTCTCGACCTCATACTTCGTTTCTAAACCTTTCAAGTTATTATAAGAAGATATCTAATAATAAGTAAATACCCTGTAAAACAAGTATAATCCGAAAGTTTCATAATCCTTTATTTTATTAAGATGAAATAAATGTTAAAAACCAAGTCTTAATAACTTATTAATAATAAATAGTAATAAAATAGTTATTAAGACTTGATTTTTAACATTTATTTCCTCTTAATAAAATAGGTGGCTATGAAACATTGGGATTATACTTGTTTTACTTGGGAGTTTAGTTGTTTAATTAAGTCTTAATAACTATTTTAATATTGGGTTTAGACCACTGCTGGAAAATCGATGCGCAACCAAAACCTGGACCCCCAAAAACACCACTAAAATTACAAATCCTAAACCGAAACCCCAGCCCTAAAATTAAAATTTTCACATCTAGAACCTGTACCGGAATCACGCGAAAATAATGAGGTTCTGAGGGTTCCGTCGGCTATAATCGGCTCGCAGAAGCATTTTAACAATATCTTGTTACTTCCATATTACCAATTCTATAATAGATTTATATGAACGTTACTACAACAGTTATGTTATAGTGACAGTCACTTGAATTCATTTGACAGTTTAGTCTAGTATCATCTATATATATAAAAGCGACTGTCTTGATTGACTGACTGACTGACTGACTCACTCATCACCGCCCAACTCCAACTCCTGGGCCTAGAAACTCGAAATTTGAAGAGTATATTTCCTCAATGACGTAAGCACCTACCAAAAAGGGATTTTTCGAAATTCAACCCCTAAGGGGTGAAAAGGGGTGAAATGTGATTTCACGAATTCCTTAATACCTCTTAGGGCTGATGGGATATTGCTTTAGTTTTTGCTTACAAAGATTACCCATACAAATGTCGAAAAACTTGTTTTAGGATTTTGTCCTAATCATCTCCTAAATGGGTGAATCTACATTCGGGGTGAATTATAGAAACCTTTGTATTTCCTGAGTTATAACATTTTATTTTGGTACATAAATTTCTATTTAAAAAGCTTTGATAGTTTTTTTTTTTTTTATTTCATCCGTAACAGGGTAAATTGGTAATTTTTATTCGATAGAACGTCCCTTGACAAAGAGACATGAAATTCGGGAGAAACCATTCGTATCTCCTGAGCTTCTTGTGTTATAACTTTATTTTCTGGTATATAGGTGACTTTTCAAAATCTTGCGATAGTGTTTTGACAGTTTTCTTAAATTTCACTCCTATAAGGTAAATTAGTATTCTTTGTTAGAAATAAGAAATTCGGAGAGCACATTCCTCAGTGTGACGTAAGAACCCTCTAAGAAAGGATTTTTTCAAGTTCGACCCATATGTGTTGAAAAGAAATAAAATGTTTTTTCACGGATTCCTCAATATCTCTTAGGACAGATGAGATATCGACTTGGTTTTCGCTTACAAAGTTTACCCATACACATGTTTAAAAACAAATTGAGGATTTTACCCTAATGAGACCATCAATATACCGTAGCGAAAAAATAAATTATAAATTATAATTTTATTTAGAATTTCATAAATTACGTTCATTACTTGTCACAAGGTCATAACAAGTAGGGAATCAGGTCAGTGTCAGGGAATACCCGTAACTCATTTGTCAGACGCAGAAGTCGTATATAACCAGATTTTTTTCTTGGGAGGAGTTGGGAAACATTTTTTGAAAATGTATCTTTTAACGTCTTTATAAAATAAAAGTACAGGATAATAATTTATTACTAAAATTAGATTTGTAGAAATAAGAATAATAATAAATAATAAAAAAAGCCAGTACCAAAATTAAAAGAACGTATTTTATTGCTAAAATTTATTTAGTGAAGAAAACATTTCTATTTTAAATTATTATATGTTATGTGTTTTTAAAAATGTAATAATCATAATAATAATATTTTATTGAGCCTGTTAGTGCTCATTAGAAATACAGAGGTTAAGTCAATATAATGTATACATACGTATAGGGTGACCAGATTTAAGTGAAAGGGAACAGAGAAAAAAAAGAAGGTCCTCACCTCTCAGATCCAAGTGAGGAGCAAAAAAAAGGACCTCACCTCTCAAATTGACTAGTTGTAATATTTCTTTTCTTACAAATGTAATTACAAATGCAGATTATGTAAAAACCGGGACAATCGACCGTCCCGAAAACATTTTTCGGGACACCGGGACAATTGACTTAAAATCGGGACAATCCCGGAAAACCGGGACGGATGGTCACCACGATGGTACATACGTAGATATTCTACAATTTAACAGAATGCAAAATTTAACACTAGTCAGCTTTGTAATTTAAATATTCAGTGATTGAATAGAATGTATGTTCTAGTAGATATTTTTTAAACTTGTTTTTGAATATTTTCTCATTGGTTATACCAGTGGTTCCCAAACTTTTTGGTTCCGGGCGCCCTTAATGTATTAAAATTATCCCGCGGCGCCCCAAGTCAATACATTTAATTTTTCATTTTATTTTATTAGACAGTTGAAGATATGAAACTATAAGTGATCTTAAAAAAGGGCTTCATTTCTATACTACAAAAAGAGATAACAAAAAAAAAAAAATTGAAGTTAAGTGTGAATTTTCACACATTTCAGGGTTTTGTAGGTATTTAATAAGTGTAAGAAGACAACATAAGAATGAGTAACTCAGTTCGCAAGTATTAAAAATATATATATATATATAGGCTCGAGATTGAGCAATCTCGAGCCGTCCTGTTCTACACTGTCATGTCTACTCTGAATGTGTTTGGGATGGTTTTTTCATTTCCGTATATTTTTTTATAAGAATATATTTTCGTAAAATATTGACAACGTACTCTAGACTGAGGATGACTGGATATACCAGTCGAAACGTCTCTTAATATTTTATTAATAAACTTTTGACGAGTATTCAAGAATTTTTAGTTCCTCCTACATTTTTCGTCAAGAACAACAATCTAACTATATATATATATATATTATTTTTTAAATATTTTAAATTCCAAAAAATCATAGCTACAAAAACAAAAGCTGCCATAATTTTCAAAAACACAATGTGATAAAAAATTCGTGTTGTACGTTTCCGGCTGAGATCATTATACATTACCTTTAATTTTTTCAGGTTTTTAGTTTAACCCCTATAGGCAAAAGGGTGCGGGACAAGAACTTTTGTACATTTTTGGCTAAATTCGTGTTAAAAGAAACGAATGTTAAGAAACTATCTATCGGTCCTTAATCTACGTCGTAAGAGCTTTCTTTTGATACCATACAATAAATTTTTAAAAAATATATTTTTTTATCATCACAACAAAAAAAATCGACACTTTTCGAAAAACTCATCTGATCACAAATTCCTGTTGTGCTATTCTGGTTCCCATTAATTTTCATTACAAAAAGTGGGGGACAAAAGTTTTTTGACACATTTTTGGCAAATATCCAATAAAAAAAAAAATATTTTTCAAAAATAAAAATTTGTTTGTTGATCCACGCATTAAGAGGTTTCATTTGGTATGCCACTCGAAATTTTAAAAAAATATTTATTTTTTATTAAATACATATTTGTTTATATTTATTTCGAAATGTGTTTTTTGAGTTCTCAGTATTTTTCCTATATGTGGGTCAAAAAGTTGGATAAGCATGCCAAATTTTAACTTTTTACGTTAAGCCGTTTGGCTACAATTTCTACCGCACAGACAGACACATGAGTGACGTTATAAGGGTTTTTTTGGTGATCACACCTCCACACAGCGCACACGTACATATTTCACAAAATATTAGTACACAAAATATTAATACTCAAAAAGCTATTAACAAAAAAAAAAATTTTGTTGCTTGCGGATAGTCAAGGACGATTCTGTTCAAACATTTTAAATAATTTTTTTCCCAAAAATGAATATGATATTACTGTATTTTTCTATCCAAACGCCACATTTTATAATGTAACAAGTAATATTTGTAAACTTACTAGTGACTTTACGATGAATGATTATGTTGTATTAATGGGAGGTACTAACGATGTTTTAAAACAATCACTAATCAATAAACAAATTATAACAAACACATTGAACAAAACCAAACACACAAATGTAATATTTATGGGTACTTTTTTTTGGCAACACAAACACAACCACAACTATAATGTATTTCTACAAAACTCTCTAATAGAACATATCTCGTCAAATTATAGTAACGTTCTATTTATTGACCCAAACATTCACATAAGCTATTCCGACATGTCAAAGCAAGGTTTGCACTTAAGGGACTATTACCGGTTAGAAAGGCAAAAAATGACCTATAATTAAATATTTTTTTTCTCGTTTCCTGTATTATAGAACGTTGTGCAACTTTTTTTATTTTATTAATATTATATTAAAGATTATAAAAAAAAAAAATTTTCTTTTTTCAATACATAGATAATTATATAGATGGCGCCAAAGTTCAGTAACAAAAAATTATGATGCTCCATGGCCCGGGGTTAATTTCGAAATTGACAAGTCTGAAACAAAAAATTCAAAAATAATTTTAAAGATGAAAGTGTCTTACATCGTAATTTACCACCTATTATAAAAAAAAGGGTGTAAAAACAAAATGGCGGATAGGTGAAATTTTTTTTTCTAAAAATCATGTTTTTTTCCCCTTTTACCCTTCTCATTTTTTTTTTCAATTTTCTGGTAAATTACGGTAGAGGACATCAAAATGAACAAAATTCACTAAATTTTAAAAATATCCGTTGTGTAGTTATGGAGAATAAGTCTGGGCCGATTGAAAAAACACCATTTCGAGAAAATCACTTTTAAAGTTTTTTTTAATATTTGTATTGTAATATTTAAAAAAAAATTAAGTTTCAGCCCTTACAATTGGTTAGTCAGCAATCCCTGGTCCATATAAAAGTACTCCCGAATCAATCATTTGTTGCTGTTCCTCTTGCTGAGCAGTTTGCTTTGCCAAGCGAGCTTCCTTAGACGCCGCGGTACTCGCTTTATTGGCCATCTCAATACGTTCCTCATCTTTTTTTTAAACATAATCATACGCAGAGTGTCCAATTATGCATCCCATTACCTCCAATATTTTCAAGAGGGACGTTCTACCTTCATTAAATATTGCTAATGAAATATTAGCAGCCAACTCAGTAACTTCTCTTCCCACAAACGTATGTTTGGGAACGATAGCCCAAAGTGTTTTATATATATATATTTTAATGTTTTATTACATGTTTAATTATATATATATATATATATATATATATGTATTTGAACAGAATAACGGTGTTGAGAAGCACACCTGCCGAAACTCGTCAAACCAGCTGTCGCGCACCGAAAAAGCGCATGCGCTAAAATTGCCACCAATTTCTTATTTTTTTGAATTTCGTTATAAAAATTTAGGATATGATTTCTGAAGGTATAAGGAATCAAAAAATGTAAAAAAAAAAAACGATTTTTTGAAAATTATAACCGGTAATAGTCCCTTAAATAAAAATGGAAAAATAAAAATAATCTCTCGGATAGCTCAACACATAGATGTTAATATTAATGTTAATTTTAAGTCAAAAGATAATAAATTGGCAGTAAAAAATGTGAGCAGTAAAATAAAACTAAATTCGGAAAAAGTTAAGAATATTTTAAAAGATAACAATACTTCAAAAAAATTAAAGAATAATGTAGTTGATAAGAATGATTTAGAAAAGGACAGTACTTTAATAATTTTAAATAATGACAATGATCTAAGCAATGACAATATTTTTAACCATAATAAGTCCTTAAGTAATGGTACAATTATAAACGCTAAAAACTCGAATAATAATGTTGTTGCCACAAAAGCGCCCCAGAAACCCTCTACTAGTAGCAGTGCTAATTTTTTAGGCCTGAAAGACAATGTACAAAAAAAAATATAGAAAATTCCCATATTATTTTAAATCTGCTGTATTTAAACATCCAATGCGCCAGGCATAAAATTGATTTTATAGAAGCTTTAACAGTGGACAAATCTTTTGATATTTTGTGTATATCTGAACATTGGCTCAAAAAACATGAAATTTCCGAATTTGTCATAGAAAACTTCTGCTTGTTAACCAGTTTTTGTTATCATATTCGTAAAAACATATCTTTTAAATAAACATGATTTTAAAATTTTACATAATATTAACAATCTGTTTATTGAAAAACATTGTGAAATTAATGCTGTATTAATCAGTGATATCAAAACAGTTATTATAAACATTTATAGATCCCCTACAGGAGATTTTAAAATATTTTTGGAAAAAGTAGAAAAAACAATAGGCAGTATCAAATTAGGACACAAGATTTTAATAGGGGGAGATTTTAACGTTCATTTTAATAAAACAGAATCTGAAACTATGCAACTCTGCGATATGTTTAGGGCATTTGCCATGCAGAAACTGGTCTACTTTAACACCAGGGGGAACAACTGTCTTGATAACATTTTTTGTAATGATAAAGGTGAAGCTGATGAAGTGTTTGAAATTAAAAACTCTTTCTCAGACCACAGCGGAATGGGTTATCGTAAACATTTAACAGTTGAGACAGTTTAGTCCTTCCTAAATAACAATAAAAATGTAAATGAAAATGTGTGTCGACCAATCACCAATGTTGCTCTACTCAAGTTTTATAATGAATTAACAAACGTGAACTGGGATTTCGCATATAACGGAAATATAGTGGATGAAAGTAGTGATACTGTTTTTAACAACTTTTTAGACATAGTACTTAGATTATTTACCAATTGTTTTCCGCAACAAAAAAAATTAAACTTAAAAGTAAGAACAATAATATATCCTGGTTTAATGATAAACTTTATCAGCTAAGAAACCTATCACAATTTTTTCAGACATATCATATGCAAAATCCCAATCCACAGACTGTGGCAGTGCGAAATCATGTTAGAAGACTGTACAGGCAAGAAATTGCATTATCTAAAATCACAGCTAATTCTGAATATATAGATAATTCTGATAACACGCCTCAAGCATTGTGGAATATAATTAATCAATCCAGGCCCTTGTTCAAGAAAAATGAATGCTCACAACATCCTAATGTGATTAATAACTTTTTCATTGATATAACGAAAAACATAGTTTTAAATCAACTACAAGGCAACCAAGAGTCTCATCAATAATAAACAAGAACGACATACCTATCTTTACTTTTAAAACAATTACTCATAATCAAGTAAGGGATGCAATTACTTCGCTGAACAACAGTAAAAGTAGAGATGCGTATGACTTAAATGCCGTATTAATTAAAAGAGTAAAAGTTCTTTTGATTGACCCACTCTGCAAAGTTTTTAATTCGTCTTTAGTAACGCATACATTTCCGACAGCGCTGAAATTAACAAAAGTTATACCAGTTTATAAAGGCAAAAATAAAGACGACTTAAACAACTATAGGCCAATAACCCTAACCCCAATTTTCTCGAAATATTTCCTAAAAATTCTTCTTCGCCAGTTAATGGAACATTTTGAAAGCAATCACTTGTTGAATAGCCAGTCAATTTGGCTTTAGACCCGGAAAATCTACTACTCATGCTATTTTAGAACTGGTTGAGTATATCACATCAGCTATAGAAAATAGATCTCATGGTATAGCAACGTTTTTAGATCTGTCTAAAGCTTTTGACTGCGTATCACATGCTATATTGATTTCTAAATTATCCTGTTACAATGTTAGCCCTGACAGCTGTAAATTATTAAAAAGCTATCTGTCAAATAGAAAGCAATTTGTATGGATCAATGGAAGAAGATCAGATGATCTGGTGATTGAGTCTGGTGTGCCGCAAGGCTCCATTTTGGGTCCGCTACTTTTCATAATCTTCATAAATGATCTACCATTATATATGAATACTTCAAAAACTATCTTGCATGCAGACGACACGACACTTTTAAACCATTGCCCAGATTATGAAGAGTTAGTGGAACAGAATCAGTGGAATATTGAGCGTAGTGTAATATGGTTTTCAGTCAACAAACTCTGCACTAATCAAGCAAAGACCCAACACCTTTCTTTTTCAAAACGAGCCCTGGACTGTGTTACCAATGACTCAGTATGTTTTCTGGGTGTCACTCTAGGTATGAACCTTAGCTGGGAGAAACACGTTGATGTGACATCCATAAAATTATGTAAAGCAATATATTGTATCAGGAATTTAAGATGGAAAGTGAGTAAAGATGTTCTATTGACGGCATACTACGCGCTTTTTCAATCTCACGTTGCTTATGCGCTACTAGCGTGGGGACATTCCACGCATGCAGTGAAAATTTTTGCACTGCAACGACGTGTTATTAGAATTATCGGCGGAATAGGCTACAGAGAGAGTTGCAAACACTTGTTTATAGAACTTGGCGTTTTAACGTTCCCTTGCCTGTACATATACTATTGCCTATTGAATGTCCATTTTAACTTTAAAGACAAAAAGCTACAAAAAAATATCCATAGCTATAATACCAGAGGCAAAGATTTGATCAGGCCTGATTACACAAGACTATCGTCAACCAGATACTCGTTAAATTACTATGCCACCAAATTTTATAATGTGCTACCGAGTAAGGTCAAATGCCTTGATAAAAGTCATTTTAAAACAAAAATTAAAAAATTTTTACTCAAAAAGGCCTTCTATAATTTTGACGAGTACCTGGTGGACGATTTTAACTTGTTCTCTGACACCTGATCTTTTATCTTTTATTTATTTATTTATTTTTTTATCCTTTTTGATGACTTTTGTAAAAAATTGTAATTTTATTTACTTTACTTATTATATTTAATATCAATTTTAAATTTGTACTTTATATATATATATATATATATATATATATATATTTAAATTTTAATATGTTGTTTTGTACTATCTATTTTAAATTTGTACTTTTTAAATATTTTGACTTGTGTAAACATTTTTTATAATGTATCAACATTAATAAATATTATTATTATTATTATTATTATTATTATTATTATTAAAACCCTAAAAAGGTCCTCACTTCTAAACTAGAAAATTATCACAAAAAAAAAGGTTCTAGGTCTTCGCAGCGCTCCTGTAGCCAAGCCACGGCGCCCCAGGGCGTCGCGGCGCACAGTTTGGGAAACGCTGAGTTATACTTTTAATGCTATCAGGAACCTTATTATACAATCTTGCAGCTATAAAACGAGGTCTTTGCTCGTACAAAGTAGTATGGTGCCTCTCAATATTCAGGCTAGATTTAGTCCTTGTATTGTTATTATGATAATCTACTATTATATTGTACAAGTGTTGGTATATAATCGCCGTCTTATCCGGGTGATATTTTTTTAGTGCTTAGGCTTAATTTTATTTCGACAGGGTGTACTGACTAATTTTTATTGATAAAAATCATGCATTTTTTCCTCGAAACCGTACCGTTGATCGTCAACATTGCTCAGAACGGATAGGTTGTACCAGACGATAAAAGATGTTTATTCATATTTCTACTATTTAGGAGACGATTTGAGACCAAAACTGAATTGAAAAACTACAGTTGAAGGTATTTTATTAATAAAATTGATGAAATGTGTAAAAAATACATAAGAGTTGATAAAGATAATGCAGTTTTTTAAGGTTTTAACACATTTTCATAAATTTTGAAAAATTTTGCTGACCATAACTGAGGCAATTGCCTCAGTTAAAAATGCTATTAAACGGAAAAGAAAGTAAGAATTAAGAAAGTAAGAATCAGTTTTTAGTTATCAAAATATATTTTAAGGGTCGTTCGAACGTTTTAAATGTTAAACCTATCTGTAGAATACGTTCAAATAAGTTTTCAGGGTGAGGATAGATCTGTTAAGCAGTTTTGTTATTTTAATTCTGGAAACTGTATGTTATTAACTATTTTACTAACTATATTAACGAAAGTATAAAGTACAATGTATTAGGAGAATAGATAAGACAGAATAATATTCGATATTTAGTAATCGCGTAATTTTAATTGTGTTAAATCTTGAAGTATTAAATACCCAGATGTCATTTTAATATATTATTTCATTACATAATTGATTACTATAGGATGAAAGTGTTTTTTTATCATCATGAAGGTCTTCCGCTGTTTTTTTTTTTACAGTAAAAATGCTAATTTTGAGACATATTTCAAAAAAACTTAAATATTATGATAAAAGTATTCATCAGCGAGGCGCTGATGAATAACGAATCTCGAACAAGGAAACAACTACCGACATTCAAATTTAGGAGGCAATTCCTTCGCATTACTGAATTATAACAAGTATAGGTGAAATTTTAGTGATTAAATAAATTAAAAAACGACTATAATATATTTACATGTAAACCAAATTATTTACAAAAAAACTGAAAATTATAAATATATACCTTTTTAAATAGTTAAACAAAATACTAAATTTAATAACGTAAAATATCACTACAACGAATATATTATTACAACGAAAATCTGCAAATTTCACATCTATCAGTGTTACTCAAAGGTTTTTCTAAATTTCCAAGTGACATAATTAATAGTGAATCCTATGCAATAATATTTAACTATTTTATTAATTTTTCTCTATTTTATTCAGAATCCTTGTATTCTTTATAGTGAAATATAATATTATTGTTACGTTTAAATGGTACAAACGTAAATTAATTAACCGATTTGGATAATCCTTTGAACATTTTATGTATAGATTAGAACTTCCCGAGTGTTATTGGCTATATCAGTGTTTCTCAACCGGGGTGCCACGACACTCTCACCGAGGTGCCACCAATTTGAAAAATTATTTCAACGTTAAATTGCTCAGAACTTCCTGTTTGTTATAGGCTAATGAGAATAATAATAATAATTTTTGCTGACGTTTCGTGGATGTACCGCGGGCGCGTCACTTCGATAACCACGTGACAGGCAAAAAACGAGTCGCGAAGCGACGAGTTTTATAATCGACATTGCAGCAAAATGCCTTATTATATTAAAACGAGACGAATTTTGTCAACGTAGGGGGAGAAGCCCGGTGTAGCCGGGCTGAGGCCCCTAGTCATTATTTATATTAAAGTTACTGTAATGATTTCTGACAAATAATACGCAATCCAATATAAAAAGTTTAGGAACTATTAATATTTTAAGATCTTTAAATAAGTTTCTACAAGAAATTCTATATGGAGTAAATGTTAATATTCGAATAGCTTTTTTTTGCTGCAATAGAATTTTATTATCTTCTTTTGATGCTCCCCAGAAAATGATAGCATGATTTATAATTGTATGAAATTTCGTAAATTAAACTGATCTGAATAATGAAGGTGAAAGAAAGTACCTGAGTCTCTTTAGCATAGAGCATGATTCTGATAGCTTAGTATTGATATACTCAATATGTGGAGACCAACGAAGATTTTGATGGATTATAAGTCCTATAAATTTGAGTTGTTGGTATTGCTGGAGAGAATATGAGTTTGGAACTCGTATTAATGAGCTACTAATTTGCGTATTTTGAAAACTGTGAAAACTTAGGACGGTTGTTTTGGTTTTATTCAAAAGAAGTTTATTTTCTATGCACCATTGATTGAATACGCAACATTGGTCATTAGCTCGCGTTTGAAGGTCTTGTGGATTAGGACAGTTAATCAAGAGGTTAGTGTCATCGGCATATTGGCAAAGTACTCCATTAGATAGATGCTGTGATAAATCATTCACAAATAGCAGAAATGACACAGGACCAAGGATCGAGCCCTGTGGAACCCTTGAAAGGGAACCACGAGTAGCCGATTTGGAGTTTTTCGATGCAGATGATATTGACACGAATTGATCTCTGCTAGTGATAAATGACATAATCCAATTATTCGGTATGCCAAATATACAAGCGGCATACGGAGTTTCTCAGAGAGTATGTTGTAATCTAATGTGTCGAATGCTTTTGATAAATCGAAAAACATTCCAAGACTTAAGCTTTTATTATCTAAGGCTTGGTAGATACTCTGAAGAAATGAATATATTGCTGTTACAGTTGATTTATTTTTAACAAAGCCATGTGGAGAATCTTCTAGAAGAGAATATTTATTTAAATAAGACATTAATCGAGTTAGGAATAGTTTCTCAAATATTTTGGAAAAACAACTCTGAACCGCAATTGGCCTATAATTGTTTGTTAATGTTTTTGAACCACTTTTAAATACTGGAACTATTTTTGAGCACTTAAGTGCACTGGGAAATACTCCACTATTAAAAGAAATATTAATAATAGCTGTTAAAGGCTTCACAATGTAGTCTACACAGTTTAACAATAATTTGCACGGTATTTCATCGGCACCAACTGAAGTACCAACATCTAATATAATTTGTTTCACTTCATACATATCAGTAGGAAACAGAAACATTTTTGAACTTACTGGTTTAAAGCATATAATATTCTTATTTGTAGAATAAAATTCTTCATCTTTCCTAATTTAACATCATTAGTACCTCTTATAATAAAAAAGTAAATTAATTTTAACCCGCTAACATACTGTATACCTACGAATACCTTAAATGTGTGAAAAATCACACTCCATTTTTTTTATCAATACAATATAAATGTTATTCACTTTATTTTCATTTGTATTTGTTCAAATATTCGCTGTAATTGCTACATTAACATTCTGAATTAAATTTTGATGCGAACGTATATTGAAATAAATTTTAGGATTTGTGAAATGGTGTGTATTATTTTAACTACCAATGCTATTACCTAATTGCCATTAGCAAATGCTATTTATTGTAAATACATTTTAGTTTGATTCACCAGCAATAGTGAATTGGCATTGATATGTATATTCTCTAAATGATTTAATTATAAATATCATAAACGCTACTGATAAAATATTTTGTTTCATACGGTAATTTTGTAAATCGATACCACGAAAGAGAACTTTTGTTGAACAAAATATATACGCCCCACATGTGAAAGTAATAATATGTTTACATGTACAAAGTTAGGTTGGGCTTTTTATTAAATGCCAATGGAGTGGCCGAGCGCATTAAGTCGTGCGGTTTTAGACTGTTAGAAACAGGCGTGACTGGGTGGCCGGTAGTTCGAGCCTGCTTCGTTGGTGATATTATTCGGGCGAGAATTATATGTTTACATTACTCTCATTTTCATAATCATCGGCGATTAGCCTCGTTGCAGAAATAAAGGCCGATGTAAAATAAATAATATAATAAAAAAAAACTTTTTATTAAATGAAGTTCTGTACCACCCTCGAAAAGTTCCGAGAATTTATTTAGTATACACAAACCAATAAAACAACATTTTTTAGCATTTCGTAAGTATAGGTTCAACTAAGAAACCGTCACTAGGGAATACAATCCAGAGCCCATTTTTGATCCCCGATTTTTAAAAAGATATCCCGGGACTAGACAAAAGTAATAATGAAAAATTATTTTTCCTAAATTCAAAAGTTTTGTTGAAATTAAAGAACTATTTTTTAGGAATGAGTTGGAACATAATTAACATAATTTAAACGAGTCATAAATATTAGAAACAATATCTTACATATTTCTTTTATAAGTCGGTAAATTTAAATATATATTTTTTTTATTTATTTATTTATTTTTATTTTATTTTATTATTATTATTATTTTTTTTTTTTTCTCACAGTCGTATGTACATAAATATGTATATATACAACCATATATCGCCATGTTACATAGTGATTTTACATGTTATATATACAAACTAATACATAATACAATAAATATAGTGTATTTCTAATAATTTGGAGACAAAGGTTTACTCAGGGCCGGATTTACCATTAAGCTAAACAAGCTTTAGCTTAGGGCCTCACTTTTGGACGGGTATATAAATTGCATAAACGTACGATCTTAAATAAAACTAATACAAAAAGGGCCTCCAAAAATTTGTCAGCTTAGGGCCTCATTCATCTTAAATTCGGCCCTGGGTTTACTATAGACTTAAATATCAGTTAATATTATATAAGCATTTCACAGTCTTTCAAGAAAGATATTACGATTGGTATCACTTTTTTATTTTTCATTATCGCGCAAATGTCAAAGGGGGCACTAAATTTTAAGTTCACTAGCTTGGTTGCAAATTGAGATCTTTGGCGCGCATTTGGGGGCATTCAAAAAACAGATGGTTGAGATCGGCGTTTGTCCGCTTGTTGCATGTGCACTATGGCGAAGAGACAGCTTTGATTCTCCAGAGGTGGGCAGGGTAGGATCCGTGTTCAAGTCTTATCCTGTATATGCTGGTGATATATTTTCGTTCCTCGTCAAATTTTGCGGACCATGGTTTCTTAGGGACGGTATTTTGTATGGATGCGTAATGTTTGCCTTTGTGTTAGGTAGACTCCAACCACTCGTTCTCCCACTCCTTGTTAATGATGCTTTTGATGTGGCCATAGATATTCCCTGCTGTTACTTTGGGTGCTGTTGGGTGATGTTCTGGACCATGATGCAAAGCTTATTTGGCCAGAAAGTCCGCCCTGTTGTTTCCAAGAACTCTTTCCTAAACTAATAATCAATCTTAAATATTATAAAATAAACATGAATCAATCAGAAGTCATTACGTCAATTTTTGAAAATGTGAACGGAGAAGTAACACGGCATCTAAAGTGTTATCTCCAAGCAGACTTCTTAGTTTGTAACAACTATGGTTATCAGTCAAAAAGGATCGCTCTGGTCAACCATAGAGACAGGTTCAACGCTTGTGCGAGAATAGACAACAAATATTTAAATGCTAATTCTAGATGATACCCACGAGCTCCTCCATTCTCAATCAGATTAATATCTTTTTCATGCTTGTCAGTCAATCTGATTATTTTCGAGTCTCAGGTTTCATGGTCTTCATACTCTTTTCTATTTCCTCCTATAAATTTTCGTTTAAAGTTTATTGGGTAAACGGCTATGTTTCGACAGATTTGTTTTCAGTTTCTTCCTCAATTTCTCTTTCATTTTTATTTTTGGTATTATTTATTTACTATTATTCTTCTTTAACTATTTTCTGATCATAACTGGACAGATTGTCAGTAAATTCTGATTCTCCTTCACCTTCTCGAGGATTTTTAACATAATTTTTAGTACAATTCAGTATATCAGATAACTCCACTCTATTATTATTAATTAATATTTACAGAATGTTGGTTTATTATTTTGTTTTAAGTATTAAATAACATACTTTTTAACAATTCCGGGATTAGAATTTTAAAACCCAAGAAATCAGGACAAAAAAAAAAGAGTTGAGATCCCGGTACCCGGGATCCCACACGATGGTGTAGATGTCAGTCTTGCGGACATATTGCATTGAACTATACCCGAGTTATATAGTGATTACCAGCAAACAATATTAAAATAAAATGAAAAACCTTAAGGATTAGAAAGGTGTTAGAAGCGGAGAATTCTAGTTATTTCATTAAACTGTTCTTCTTAGAAATAGCCTTGTTAATCTCTAACGCTTCTAACAAGTCCAGTTTTATTATTTTATAATAGTTTTCTTTCCTTGCTCAAATGTTTCAACGATTGCCTTAAACTAATTCAATTAACAGTGACAAAACGATCGAAAAAATATCAACAGACAAATATAAAGACTATATAATAATAAATGCTAAATCACATATACCAGGGGTGGCCAAACTTTTAGATGTTGGGGGCGACTTTTTTGGTGAAGGTGTTCCCGCGGGCGACTTCTTTTTTTTTTTAGAAGGTACTTACGAATTGGTGTTATTTTTAAGGATTTTTTAGGTACTCACAAATCGACGTTTTATTTTGGAAGATTCTTACGAACTGGTGTCTTTCTTTAATGAAATTTTAAATACTTATGAATTGATGACGTTTTTAGAAGATACTTACGAGCTGATGACGAAGACATTTCACTATGATTGCTATTAAATTGCATATAAATAATTGTTTACTAGAACTGGTGCTGAATTTAAAAAAATTTAAGAAAATATAGGGGAAAAAAAGAAAATTATTGTTTTACAATTTTATTAATATAACTTATAGGAGCTAATTTTTCAAAAAATAAAAAGAAAACAAAAACGATGGATTTTTTTTAATTTGATGGCACTTGATTCGGTAGTTTCGAAAAATTTGCCAAAATTTGGCTCGTATGAACTTAAACGAATTCTTAAACACGATTACAAATGTAGATCCGATACTTGTGATCTGTTTAGTTTTTGCCGCATTCATGCAGGAAAATGCATAAATATGTTCACATAAAAAAGGCATTGAAATATGCAACAACTCTCCAAATATTTGGATATTTATCCCTGATTATTAACCTTTATTTGACACACTTTCCTGGTGTAGCGTACTTGACACACTGGGGTTTGTTGTACCCCATCGAATAAATCGTTATCAAAAATAATCTATTAAATATTTCTGCTTGAAATTTTTTTACGAGCTTCTGAAAAGTTTATTTTGAAGACTGTATAAGTTTGATATTGAAATATTGAAAGTAAATATGTTTAAAAAATTAGAATACCTAAAAAAACCGAAAAACGACCAAAATTGATTAAAAATTCATAACATTTTTAATTTTTGATAATAATTGCTAAAAGTTTAGATGAGTTATCTTGAGATATACCACTGTAAGAAAAAAAATAGTTGAATATGCTACTTTCCAAAAAAGGTATTTATTCCGGGGAGTGAAAATTGCAATTTCTTGAATAAAGTAAACTATATGTTTAGCAAATATATGATGTATTATAATAGGTTATGTATTTTATAATTATTTAGTAAATATTTAGTAAATAATAATTATTTATTTTTATTGTTTTCTGAACAATCTTCACAAAGGATGAAGCTGTGATTGCTGCAGATAGGGCGTTGGCAGGATGCACAACCTTTTCGACTTTTTTTATCCTCTTTTCTGGTGCAACTTGCACATCGTTGGGGCTGTTGCAGTGCTACATTTGCGAGTTTATGAGAGCCTTTCACATCTACATTTAAAATAGCTGCAATCCCAAGCCGGATATCTTGTCTGAGTGTTACGGTAGCGTACCGATTCTGCAAATGTAGTTTTACAAGATGCATGTGCAAATTTTCCAAGCAGTCAATAGCCGTTACCTTTTCACTTTTTCCATCAATTTTCAATTTGCACGCGAGTAAAATTCTTGAATTAACTATGGCTTCATCTAAAATGCCAAAGAAATATGGCATGGGCCACCTATTTGTCCTTCCAGTCGCAGTATACGAATGGCAAAGCTTGTCAAATGTATCTGTATCTCCTTTATTCATATTGTAATACCTTACTATATCTGATTTTCCATCTGTTATGTTATTTGTGTTCATGTGAGAAGATACAATGATGACGACTTTGTTACTTTTCTTTTTTGGAGCGAAAGAAAGAAGAGTTAAATCTTTCGTGTGAGCAAACTTGGTAGCAGGTCGATCTTTAGGTGCAACTAAAAATTCAGTAGGAATCTCTCGTTTGTTTTTTCTCACTGTACCAGTTATTTGTATATGATAAGGTTCCTTCAACATTCGCAATAACAAAGATATCGAAGTATACCAATTATCACAAGTAACTGAACGATTGCTGTTGTAAATGGGTTCAGTAACTAAACGAAAGTAATACTCCGGGATTGCTTCATCCCTTTGAGTTATCTCAGTATTTTTACCTAAATACGGAACTGCATTTATCATATATGCAGTTTTGGCATCCATTTAGACTAATAATTTTGAGTCCATACTTGTCTGGCTTATCTTTCATGTAGACTGTAAAAAGACAACGTCCTCGAAAACTCAATAGCTGCTCATCAACGGTACATTGGCTGCTTGGCGTATAATTATTTTGGCAATTTTGAATAAAAATACTCCAAAATGCACGAATAGGAGCGAATCGATCATCTTTGTTTCTCGTATCACTATCATCAAAACGTAAACATTTTGTCAAAAAAGTGAATCGACTTCTTGGAAACATACATCTGTAGAATGTAATGCCATTCTTTTTATCCCACAGTCGATTGTCGTTAACTTTACTTGACTTCCACAGACCAGTATAATAAAGTAATCCAATGTAGGCTTTTATTTCGATCTCGTCGGTATGATAATGATATGATTCTTCTCTGTTTTCGATGACAAGTGTCAGACATTCTTGCTCGATTTTTTTATTCGTGTTTTCTATCAGAATATCTATCATCTTTTTATCAAACAGACAACTCCAAAACTCTTCGATCGTATTCGCATGTTCAGAGTCACCAGCTGGGCCAGGAACCATTTCAGGTACAATATCAGATTGACGATCTAAAAAAAAATAATAGTCGATAAATTTCTATTTACTTTTAGCGTCTGTTCACGAAAAATAACATGAATCACGTAGTAAAACAAGAGTCGTATAGAACGAGATGTAAAGACAGATAGAAAGATAAAAAGATATATAGATAAAGATATTAGATGAATATATAGATATAGAAATAGATGTATAGATAAAGAAAGAGAGAGAAGAGGGGTCGCTGGCGTCCGTACCTGATCTTCGAGTACAGAAAGTTGTTTCCCAACGAAAGCCATTTTTTCCTTTCAGCTTGGTGGTAGGTCGTCCTCGAGCACGAGACTCATTTAGGCGGTGGCTAAGACTTACGTCTTCCATTTCAATATCACTGTCTTCTTCACCTGCTGAAGAAGTTGAAAAACCTTCACTGTCACCTGATCCGACGGCATCACCACATTGTTCAGCAATTTCCTCGTCAGACTCTTCATTTTCCAGTAATTCCTCTATTATTCGCCGAGGCCGTAAATTATAAGCCATCTAAAATGCGGATAAAACATCACGCATTGCCGAAAAAAAATTAGGCACTTAATAAACAATATATTTACCTTAAACCTTTTGATTTTCACTTTAAAGTCAATCGAAAAAAAATGTCAAAAAATTCACACTCTCAAACGCTCTTGACACACTGGGGTACAGGCGTGACCACTCTAGTTCAGTCGACAGTTGAAAAGAGAATAACAATCTAAAAAAATTTCTCATAACTTGGGAAGGAAGTAGTATCCTCGAATTAATACCAGGTGGCGCCACAGATTCGATTTTTTTCGATTTGGATACTTTAAATGAACATAGAAAAAGCGTGGGGTTTATTCTACCCCAGTGTGTCAAATAAAGGTTAATTTCCAGAAGCTCACATTTGAAGCCATTGATTTTAAATGTACATCGCATTTAATATTAACTGAAATAATTCTTATATAGAAAATATTTTTTAAAAAAATCTACTAATTGCAGAGATTAATTTTGAATTTTTACTTTTTTATTCTTATTTTTTTTTTTATCTAAGTACGCACTGAATTTATCACTATGATTTGTCAATGTTCCACTCAGTTTCGCGGGCGACTTCCAGACGCCTTGCGGTCGACCGGTCGACCGCGGTCGAAGCCTTGGCCATCCCTGATCTAGATAATGCTCAACATTGAACACGACATACATTTGTATTTTAAAAAAGTTGTCCTTGATATCTTGTACTTCCAACGTAAAATCCTTCGTAAAATTCTAACACTATACCATTCGATTTTTTGGGTAAACTTTATCAACAAATTTTTTTGCCAACTTGCTCACAACTCGCGTTTTCGAGCAATATCGTGTTACCTCTTTTTTGATACACTTTGTATATTAATATTTTTAGATATTTTATAAGCTAATATGCACTAGTAAAACAACCCGATCTTTTGATTATGTCACGATTTAAAATAACAAATTGTTTTGTAAAGTTTTATGAAAACAATTACTCAAAAGAGTATAAAGAGTATAAAGTGATATAAAAGTAACAAAATAATTCTCTGAAATAGTAAGTGCATAATTATACGTTGTTTAATTAATTTGTTTTTTAAACACGTAACCAAGAAAAATCCGTATTTCTGTATAAACTAATAGAATCGACATGTATCGTAAAAAAACACACAAGCGCATTTAATTTTAAATGTGATACTGAATATAGAAATTTTAAATAATTTCGCGCAGCGTTTCCATTTTCTGGGAACATGTCATCTCAGAATTAGTACAATGCCAAGTTCATATTTATATATAAGTAGACCATACAAACTCAACGAAACACAAATAGATATTGTTAAAATAACTATTAAAAAATATTTCCACAGCTCGAATGTGAAAATTGGACAGGGTTGCACATAACTAGAACGACATTAATCACTAAAATGCGCCAAATTTATATGTAAAGGAAGTTTTCATTTTGCGTCAAACGGACAAAAGAAATCTGAATATCGAACGGACATTAAATTAAATGGCTAGACGAATGAATATAAGACATTATCGTAAAAATAATTCGTATCTTAAATTGTGTTCTATAGACCAGTCTAGACTAGTAGACCAGAGTGTTGCGTCACACCGAAACAAGAAATTTTCATTTTATAGTAAAATATAACATTATAATTTCAAACAATAAATTAAATTCAACGTATTCGTTTATTACAAAATATGACGTACTATAAAAATAATTTATCTAGGAAATGGGTCGTAAATAATAATAAAAACGTTTTGAAAAAATAACAATATATCATTAGTTCTGACTCAGCAACTCTTTTTGGGGCCCAACTTTTTCAAGGATTCTTTTCCAGTCTTGTTTTTCGCGAGAGTTTTTCAATAATTAATCTTAAGTTCTTTTCGATCTTCCTCCAACTGATCCATATAAGGTCACGCTAGAATTATTGAGAATAAGATAATAATTTTGCGGAATACTTTCAAAATAACCATGAACTGCACCACAAAATTCTTCAAAAGAAAAACTTTCTACACCGTTTTTTTTTTTTTTTTTCTCAAAAAATATCTAAAAGTCGCACATTGCCAGGTCAATAGAGTATGACGAGTGTTCTGTTACTTTTGTATCTTATTTCGCAAAATTCTGGAGAGTCGAAGCTGCCTTATGGTAAGCATTATCATGAAGTAACATAATTTCTTTCTCTGAAACTCTGCTGATTATTCCAGGCAAACATTTCTCAATGTACCATTTAGGTGTAACTGTCTTCTCTCCATCCAGCTTAATTGGCTTTACCAGGCCCGAACTTCTAAAGAATACTGTGTATATTAATTTTTTCATGGCTTGCTGCTTCTTGGTTATTATTGGAATTTCCTCATTTTCATGAATTCATACTCGACTCTCTTGGCATGTAAGTACGTGGAAAAAGGAATATAATTTTCCTTACCTGTCACAATTTTTGTTCACCACTATTTAAGGGTTTTAAAGTTTCATGGCAAATTCTTAGACGGATAGTCTAAGAAGAAGAATTTTATTAAACGCTTCTACAGCTTCCGATGAACTTTTAAGAATTAAATTGTTCACCCATTATTGTTTCCATAGTTTTCACATAGAGAACTCTACAGAACTTCGTGTTAAATTTTGATTGTTCACTATAGTGGATGGTTCATTTAACGGAATATTCACATAACTGACTATATATGCCTACTATATTAAGATAAATGCATTGAATTTATCATTATTTCAACTATGTCATCCATTGTCAGATATGTCTCCCCTAGTGCTCTCCATCCTTCTCTATTTCTGGCTTTTATCATTCAGTCGTGTCCTGCATGCCTTTTAATATCGTCCATCCATGTCGTTTGAGGCCTTCCGACTGAGTCTTGGTCTTCACTACAACAATTTTCGGAACTATTTGGTTCTCTATTATCTAATTCTTGGTCGCCCTGACAAATACCCGACTGTAGCTGGCTTTACTTACATGATCTACCCAGCTCCATCTGAGTTGATAGATCCTTCCCACAATTACAAAACAACCTGACCCTAATGGTGTTGTTATAGAAAGAGTCGATTCATATCTTCATCTTGGACATGAAATACATATCTCTAAAAAAAAATTACAGCAGACTTAAAAAGACGCATATCATTGGGTTAGATTGCATTTAATAGAATGAAACTTATTTTCTATTCAGAAATGCCTAATTCCTTAAAAGCCCAAACCTTTGATCAGTGCATACTGCCAGTGTTCATAAAGGTACTGATACATGGCTAATGAATAAAAATATTGTGAAAAAACTACAGATAACACAAAGAGCAATGGAGAGACTAAAGCCTCTATACAAAGCACATCAAAAGTCGCAGATATTAAAATATGAATTTTAAACAGAAAAATCATAGCAACTATTATTACATTTGTTACATAGGTATTAAAATCTTATAATGAACCTATTATAAAATGATAAAGTGTCGTATTTTAAAAAATAATTTTACATAAATTTTATTATAAAAATGTGACGAGCCCCATTAGTTAGCCTGAACGCAGAGCTGGCGCTAGCTCTTTTGGCACCCGAGACAAACTCGCCGAACTACGCCCTTTTTTAGAATATGCATTGGCGTACCGAAGAGGGGAGTTTAGGTGCTCGCAATCTTATTTCAAACATATTCTTTTGATTTAGATGGTTGCAATTTAAATATTTTAACATTTTAATCGAATACTAGTTATGGCTAAGTAAATTTGCCAATACACTGGTACCTCGACTTACAAATCTCTCGATATACGAACTTTTCGAGATACAAACTATTTTTATACCCTATTTTTTTAAACTTTTTTCCCTAGTACTAGAAACAGGCTATAGGCAACAAATTGAAAACTTCGGAGCCACAAAACCAGACACAGGAAAATTGTCCTTTTTTACAATTTAATGGAAGATGATTTTCATACTATTCATGTAAAACAGAAAATTTTATATATAAAAATTAATATTTAATGGTATACAAAATGCATATTTATAGTGAAAAAATGTTCCTTCTCACTCATTCTCCATTTCTTTGCATTTTCTTCATTTAGTTGAGAATATTTTTTTGTTTTGAATTTTTGGATTTTCTTTATGATTTTTTAATCTGGGAACGGATTAATTGATTCCCCATAAGATATAATGGAAAATTAGGTTTCTAGATACATACTTTTTTGGATACGAACCGTGGTGAGGAACAAATTAAATTTGTAAGTATTGTATGTCTAAATGTGACACCAAAATCAGTTTTTAATAGGTTTTCATATGTGTAAGAAAGTTAATACAGCCCAAAAGAAGACTGAATATTATTATATAATCAATATATATGTACATCTAAACTCAATTTTATATTTAATATGTACACGGTTAAATAGAAAATTTATAAATTTAATATAAATAAAAATAGAAAAACTTAATAAAAACTTAGCATATGTATATTTAAGCATTTGTTTTGGCGCCCTGGGCCCATGCCCCTGTCGTCCCTGCCTTTCACCGCCGCTGCGTGAACGTTAGTGTGCACGCACGCCCTCATTATGATCTAATTTAATTCCATTAATTAAATATCAATAAGTAATGAAGAAGGCGGATGGGAAACGTAGTGACCTAATATCAAAAAGTCTAACATTGTCAGCCAATTTCAGCTAAAGTTTCTGAAATTGTCTTGTTTCCAGTGACACTAATTTCATAAAACTCTCGAAACTTTTAACAAAACTCGTTAAATTTTGTACACTACTAATCTTCTTTTAAAACCGACGGAAAAAATTACTAAATCTAATTAGTAGACTGAAAAAGTTAACATTTTACTTGAAACTTTTACACTTAACCCACAAGCATGTTATTTTACGAGTTTAAGTTGTTTCGTGCAATTAAAAATGAATCAAATTGAAAGTATTGGCGTTCTAGTTAATAGGGAATAATTAGATAAATAGAAGTCACTTTTTCAGTGAAGATACTTGTAACAGGGTCTCGCACTATGACAAGTAAATAATTTCACACGAAATTCACTGATGAAATCCTCTCATTCTTTGGCAGCAGTCATACGTAATCTTGGAGTTTCATATCCGAAAGACGCTACTATAACAACATTACTCCTTAGACCAGTACTTTTCAAAAGTGGGTCACGGAACTATCTATACTGAGTCGCGCAACCTAAAATTTAATGGTTACATACTTCAAGATTTGGCAAAATACAGTTCGATACAAGACTCGTACAACTTTTTCTCTACAAAGTTAGAGAAAAAGTGAAAAGTAAAGTTTGAATAAAAAAAGAAAAATCTTGTATTTTCAAAGAGACCTTTTTCACAACTTATCTGTCCGAAGCAGGGTTCTCTACACTCACAGTTCTAAAAACGAAATATAGGACTAGTTTACAACAGAAACATGGTTTAAAATTCCGTTTGAAGTACAAAACACTACAGTTTGAAAAATTAACAAAGATGATCCAACAGGAAAGATGATCCATTAAAAGCAGTTTTTATTTTCTCCACGACCACTATAGAATTTACCAATTCTAAAACCAATTTTGACTACAGAAAGTTAATATTCTAACACTAGAGTTGGAATGTTATTCTAAAGCACTTATTTTCTTATGAATTTTGCGTGCTTTTCATTCCATCACTTGTTATGGAATAACTATACCATGCTTGTTGTCATTTGTTTTTGTTCACTATAAGGTTTGCAATACTCCGCGCTGAAAAGTAGTGCAAACGGTATCTATACGAGTAGGGTTACAATAAAATATATGCAATGTTTACATTAAATAAATACATAACTTCCTAGAAAGTACTAAAATAGTGGCCGATGTGCGGCAAATTAAATTAAAATTAAACAAATAATAAATTAAAAAAATAAGTTAATTAATTGATTAATTTGTTGTAATATAAATTATTTGTTAAGATAAAATGTTTGTTAAAATAATTATTTATTATTTTTTTTTTCTTTCCGGTGGTCGTGTAGAAAGTAGGGTCTGTGACTCGGTTGGTAGAGAAACTTCGATGCTCGTGGTTCCTCACGCTAGCCTGCGGCTCGCACTCGGAATGTTCCACTCACATCGAATTTTATTTATAATATTTTTTCTGTGATTACTTCTGGTCTATAAATCGTAGCTACATATATAAGTAAAAAGACTTTTTTCGTTAGTAAATGAACTTGCCATTGAATTATCTATTGGTGTGGGATATATGCCCTTGGGGACTTTTTATAGCAATATTAAACCATAAAAGTCTATCATATATATTTTCGATATATTATTTAAAGTTTAGCCCCTGTTACAACTGTTACAATGCCGACTTATTTCAACATATTTCTTAGTTGCGGAAGATTCCAGTGTTATATCGTGATAATATATAGCTTAAAATCTATCCAGAGAAATGTTCTATATCCGTTCTTTAATCTGCATCTGAAGAGCTTTCATTTGATATCAAAATATTTAAACAAAATAATTATTTAATTTTTCAACGCACAAAAAATTAATTATTTTTTTGATCAAAAATTCCTGTTGCACTATTCCGGTCCACATCAATGTTCGTACAACAAACAAACAAACAAATTTTTATTTTTGAAATATCTAATTTTTTTTAAGAGATTTTCGCAGAAAATCTGTCAAAAACTTTTGTCCGCCACGTTGTATCCCAGAGGGGTTGATCAAAAATCTAAAAAAAAAACTGTTTAATGTACAGAATATACAAGTATCTTTAGTACTTCTGTACTTTACTAATTTACTTAATGGGAACCGGAATAGTTCAACAGAAATTTTCTATCACGTTAGTTTTTCGAAAAAAAAAAAAAGAATTTTTGTATAAATACTTATTTATTTATTTATTTATTTGTTTATTTATTTATTTATTTAATGTAAGCTATAAAAATAACGCTCTTAAGACGTAGATCAAGGAACGAAAAACAGTTTTTTTTAATTTCTTTATATTAACTCGACTTCTGTCAAAAAATGTGCTAAAAACACTAAATTGAGTAATGGACATTAATGAAAACCGGAATAGGAATTTTGAATTTGATAATAATTTCGAAAGCTATAGAATTTTTTGAATTTATCGAACACCGTGTTTACAATATTTATCTGATTGACTAGAGAACTGGGTACTGGGTAGCTATAGATGGGTCTTGCAAGCGCATGTCGTTATTAAGTACGCTTGTAAGTCTCTAGATGGAAACGTCGATTATTCGTTCTACTTTACCACTTACTATATACCAATAAAACCATGGAATGTGTGACAAAAAAAAACTCTCATCAATTTTTTAATTTAGACATTTTCTTAATTTTTATTATGAATTTGGGTCACTAACTTAGACCAAGAATTTATTGGGTCCAATATGTACGCGATATGTACTAACAAATATGTTTAGTAAGTGTGGACGTATGAACGAGTACAAACGAACATGAACGCACAACGTAGTAACATAATTGAAAGTAAGGATCATATGCGTGCTACAAATGTGTCCAATTTAGTTTCTGTTCATTCCTGCTTGTCCGTGCTCTATTAAGATTGTTAATGATTGTGATTCGCTCGGTTCGTTATTTTTTTTCTTTTTTATTCGTTAATATACATTAGGTAGGTGTACACGAGGTAAAAAAAACAAATATTAGGCACAGGCCTAATCGTTTTTAGGGAAAGAAGGCTATTAACATTTAATGAAATTTGTTATTATTAACGATGACCCAAAAATTATAGACAATATCTCCTATAGGCTATTCCAAACGTTTAGGGGGAACTAGATTTTGTAATCTAGTTACTTTTATCGTTTGAATCGTGCTTTTTGGCCGTTTTGTTTAAGCTTTGTAAATCAGACCTATTTTAATATTTTTAGGTACAGGTATTATAAAATGACATTTTTCATTACTTTTTGTGTCAGTCTTAATACAAATTTTTGGAATATATTAGTTTTAACAAATTTTCATTGTATTTTTTCTGTATATTGTGTGTTTTTTTGCATGAACCGATTTGATGTATGAATTATTTTGAATATTGGGTTCTAGGCTGTCGACAAAATAAAATTGTTCAAATAAATAAATAAATAAATAAAATAAAACAATTAGACTATTAATTATTTTAAAAAAAGTTATGGATATTATATACCTCTGCTTATATTATCTAGCATATATAGAGATATTGTAGGCTTATTACACATCCTGTAATGTAGGAACTGACTTGAAGAAAACTTCTTGCGCAGAAAAGAACACGAGACGAGTGTAAAAAGGACAGGGTGCAATGTTTTCGGAGAAAATACAATCATCTTCCCCTCACTCTCACCACAAATCCATTGCGCATCCATTTAACATTTAAGTTTCAAGTCGTGTCGTACATTATGAGACCTGTACATCTAGACTGAGACTATTGTCCGAACAAATCGTTGGTCAAGATTATTTGCACATATTTTTATGAATAATAATTTTAAATATAAATATATTAAAGTATAAAAATAACAATACAAACGTGTAAAGGTAATATTTATTATTTATAGGCAATATAACACAAATAATAAAGACTGACGAATACTCGGTTGTTCTACATAACTACACACTACGTTTTTTCAAGATTCAAACACTTATGCCAATTATTGTTCAATTTGACTAGCGCGTTCTTTGTTCTCGTTCGTTCGTAAATTCCAGATCAAATATCCAATAAACATTCACACATTTCCACCAATTATTATTTAACTTGAATCTTCGTCCGATTTATAATCAGAGTCAGAAAACTGTACTGATTCTGACTCAGATTCCTCCAAAGAAATAATAACTGATGGAATATCATCCACACTGAAATTATCCATTAATTTTGCCCAATTTTTCAAAATAAATTTTTCGCTAATGGAGTGCACTTTCTGCACTGTCTGCAGTGTACATACCGAGGGCCTCACGCCATACATTTGTAACCCTTTCCTTAGAAGAGGGGGGATGCAAATGTATATGCTTGTTCTAGAATGTCTTATAAAAATCTCATGCCAGCTCAATAGGATTATATTGACAATGGTATGGAAACAATCTAGGAACATCGTCACCTTTTGCACATAACAACTCATCAATTTCATATTTTTTGTCATAGTTAACCGAAATAGATTTAACAATACCCCACATATCATTTTCAGTCAGTCCGTCGTCATATTCTACTCCGTGTTCCGACAGCCATTGCTGTAGTTGAGCCTTTTGCGAAAACCACCACGCATTTTCTTTTCAAAAGGCTTAACGCAGGAATGAAGTGACGAACTTTTCCATTTTTTTCGAAAACATCTCCATTCATATTTTTTTGATAGTCTCTGTCGTTATTGTCACTATTCAAAAGTAAGTCACATCCTGTCAAAAAATCCAAAGTACCTTCAGCATGCAGAACTGTGAAGCGTTTTCCCTCATATTTCAATTTTGATGGACAAGCCTTTAGATTTAATTAATTTAATAATAATAATAATAATAATAACAGCCCATTTCGTCTCTGAAGAACACGGGCCGCCTCCAGTTCATCAAGACTTTGGGGGGAGAAAAAGTTCACATTTTCACATAGCTTGACCTCAGTTGCCTTGAATGTTTATGACATCACTTAGTTTATGTTTTACCATTATTTCAGTCATTCACTGTAGGTCTATGGTACTATGTAAATTAAAATGTTTCATGATTTAGTTTAAATTTAAATTATATATTTTTTATATTTGTTTTTTTATATGTTTTGTTTATTAATGTGATTTATGTCCAGTTTTAAATTCACTAAACAAACTCTCTTATAAATAACCTGTGGTCAACTCTGTTTTATGTTGCAGTTCAGGTACCAAGAAGTTGTCTAACATCTCCACATAACGCTCTGAATTCACTGTAACTGCACGCCCCCTTTCGTCTTCAAAAAAGTAAGGGCCGATAATTCCTCGCGCCGACATCGCAGCCCATACGGGTACTTTAGGCGAATGTAGGGGTTTCTGATGTTTGCGTTTCGGATTCGTTGCACTCCAGTAGCGGCAGTTCTGCTTATTTACGTGGCCATTAAGATGAAAATAAGCTTCATCCGAAAACAAAATGTTGGTAAACGTTGAAAATCGCTCAATCACCTGATTTACGAAATTAAGCCTCTGACTGGCATCTTGGGGCTTTAATTCTTGCACCAATTGAATTTTGTAGGGGTGCAGCTTTAGGTCTTTGTGCATAATGCGATGTAATGATGATCTATGCACATTTAAAGCACTTGCGCGCTTCCGAATTGAAAGGTTCGGGTCGTCACGAACAGACTGATTAACATTCTCCACGTTTTCTACCGTTCTTGATGACCTAGGTCGCCCGGATTTTGATTTATCCAGCGTTGTACCAGTCTCTTCAAACTTTTTAACCCAATGTCGAATGAGAGGAATGCTTGGCGCATCATTTAAGTGGCGAAAACCTCGAATACTGCAGAATTTTCTACGCGCTACAGTCGCCGAATCATCGTTTTTATAAAACTCTCGCACGCATAACGCGCGGTCTGCTCCCGAGAAACGCTCCATAACGACTGAATTCCCAAGAGCCAGGCTACCGATTGACATAACTCCCGCGCCCCTCGGATACGTTGCGTTCATGCAGTAAGCTAAATAAATATAAAATTTCTTTTGAGACACCTTGTACTTGGGCGTCACACTAGACAAAAAATTATTATGGCATAACCATATTACGAATATCTTAAACAAAGCATATAGCAGACACTACTTACTATACCCTATGATCAATCGACGTAGCAAACTCAGTTATTCAAACTCCATCCTTCTATTCAAATCCTTAATACAACCTATTCTAACTTACGCATCACCAGCCTGGGCCTTTGCCGCAAAAACACACTTGTATAAATTACAAATTATACAAAATAAATTTATAAGAATCGTGGCAAATTGTCCATACTATGTCCGCAACACAATTCTGCTAAACGATTTTAAAGTAATACCTATCCAAGACATCATAGTTCAACAAGCCACAACACTGTATGGGCAACTCAAAGGACATCAGAACCCACTGATTGAAAACCTCGGCAACTACAACGAATACAGCAGGACAAAACACAAGAAACCAAAAATAATAATTGCAAGACGATAACGATAAATTAACATAATATGTTCTCATATGTGACAGGTTTTTTATTTTTTGTATTTCTTACATTTTATTTTTCCCTATAAATATCCATAATATGTGCTTAGGTTAAGTTAGGTTATTATGTTATTATGGTTATTAGGTTGTATGGTAATTATGTCTTATTGGAAGGTACAGGTCCCTTCCATGGCTATCAGATAACAATAATAGCTTTCTATTGCAACTTTCAGCAGATTTAACTGTTTTGTTATTTGTTGCTATATAGGCTACGTCCTTGATTATATTTTCGCTTTTATTTTTTCGTGTCACTTTTGAATTTTTCTTGTTCAATTTTTCTTTAATTTCTTCGCTCTGTTTTTTAAATTCTGTTTGTGTCGCGATGGAGCAGCAAACAGTTTTTTTGTTGAGGCTTTCTAGGGTGTTTGTTAGTGAATCCACCAGAGTCATTTTATGTTCAATTGTACCTTAACAAATAACATTTATATTGACGATAAAACCCTCGTAAAAACAATAATAATACTGTACAAAATAATTATTATCTTAGTAATATTCTAAGTAATATTCTATTTATGGGCTAATTCTAAGTAATATTTACAGCAAGATTTTGCCGCAAACGTCGAAGTTGGAAAACGAGTTGCAAAACGACGAATTTTCTACTGGACAAAATGCGGCAAAAAGGCTTATGATGATCCTAAACTGTACACGCAAAGAAATCACTGTATTTGTAAATAATTCATAAAGGGTTAGGAATTTAGAAAAAAAAAAAAATAATACAACAGATTCAACAAATAATATATGATCTTTACATATATTTTGTTTTTATCAGTTCCATAATATGGGCAAAAACTGCAAAAGCGAGATTTTATAATATATTTAATAACTAACCAGACTTTACTCATGCTATACAATAGATCAAAATCTATTAAAAATGTATGTAAAGATCATATATTATTTTTTCTAAACTCGTAACCCTTTATGAATTATTTATAAATACAATGATTCATTGCGTGTACAGTGTAGAATCCCGTTAAGTAAGGAGATTTTCCTACTATTTTTTCTGTTTTGATTTTGTCTTAATAATAAATTTGCATTATTTATATCAAACAAAATCCTCGTTTACGGAATTTGGTACGTGAAGGTAGCGATTGGCCGGACTAATTTGACAGTTTTATATATTTCAAGGTAGCTGTCAATTTTTGTTTTGTAAAATTGCTGGGATTTAATTTAAATTTTTATTGTGACAAAACTATCGCAAATTATTTAAATTTAGTTTTAAAAAAATAAAGCTCTAATTACTCAAATAACGAATAAAAATGATTATCAAAAAACGGTTGATTTTGATGTGATTGTAGAAAAAATATTGTCCTAGACAGAATGCTGGTTTTCTATTGGCTTCTTACACTTTTTAAATACCTACAAAACCCTGAAATATGTGAAAAATCTTTTTTATTGATATTCTTTAAAGGGATAGGATACACATATGAAATAATTTACTTAGTTACTATTTGTACACAATCGGATACAATTTAATATTGTCTAAAGGGATTAAAATACTAGTGGGCAGAGGGACTTTATATAGGGACGTTCTTCATAAAATTGTCTATGTTGATTCTGGTATATTAGGGAGTTAAAAAATATGTTTATTGTTTTGCAAAACTTGTATAATTGAATTCTCGGTATGACCTATCATTTTCGAGACAATATGATGTGACGTTATCTGTCTAGTACAATGTTTACTCACTTTCTAATTCACTGATCAGGAATAAAAATTGTTTGGCATCTAATTTACAACTTTGACAACTTCTAAGATTATAGTTAAAATCGCTTAAACAGTTTTTTCCGCAACGTTTAAAATTTTAAATATTAGTAGATATCTTTTATAAGTAATATTTCATTCAAAGATTTTCTGAACTGCCTATATTCATAAATTCTTAATATATTCTGCAAATTTATGAATATACTACCTTGCTATAGTGCTACGTAACGAAATTAATGTTCAAATGAAGATTTTATACTTTAAACTTAGTTAAAAATTAAATCTTTATTTAAAATTAGTCAAATTTATATTTAGTCGTTTAGAAATTTATATGATCGATATATTGATCCCATGCCATTAGAATTGAAAATAAAAAAATTGATGTGAAAAGCGAATTTTCACACAATCCATGATTTCGCAGGTATCTAATAAGTTAGTAAGCGACAACAGGTCATGCTGAATGTCTAGGACATTTTTTGCTGTAATCAATTCAAAATGAAGAATATATTTATATATAATATATATATAGGGAGAAATAAAAATTCTTATTTACTCGTCAAAATTTATTACGAGTAAAGATTTTAGTATTTAGTATTTAAGTATTTAGCCGAGTAAATAAGAATTTTTATTTCCCCTTATACTATTTTCGTCGTATATATATATATATATATATATATATATATATATATATATATATATATATCAAAATACTGCGCGCGTGCGTGTGTGTGCGTTTAAAACAAACATGTATTATAATTGTAAAATGATCTAGACATTACTTGCAACATAATAACCTAAGAATATATATAAAATACTAGCTGAGTACCCGTTCTTCGCTACGGTATATTGACGGTCTGCCATCATCGTGCAATTATTATGTCATGGGTTCTCTATAGATCACATTGCTTACTCTCTCCTCAAGTGTAGATTCACCCCGTTGGAGGCTCATTAGTGTAAAATTTTCAGTTTGTTTCTAAACATGTGCACGGGTAACTTTTATAAGCAAAAACCTAGTCGATATCTCATCTGTCCTATCGAGAAATGTACTTTTGGAATTTCTTATTTTTAATAAAAAATACTTAGGAATGAAATTTAAAAAACTGTCAGAATACTATCTAAAGATTTTAAAAACTCACTTATATGCCAGAAAGGAATGTTATAACTCAAGAAGCACAGGAGATATAAAGGGTTCGATACTTACGTTATGGAAGGAATATGTTCCTGGAATTCCTTGTATCTAATCAAAAATATATCAATTTACCCCTTTATAGGTAATAAAAAGTTTAAAAGACATTAGAAAAAAAAAGAAAAATGATATGCCGAAAAGGAATTTTATAACTCAACAAACCAAGAAGTTACGAAAGATACTACAACTCGCCCTGATTTAATGTAGATTCGCCCCGTTAAGTGTTGCTTGCAGCAAAATCCTAAATTACATTTTTATACATGCGTACGGGTAACCATAGTAAGTAAAAAACAAGTCGTTATTTCATCAAGAGATATTGAGAAATCCGTTTTCACCACCTAGGGGTCGAATTTCGAGAAATCTCTTCTTAGTGGTTGCCTACGTCACGGATGAAATATAGTTCCCGAATTTCAATTGTCTACTAAAAAGTACCAATGCAATGTAGGGTAATGTAAGAATAGCAATTTAGGGGTGAAATGTAAAAAACGGTTAAAATGAAATGATCTTGAAACTAATGATATTAAAAAGACACCTAAATGAGAAAAAGTACAACATAGTTATTGTACAACAAAGACGGAAGATACAAAGGGTTCTATAATTCACCCCAAATCTAGAATCGCCTCTTTAGGTTGATGACTAGAACACTGTAAGCAAAAATCAAATCAATATAGCATTGGACCTCAGAGATAATGAAGAATCCGAGGAAAAATATTTTATCACTTTCCATCCCGTAGGGGTCGAATTTCGAAAAATTCCATATAAGCGGGTGCTTTCGACATGGAGGGAATATATATCCAAGGGAAGTTCTATCGAATAAAAATACCCATTTACCCCTTTAGAGGTGAAATTTTAGAAAACTGTCAAAACTATTTCGAGATATTTTAAAAAGACACCGATATGCCAAAAAGGAATGTTATAAATCAATAAACACAGGAAATACGAAGGGTTGTATAATTCACCCGGATTGTAGCATCACCCCTATAGGGGTTGATTTGGACAAAATCCTGAAATAAGTTTTTCGGCATTTGTATGGGTAATCTTTATAAGCAAAGCCAAGTCGATATATTATTGCTCCTAAGATGTATTGAGAAATCCTTGAAATCACATTTCACCTCTTTTAACCACTTAGGGGTTGAATTTCCAAAAATAATTTCTTAGGGGGTTGTTAAGTCATAAAAGGTATATACTCCCCGATTTTTGTTTTTTTTTGTTTCTCTGTCTAGTCGACATTCTATCGAATAAAAAATACCAATTTACCCCTTTAGGGGTGAAATTTAAAAAACGGTCAAAAAGACTTTCTAATTATTTTAAAAAGACACCTATATGCAAAAAAAAAAGTATAACACAACACACACAGGAAATAAGACGGGTTCTATAATTCACCCCGATTGTAGAACCACTCTTTTAGGGGTTGATTAGTACAAAATCCTGAAAAATAAGTTTTTCAACATTTATATGAATAGACTTTGTAAGCAAAAGCAAGGCAATATATTATTGACCTAAAAGATATTGAGGAATCCGTGTAAACACATTTCACCCCTGTTCACCCCTGAGAGGTCGAATTTTTAAAAATCATTTCTTAGGGGGTTCTTAAGTCATAAAAGGGATATACCCTCCGAATTTTATGTTTCTTTGTCTAGACCAGGACTTCTTAAACTTTTTCATATAGCGACCCCCTTCAAGCCTAGGAAATTTTAAACGACCCACCATGTAATGAAATTAATATTGACCGTAGATGTAGGTGTAATATCGCGACATTGTAGAATCTACATTGTAGATTCTACAATGTCAATAACGTAAGGGATAAATAATACGAACCCATTCTTTACAAATATATATTTAATAGAAGAAATATATATATATATTTTTTTTTTTCTTAAATATAACAACATCCAAATATTATTAACATCAAACAATATTACTGTGACAGTAAGCTTGTTTATTTTTACATAAATAATTAAATCTATGCTCAATTTCATTTAGTGTAGGTCGTAATATATTTTGAATGTTTATTAAAGTTGAACGATATCTTGATTTTATGTATGTTAATGTAGATAAGGCTGATTCGCATAAATACGTTGAACAAAATGGTAGCAATATGTTTAGTGCCATTTCCGATAGTAGTGGATATTCTGATTAGATATCTATCCAAAATTCATGTAATGGTACTTGAGAAAATCTGAGTTGCAAGCTTGAATCACTTGATAGTTTTGCAAATTCTTCTTGTGCTTTGAAACACAAGAAATTAATTTTTTGAAAGTGATTGCAAATGGGTTGCAAGTCCAATATTCTTTATCGACATCACTACGAAAATACTTTTGTATGTGAACTTCCAGATCCTTCAAATGTTTAATTATAAGTTTTATTATATCATTTTTTGGAATATCTTTCTCAATTATATTTTCGTCTGTTAATGGAAACATTTCTAGCGATCCACTTTCCACTCTGTTCTCCCATATAATATTTTTTTTAACGAAGGTCTCAATTTTATCTTTCAGCATAAATATATTAACGCTAGTTCCCTGCATTGATAAATTTATTTCATTAATTTTATCAAAAAAATCTGACCAATTACATAGTTTCAGAAGCCATAAATTATCATGAAAATAATCGGCAAAATTGGAATTTTTCTCTGTTAAAAATATAAGAACTTCATCTTTTAAAGTTAATAATCGTTTCAAACTTCGACCTCTTGATAGCCACCTAACTTCAGCATATAGCAATAAACTTGTATAATCGGAATCTATGCCAATACACAATTTTGTAAACAATCGACTATTAAGTACTCGATTTTTAATAAAGTTAATGATTTTGAGTGCATCAAAAAACACGGTATTTAATTCTGGTGCAAGTTTTTTAGCAACAAGTTTAATATGTTCATTTCCACCAGCTTTAACAAATGCTGTAAATCCAAGATCCTGTCCGGTCATTGATGCAGCACCGTCTGTGCACACTCCAACGCAATTTTTCCAATCCAATCCTTCGTTTGTAAAAAACTCGTTTACTTTTTTATACATATCTTTTCCGCGAGTATGGCCTTCCAAGGGACGACAAAACAATAAATCTTCATGAATGCTTCCCTCATAAATATATCTTACATAAAGTAACAACTGTGCCATTTTGGAAATGTCTGTCGACTCATCCAGTTGAATTGCGAACTTTAAGCTATCTTTAAGCCTCATAAGAAGCTGTTCAAATTGATCATTGCTAATGTCCGAAATTCTTTTGGACACAGTGCCATTCGATAATGGAATTTTACGAAATTCAGCAGCATACTGCCTGTCCGACAGTATGCTGCTGAATTTCGGACATTCTTATAGCTGCAGGTAATAAAAGTTGCTCGCCAATAATAATGGTTTCTTCGTTTTCGCTATCAAATATGAGTTGCCTTTTCTTTATTTGATGTTTGCAGAAGACGCTCAAAATATTCTTTATAAGATATTGTAACGGTTTTATTTTGAGCCGTATACTGTAACCGTTTAAACTGTACTGGGGGCTAAGATACTCGCAGTACACCGATGTTAAACGAGTAGCCTACATTTGATCACGTGACAGGCCAACTGAAAAGGTGGTTAGACAACCAACGGTTAATAGGTGAGTGGTCACCGGATTGAAGAGACTAGCGGTTGAGCGGCTAACGTGAAGCAGCTGTTAGGCTGGGTACAAGATAATTTGGTGTGATATACAGTCTTGGGGACCGTGTTTTAGCGGCTAGTGAGAGTCGGTGGAAGGCCACAGTTGGTGTCCACGACCACGGTCAGAAGGTGACTAGAATTGAATAAAAGACTAGCGGTTGAGCCAGCTAGCGTGTAACAGCTGTTAGGCTGTGTACGAAATAAGTTCGAGTCTGATGCAGTCTTGGTGATTGCGTTCTTAACGGCTTGTGAGAGTCGGTGGAAGGCCACGGTTGGTGTCCACGACCCCTGTTAAGAAGGTGTCAGGAGGTCCAGTGAGGGAGCCTTATAGTTCTGACAAGATTCGAATACGGACGGCGGCCATTGTTGCGTTCCGGAACACGTGGAGGAGAATCCACTACAGAGGGATTATCCGACCTCCCAGGAGGAGAATCCACTTCAGAGAGGTCAGCGGACCTCCAGGGTATTTTTGCGGAGGAGTGTCCACCATCGAGGGGTCATCCGATCACCCAGGAGGTGTCCAACTGCCCGAGAGCCGTGGGTGCTCTCTATTTCTATATGTAGTATTGTTATATGAGGTCTCTTGGTGTTGAGGCGGACGTGAGTACGATTACTATAGCGATTATTTTTCTGTTTTACCGTATCAGAGTCGGGAGCTTTATGTTATTATTGTCAACTCGCTGGTTATTCCTGCGAAGTGGTAACCTTTACCGATGTGCAAAACCTATCTACTTCCTGTCCTGGTCATGAATGAGTGAGTGTCTGTGTACTAACCCTCTCCACCGTAGGCACTGGGGTTCCATGGAACAAGGAAGGTGGTTCACACATTATTACTGTTCAAAGTTAAGGTTATCGGAAGGCTATTTGATATCGTTCGGGTATAGACATCAGATATCGTACCCATCGAGGTTTGGAACACCAGGACTCGCTCCGTAAGTAACTATTGTTAAGTTCAGTATTATTAAGTTAAGTAGTTGCGTTTAGTCCATTTTGGGGACTGATTATTGAGTCACTTAGAGAAAACTCCTTCCGAGTGTTTAAGACTACATGATTATATTGGTTGTACCCGTCTGGGGTCACATCTTTGAGTTAGGTTCGACTCGTACTAATTTATTGTCTTCCTACGAGCCTAGGTGTCTCATAGATCCCGTGTGGGATAGTTATAGTTTATTTCATGTTGAAATAGTATCTTTGTACGAGACTAGGTGTCTCACAGATCCCTGTGGGATAGTTATAGATTATTTAGTGCTAATTATATTCTCAATTAATTTAGCGTTGGCGTTTTGATGTATGTTCACCTTGTACACATCCTACTCCGAAAGTCAATCTCTGATTAGGAGCGTATGTCGCTCAGAAACACCCCTCTTTCTTTTTAGGATACGAAGCCGAGAGGTAGGTGCCCGATTGATTATATTTTTGTGTAGCCGCAGACGAAAACAGTTTCGTAGTGTTGTTAGGCGCCGTGTTCACTCCAAGGGCTGGGGACAGAACAGGTAGATATGTTCTGCTCCAGGTATTGTTAAATATCAGGGGATATTTACTGGCGCTCTTGATAAATGTTTACCCCCCCTACTCTCCGAAGCTGAGCTAGGTCGCGGTTGAGTTTCCTTGGAGCGAACAGTTATAACGTTTCCCTAATTTGGCTACAGACAGGGAATTCGTCATAAATGGCGCCCAACGTGGGGCCCGACAGTAAATGGGGCGTCATAATATAATTACCCAAAAGTAGCAGATCTTTGCGACCCCCCTTCAGTAGCCTCGCGACCCCCCGGGGGGTCGGGACCCACAGTTTAAGAAGCCCTGGTCTAGACGACATTCTATCAAATAAAAAATACCAATTTACCCCTTTAGGGGTGAAATTTAAAAAAACGGTCTAAACACTTTCTAAATATTTTAAAAAGACACCTATATGCCACAAAGGAATGTTATAACACAATAAACACATAAGATGTGAATGGTTCTATGATTCACCCTGATTGTAGATTCACCCCTTTAGGGGTCGATTATGACAAAATCCTGAAATTGGTTTTTTAATATTTACATGAGTAATCATTGTAAGCAAAAACCAAGTCGATATCTTATTGGACCTAAGAGATATTAAAGAAACCGTGAAGCCACATTTTACCCCTTTTAACCCACTTTGCACCCACTTAGAGGATGAGTTTCGAAAAATCCGTTCTTAGTGGGTGCGTCATGGAGGGAATATACTTGCCGAATTTCATGATTATAGGTTCGTGGTTTGGGTTGGGCGTTGATTATGAGTATGTAGCTTAGTTACGATTTTATATATGTATATAGATTTCAGGCACTTAACGAATATTAAGACCTAAATATTACCAAGGCTTAAAAATAGAGTTCTTTTTCAATTCAAGATAAATTTAAATCTTTAAAAAATTAATTCAATTTACTACTGTGTACTTAACAAATTTACTGGAATGTAACTCGGTAAACGCAACTAACACTAAGCTTCCCCATTTAACTTGAATATGTTACCATAGTAATATTTTAAAAAACTTTAAATTGCAGCATTTCTACATAATTTTGTTGTTCAATTTCTCATATTCTCGGATTCACGATGTTATGGGCTTTTTTTATTAATTAAATATCAGCTGTTAGGCCAGATACATCGGCACAATTAACACGCTTAATTTACAATTTGACACACGTAGAATGAAACATTTATATCTTACTACTCTATTGACTTTAATTTTTACTTCATATTTTTAACATTTTAAGTCTATAGTTCATGGACAAAATATGCATCAAATAAATTGATTCTATTGAGCAGCAATACTAATAACCGAAAATCGTAAATACAGTATATTCTGTAAATGAGAAAAATAATAACAATAATATAAAGAACGAGTTTACAGTTTATTGCTTACCAAATGAAGAAAATTAACTAAAACTATCCGCAAGATATAGGTTATGATGTACAATATGTTATAACTCATTTAAATTTTCCATTTATTTTCATTTGCCTTGAACTCGCACTATAAAACCTATAGGTATATAGATTTTCAACATTACTTAAGTGTCTAATCAAAATCATCACAACCTGCTTCTTCTAACGCCTTTCTGCTTTTTAAGTGTTACGAAATACAAAAAAAAAAAATATCTGAAATTCTTTCAAATTTATTCTTATATCCGAAAGTATGATTCTAATAAAGAAATAAAAGGCAATGAATTGTGGCATTTTCAATTGGTCCTTTTAAATTTGATTCTATAAAGCGGCTGATTCTAATAACCAATGATCACAATTAACGGTGCTTACTGTATTAAAATTGCCTTAGCAAAGTACAGTGGTACCTCAACTTATGAACCACTAGTCATATGAACTGTTCGAGGTAAACCTTTTTCATGTTCCATTTTAACCTCTAGATAGGAACCTAGACTCATACCGTGATTTTTTTTTTTTTTTCAAATGAACTAAAGACTGTTTTACATTATACTTTTTTAAAATGTTTTCCCTAGTTCTAGAAACAGGCTTAATGCATTGTTTTCTTTGTTCAACTTATTTATTAACGACCTGCCAATTTTTCTAAAAACAGAACGCTCAAATACCATTCTTTATGCGGACGATACAACGCTGCTCAGTAGCAATACTTCGCTAAAGGATCTTATGCAAGTATCCGAAGAAAATTTCGCTAAAGCTAAGGATTGGTTCATCTCCAACAAATTGACACTAAACGTCAATAAAACCCAAAAACTGATTTTCAGTTTAAATCGATTAACTAACCAATCGATACAGTACGGAGAACCAGTAAAATTTTTGGGTCTTTACATTGACGGGCAGCTCAATTGGAATTATCAGATAGACAAATTGGCAGCGTCGTTAAAGAGTGTGAACTATGCTCTTTGCCGACTGAAGCACTCCGTATCACCAGAGGTACTAAGAACGTTCTATTTTGCCGTCTTTCAGTCAAGGTTGGAATATGGGATACTGCTATGGGGCGTTAGCAGTACTTTAATTCGAATTTTTAGACTACAAAAATGTGCAATTCGACACATTAATAATGTTCCATATAGGACTCACTGTAAGGAATTATTTGTAAAAAACAAAATAATGACAGTGTACAGCATGTTCATTTACAAGTGCCTGTTATTTGTAAAAGAGAACCCTGCCAGGTACCCCACCAACTCGAGTACACATTCGCATAACACTAGGGCAAAATTAAACCTACGGCGCCCTAAGATCAGGTTAACTAAATCAATGAATGGTATGTATTTGGCAACTCTCTTTTACAACCATCTTCCCATTGAAATGAGAGATCTAAGACCTAGTCTATTTAAAAAACAGGTAAAAGAGATTTTATCAAAAAATTGCCTTTATAGCATAAAAGAAATTTTTAATATTGACTTGTAGCGCATCTTAATCTTAATTTTTATCATAAATTTTATATTAATTTTTATTTTTATAAGTTTTATCTTAATTTTTATTTTTATAAGTTTTACTTTTATTTGATTCTATGATGGAGACTTTTAATAATATGAATGTAACTATATTTTACTATTAGGACTCTTTATGACTTTTAATGTGTTTATTGTAATCCTGTATTTTTTATTCTTTCGACATGTGTAAACATTATTTATTGTATATAACACGAATAAAAATATTTAAAAAAAAATATATATATATTATATTTTTTTTTTATTCTTTAATTTATTTTAAATTTTTGAATCTTGGAACGGATTAATTGATTTCCCATCAGATATAATGGAAAACTGGGTTTCGAGAACGTACTTTCATACAGCGGTCGGGAACGAATTAAGTTCGTAGGTCGAGGTATCACTGCATTTGATTTATTCTTTCTAGCATAATTCTACAACCTCAAGTACTTTGAAGTACTTTCGATACAGCAATAATTAACTGGTGGTAGACTAACTTATTCCATAAATTACTAAACAATATTGAGCAAATAGTTAAGTTCTTAACTATAGCGAAGATACATAATGATTATTTATTCCTTGGTTTTAAGTCTAAATTTATAGTATACTGAACGTACATATATTAGACATATATTTATCACATCATTATCATTATCTATAAATTCACTGACCCTTTAATAAAAATTGTTTTAAAAATATTTTTTTGTTCTTTGCATATTTTCACCTGGATGAATATTTGGAGAATTAAGGAGAGATACAACTAAAATTTTATCACTCTTAATACTGACTTATCTCTTTTATTGTTGACAACTGAAATCCTACATGACAAAAATTGTTTACAAGTAATAAGACAAATTTTTATTGTTGTATGTATTATTTCATTGAGATGAATGTTTGATTGATTGAATGTTTATAAATTTTATAATTTAAAACTAAACTTTTAAAATATCTCAGTCATTATTTATTTGACATGAAAAATGTATATGAGAAAGTTTGTTTCGAATGAACAAATGATTGTTTTTTGTTGAATTGCCTAAATGCTAAGATAAATATTTAGGAGTGCTATGGGTACTACTACCTATAAACTTGAAATATCTCACTTATTATTTATTTACTTAACAGCAAAAATATAAGTAGAGTTGTATAAAATGAAAAAAACGATTATTTTCTACTCAGTGCAGTTCTTAATAAGATTAATATGGGGGAGGGGCTATGGTGACGCTACCTACATACAAAATATCTCACTTATTTTTTACTTAATAACAAAAATATATATTTAAAAAGATTAATATTAATAATAGGTTCCCAACTAAAATTAGAAGACTATACGCTATGAGTTGTGCATTGTTAATTCTCACTAACAAATTTGTCATATTAAAACTTGTTAAAACAATATCGGAAAATTTTTATTTATAAACATAAATATTTCTGTGATTAAAATTTTTCCAATAAGAAACACTTCTAAAAATTGTAATCTTGTAAAAACTGGTAGCGCGAGGTACACAATCGCAATGGCGCAGGACATGGTACACCAAGAAATATGCATTGAACGGTTTGGTTGCTGGCATTTGGCGCCTTTTTTTCTTTACGTTTGAGGTTACGAAATGTTATTGGTTATTTTTATATTTTAGTTAAAATTGTCACCACCAAGAAGCAAAATGTGGACTTATTTAACGGCGATTGCAGAAATAAAGGCCGATGCAAAATAAATAATGGACTTATTTAACCAAAATAGACTAAGGAGTTTTCTCGGTGCTTGCAATGAGTCTGTGTCAAATGTGCTAAAGATGATAAGGAAAGTGTTCCCAACTTCGAAATAATAAAAAAATATGTGAAAAATAGAAGCCGTGTTTATTGGATAACATTTCTAAAATCCGTAAATTAATTTAACTTATTTATGTAATATTTAATTCATTTTGAAGTATTTTGTAAACAATTTAATAAAGAACATTAATTAGAAAGTAAATTACATCAATACATATGGTTTGTTTATATGTAATATTAATTTAGACCTTATTATTATAAACTTAGAACTACTAGTAAAATTTTGATGTCATTTATTTTTAAACTTTAATAAACATACAATAAACATATGTATATATTTTAAATAATTAATGTAAGTAGATATTATAATAGATTGAAATGTTATAAATGACATTTAAACTATTTATTATTAAAAAATATTGGTTTTGACTATTGAGGGAAACTTTTTAAATATTTTTCTGTATTCCAGATTATTTTTGCGAGGTTTTTCAAAACCGTTGCTTACAATGAATCTTGATATAAGATGGTCAAATGTGATAAAAAATGAGGAACAAAGAAACACTGTCCGATGTAACACTATAAGGCCTGGACTATAATATCAGAACGAGAAAAGTTAACTAAATTAATTTTAATAATTAAATAATAAATGACAGTGCAATAAACTAGTGAAAAAGATACAGGTCTGGTGATCCTGCTATCCAAACAGCATTCTTTTTATATATAAATATGCATACGTAAAGTGTATCTTGGCCAAATCACTAGGCGTTTACGAAAACTCTACCGGTGGATATGGTACATTGGCCAATCTTTACTATACCCCACTGAACATAACCTTATGTGCTGCCTCTATACAGAAGGCTTAAATAATCCTTAAAAAGGTTAGGTTAGGCTTTAGCTAGAATACTAGTTATGTTAAAATAGTTTAGCTAGAATAAGGTTATGTTGAGTGGGGTATAGTAAATCTTCCCCAGGAAATCTACCAGTCGGTAAACAGCTACATGCTTATACACCATACACCGAACTTGTTTTCGAACGCAGTTGATGTTCCCGGTATCTACCGGTAGAGTTTTCGTAAACGCCTTATTGCAATTCTAAGCTTACCTTAATTTTGGCAGGTTAACGGCGTATTTTTATTTTAAATTATTAAATAAACATTGTCATGACATTCCGTCACAAAAATTCGCATACCAATGTGTTAAACTATATATATTGTAATAAATACTTAAGTATATGCAATAACGATATTCAACCGGTACGAGCATATCAGTTCTTAAAATATTAAAATACTTCCATACTGGTTGTTAAAATGAATAGTAGGATAACAGGTACACAAATAGATTTCACTTAGTTTCTACTTTTGGAAAATGACCACATCAACAATTTTTAAAAATCAACAAATTGTATGATAATTATTAAAATAATTAGGGCTACAACTACAGTTAATTTTTTTTTCTCGTCAGATTTTTTAGTGTTTTATTTATTTATTATTTTTTTATCTAACTGGTTTATTATTTTGAATATATGCCCTGCATATACGTACGATAAATGTTTTCAAATAATAAACCTGTATGTTAAATATATTTTTATTTACATTCTAATATTTTGTGAAGATTAATGTAAAAAAAAGTTAATGATTTTTAGAATAATAAAGTGTATTGATTATTATTTATGAATGTTTTATTTCAAGGGAAGCGAAAATTAAGAGCGATGTTGGCCGTAGACCTAAATATTTTGAGAATATGACAAATTCCAAATTTTAACATAGTTTTGGAAAGATTTGATTACTTTTTGAATATTTCTAATCGTATCAAGAATTTTGTATTCTGTTTATTTAGGTAATTTCAATCAAATTTCTGATTGCGGTTATATGAGTAATGGTTTTCTACAAATAGTTGATCAAAAATAATCATTATTTTACAGTTCTGGTTAAATATAATTTATATGGAGACTATAGTTGGCTCACTATCCTCTTTTTCAAGTCGCTGTATGTATGTTATTTTAAATATAATGGATTACATATTTCCTAATTTCCTTTTTATAATTAATATCATTCAGGTACATCCAATCCGCAGTTGTACAGTTTCTAGTTCCAATATAAAACAAATTTAATCACTTAAAGGCCTTTACCCGCGGACCAGAGTTTAAGAATCACTGATTACAAATTCATTGCAAAACAGTATAAAAATAATTCAGTTAAAGAGTTAAATGTTCTAAATTTCCATGCATATCTTGTAGACCAAGTTATCGCAGGTAAAATTATATTCTACTGATATATCAGATTTAAAAATATCAGTTATTATGTAAGGCGTTTTTTTAATTAAATGTCTTTAATATTCGAGATATTTATTTCGAATTATTATTGGCGTATTTATTCTTGGCCTCTAACACTTTTGATCTCCTTCAGTTTAATGTTTTTCTTAAACTATATTAATAATCTATATATTTGTTTTCTCTCAAATTCTAAGTATTATTCACTTTACAATAATAGAAACGTATTTCATAGATCAATATGTTCTTACTTATATGTTCAATTAAAGTATTTAATTATAAATTAGTGTATAATAAAAAGAGATTTTAATTTGTAGTGCGCGCTATTTTGCGTGCATTACAACAATATTACAAAAAAAAAAGTGGAGAAACATTTCACTTTTATCTAGTGGTAACATTGTAGAGGCAAAATCTGTAGAACTAAAATTTATTATTTGAAAGTAATCGTTAAAAATATAGTAGTACTACTGTAGGAAATAGAATGATATCACATGTGTTATTAGAGTACTTACTATATTGGAATTTTATGGAACTAAAATTATAATAAAATCAATAATTTCATCATTGTTATCGTGTAATAGGGATAACTTCTAGTAACTTGTAACTTCTCATTACAGTTGGCAAAATTTCAGTGTTCCCAACTCAATTTTTTTTTTTGTCGCTCTCTTGACCTTAGCCGCTTACAATGAAGAGTGGAGTGTTTAATTCTATTTTAAACAATCACTCAGACCTATAGGCTTCAGCAAGAGTTTATATACACACCACTTTTGCAAGTGAAAGATCGGAAATCCATTCGTAAAATGTTTATTATCTATTATCATTTTCCTAATTCTGCTGCCCTAGATTTGTACTAACTAAGCCTAACCTAGTTTTCAGGTACACATTTTCCCCCAAATATAAGCTCATTAAAAATAGTGTAATAAACTCTAGTAAATACGATCAATTTAGGTAATTAGGTTAAGTTTAGTTAGTAAATATCTAGAACAGCAGAATTAGGAATACGATAATAGATAATAAATATTTTACGAAGGGATTTCCGATATTTCACTTGCAAAACTTGTGTGTTTATGAACTCTTGCTAGGCTCCATGGCCTCGTCTACCTCTTCTCTTCATGAACGCCTCCTATTTATTAGATCTTCCATGAACGAATCATCCTCTCCTACGTTGTTTGTAGGTGTCAAATTTATCGTTACCTAGGTCATCTGTCACTTTTCAGTCATATATACTACTTTAAAAAACATACTACTTTAATCTGTTTATTATTGTAAAACAAATAGATTGTTGTTATAAAAATAAAATGTTTTTTTTATGTTTTATAGAAAATATATTCATTTTTCCTTTCGATACTTGAAAATATTGATATTTTTTTTCGATAAGATACCGGTAATTTTTATATATAATTTTTTTATATTATCGATATCCAAATATCGATACTTTCTCAGCATCGCACATCCCTAGTGATATGGTAAGGCAAGCGACCGTTCACAGCTCTAAATTTAATAGACTATGCGTAGTAGACAGTAGACAGTTTTCCAAATTTATAGTTAGTGCGCTATTTTAATGAACCTAAAAAATACTGTCGCACAAATTTCAACAAATTTCGGAAATCGTGCAACGAAAAAGAATTGCTGTAGTTGCAGCTTTAATTTTGTTATTAAAATTTAGTAATAAATCACGATCTAACTGAACCCCCTGTTTAGTAAAAATTCACATAAATGCCTTTATTCTTTCGTAGTTGGTTTGAAAAAAACAAAGATGTCACAACATTCGTGACGCATTAATTTTCTAAGCTGTGAACACTGTCATTAAACGTTAAAACTGTCTGTTAAATTTATTCAGAACGCACAGAGTATAGTCAACTAATTTTAGAGCTGTGAACGCAGCTTAAGTCGCTGACTCCAGAGCTGACTGCGCAATATCGAAGACAAAAATCCAAAGAAGGTGGAAGGATATAAAAAGTTTAGAATGAAGAAATGATATTTTTTTAAAACCGGGTTTTTTAATTACTAGCAAATAAATTACTGAAATAAAGGACATCATTTATCGCTATCGGTCTGTCTGATTGTCTGTAGAATTTGAATCTGTACGTTTAAAAATGGTTAACGCCGAAACTTTAGTCAACATGACGAATAAATATTTTTGTGAAACTTTACCTAGTACTTTAGTTAAGAACTTTTACCTATATTCAAATTTTCACAAAGTAAAACTGTTCGGGCCAGTTGCGCGAATTATTAATATGTACGTGCGGGGTTCTCAGTCCAACATTATATTAAGTTTAGTTACAAAATAACATTCGAAACATATGTGTCGTGTTAATTGTTATACTCAGTTCTGCCTGTACGCGAGCGCCGTTCAAGTTACCTGCATAGTTGCAGTTCACGAATGTATGACATACATTCGTCTCGTGTCTTAGTGTATTTTAATCACTCATTTCGGTCCCCACATCATCTGAGCTCTTAGCATCGTGCGTCTTTAAGCAGAGGTAGAATTAGTCTTGTTCTACATCATTCTATATCATTTCGTTCACTCTGTTTTGTTGTCGTGAATGCATTTTACGCATGTATTCATATTCGTGTGTGTTAGTATATTTCGCGAATATACGGTGTGGACTTGTAAAATCGATCGTGGCGGAGTGTCCAAACTCTCCATTCCAGACCTGGTATATTACGAAGCCTACAGCATCTCAAAGGGCCCTTTGCTACGTGCTGTTCCAACTAATAGGTAAATTCATCAACCTGTATATATCCAATCCCATCTCCACCATTCTACAACCGCGTGAAATTGCGCCCAATAAAGTCTATTCACTTTATTTCACATTTTTCATCCAGATCGTGAGTCTTGCCTTACGATCGTAGCGAACGTGCTCCTCAGAGAAGGAACCTGGTCAATGTATCCGTCTGGGAACATTGCACGGCTCCGCATTTAACATTTTGGTCTTTCGAGCCGGATGTTATTGTGCGTAGCGTCGCGCCGGTAGACTTTTTAAAATAGTTAATAATTCATTCTTTTCTTAAATATTTACTATCTGATAACGTGGTCTTTGCAAGTCCGCTATTTGATAATCCTTTCTCACTTGTATGTTATAGCTAACGAACGTTTTTTTTTTTTTTTGTCTTAGCGATAAGCTTCTTACGAGGTCACCTGTATTTTGCTTTCTTCTGTTAAAATCAGCTGGTAGTTTAGTCAGGTCCGTATTTAAAAATTTGCTTCAATCACTATGGATTTTTCAATTTTTTTGAATCAGTCGATCCATTAAAAATATGTTGAAAATCACTAAAACTGCGAAAAGGGATATCAGTCAACATGAATCTTTGAAAACTAGGTTTCAAGACTTCATTTAATCTGAAATTGGAAGGTGACATCACGTGCATAGGCTTCGCTGATGATCTCGCTATGATATCTATGGCAGACTGCAGCGAAAGTCTGTTATACAACGTCCAGGTCAACCTTCACAGGATCAGCGTCTGGTTGGAAAAGCAGAAGCTGGAGCTTGCACCGGAAAAGACGGAAGCCGTCATCTTAAAAAGAAGAGGAGGAGGGACCATATCCTCTTCCACATGGGGAATGTGGAAATTATACCTAAGTTCCATGTTAAATACTTGGGATTTATGTTCGGCAAAAATTGATTCTTTGCAGAACAAATACGCAGGACGAAAATCAATGCAGAAGATCAATCGGGCAAGCTCAGAAGGCTTATGCCCAACATCGAAGGTGCAGGTTCCATTAAAAGGAGACTGCTACTGGGGACCGTCCACTCCACCATATCGTATGGTGCGCCAATTTGGGGCAACTTCTTGAGGTACAAGAAGCATTAAAATCTGCTTGAAAACTCACAAAGGAAGGCGCTACATGGAGTGGCCTCGACATACCGCACAGTATCGACGGTGGCTCTCCAAGTAATCACTGGCACTCTCCCCCTGAAAATTCATGTCGACGAGAGAAGGGACATTTTAGAAGCTGGCGGGGGGAGAGTCCAGGCCAGGGCTCGATCTCTAGCCAGTGGCAGGCTGAATGGGATGCGAACACGGAGAAAGGACAATGGACCAAACGCCTGATTCCCAACTGTTTCGTCCATCTCTTAGAGGGTCCGTCTGTCGTTCTTTTGTATTACAGATCTATTGTATTACAACTTGTAACTTGCCTTTTGCAATGTATTGTTTTTAACATGTGTTTAATTTTAAGTTCAAATTTATGTACAAGTATTTGACAGTTCAAGAAAATCCTCGCATATCACTATTCAACTTCCGCCCTTTTTAAACTATAACATTTTCTGAGAATTATTTCTAATGTCAAACACATGTCCAAGGGGATGTTGGCTTGTGCGAGATGCGAGAGTTTTGCTTGACTGTCCACATTCATTGTCATAGAGTCATCGACAACAGTCGAGGCTTACAGTTCAATTACATATGGTCCATTTGACCAATGCACTATTTAGATCACCGTTTTGTTATACATTTTTCTACATGTTTTTAAATATTTAATAAATTATTATTAATTATTTGTGAACTTATTCTTTATCCCAACTATTCACACAAGTTTAATTAGGCGTGTGAAGTGCGCGATTGGCAGTATATTAAATAAAAATATTCTAAATAAAAAACTTTTGAAATATTCGTGCACACGATTAAACACCAACATCAAAGAATGGACAGCATGAAAGCACAGGATTCTCGATTTCCATTTAACGCAAGCTCTGGCGGCACACGGATCCTTCAGAGCTTTTATAAAAAGAATAGGGAAGGAACCGGACGACTTCTGTCTCTACTGCAGCACAGTCGATACGGCTGAACACATGCTGTTTGACTGCGCAAGATGGTCCGAACACCGGAGACTGACGGAACCATATTACAAGTAAAACTGTCGCCAGAGAACATAACAGAAAAAATGCTCAGCTCCGGGAGCAACTGGGAAGAGGTCCGACGAATGATACGATCCATCATGACGAAGAAAGAGTACCATGAAAGGATTCATCAAGAAGTAAGGGACGAAAGGAGCAACTAATCTAGCCCACCGTCGAGAGGTCATGTCTAGCGATAGTACCTCGACGGAGAAAAGGGCAAAGCAGGGGTTTTAGTCCGTAGGCCTATTGGAGAGTCCGACACTACCGAAAGGCCTAGAGAGATAGTCCTTCAGCTTCGTGAGTCCTGCCTAACGATCGTCGCGAACGTGCTCCTCAGAGCAGGAACCTGGTCAATGTCTTCGTCTGGGAACATTGCAGCGCTTCGCATTTAACAAAAACTATCAACTATTCAGTATATTAAAGTTTGTATGCTAATACAACTTAATACAATTTAAAAAACTACCAAACTAAAAAACTACCCTTAACAAACAAGTATACGATTGCAACATAGCTGACCATTGATTTTATACGTAAATCAATTTTAAATGTGTCCGTCAGACACTACTAGGTTGTTTAGGGTTAAATAACAAATACTAAAATATTATTTTCTCCAAAATGATATACATAACTTGTAGCCTTGCCTCTAATATTGTCACATAGGTAATCCTAGGTCAGGATTACGACATCTAGACATTGTGACGGTCAGCTGTCTGATTAAAAACTATTCGTCAGCGTCTGACGTATGTGGCCTGATTACGAAATTGCAGACATCGCAATTTCATAATGAGGAAATATTTTTCATGACGAATGAATATTGGAACTGGGTTAAACTTTCGGTACTTAATAGATGGATGTCGAGAATATTGAGGTAGTAGAACATAGCCAACTCTGCTGCACATATTAGTCCAGAAGGTGACGACCACGACACCGACGCCAGATTCTAGTATCGATAGTGAAGCCAAGCAAGTAGTGACCATGTAAGTGGGAGAAGACTTCTCCAGGCTCCTCGACTCCCGGATGGGTAGCCCCCGCCTCGGAGATAGGTCCAAGCGATCCTGGCCAACACGGGGTGGACCGAAGACTTCCCCAACTCCATGGACCAATTCAAACATATATATTGTAAATGTAATATACATATTTAATAAATTTGTTTTGTTGAATCCAGGAGTTGTGTCTCAATCAAACCACCCACGTGACAAGTAGTGAAAGCGCCGTGTTGCTTGGACCTCGAGGAGCCAGGATAAGTCGTGGAGGCGTCGCGTCGTCGTCTACCAGGAACCAAGACTAGCATAAGGAATAGAATAAGGAAGATTTAGCGATCCAACATGTCATTGAAGGAAAAATCGAGTGTCACCCAATCAACGGGTCTCCTAGCTGCCGAGATTGAAGAAATGATTCAAAACCTATCAATCTATTATGGACCCAATGGCGCAGAAGACCTTTATACTTCATAGACAGTTACATCGTACATCGTTATTAATGTATTTAATTTTAATTATAGGAATTGGCTGCGGGAGTTGCTTGCTCTACCATCTTTATAGCCCACATTTGAAGGGTCAAAAAACAAATGTGGTGAGAAAGGATGGAGACCTGGGTCAGGTGTTTATGAAAATCATTGATGAAAATGATAAAGAGTCCGCGTTACTGCTAAAGCCAAATGGGGCGCAGGTAGCAGTACGCCTGACTAAGACGGCCCGGAGCGGAATGATAGCGCTGTCAGTCCGTTGGAGCAATCCCAGACGTCAGCCCTATAGGATAAACCCCGTAAGTTTACTGTACCCTATAGGTGGAGACCGTCCTGACGTCTGCCGTGGAAAAAGCTGCTGCAAAATTATAAGTCGCGCAATATTGGGCCTCAGCGGGATGCTGTAAAGCCAGTGAAGGGGCCAGCGGGATGCTGAAGACCCCTTGGAGGGATGCCGTGCAGCAGTGATTCCTCCCAATGATGAAGAAGGACCCACTAAACACTGACGCACAGTGAAGTGTTCGCGAGGGCAAGCAACTACCCAAGGCAACTGCATGCTTGGTGAACAGATAACCAACGTAACGGGTATCAAAATTTTAATCTATCTTTTTTTTTTTTTTTTCTTTCTTTCCTTTTTGCAAGTACCACAACCCAGTAAGAATACAAGTCATCTGGAAATTAATCAATTGTATGTAAATAAATAGTTATGTAAAAACCAGATGTACTGTATTTTTACAGGTTTCGAGTATGATATATTTTGAGTTTTAGAACACGTAAAATACAACACTACACGTTTTTCGTTATGTTTATTTTTTTTTTAATACGTTGGGTATTAGCTCCAGAAGTTCCATTTTTAAACAGATGGCTGAATCACAAATGTCGATCAAAATTCAAATTTTCCAAATTTCCTAAGGTTCATGAGCCATGCACCAAGGAGCCCTTAGCCGCCAGTCAGGTATTGGGGAGCTGTGTCTACGCATTTTGGTGGCCATCTAGAGACGTCACATGAGCCAACAGCGTAGAAATACCTGACAAGTTTCTAAGTCTTTATTAACTTCAAAACTTTTTATTTTTTGCCATTGGTTTTATTATTTTGATTTTTTTTTAATTTTGTTTATTTTGTTGCATGTCGGGGAGCCATGCTGATGGGGAAGGGGGTAATGTCACATAGGTAATCCTAGGTCAGGATTACGACATCTAGACATTGTGACGGTCAGCTGTCTGATTAAAAACTATTCGTCAGCGTCTGACGTATGTGGCCTGATTACGAAATTGCAGACATCGCAATTTCATAATGAGGAAATATTTGTCATGACGAATGAGTATTGGAACTGGGTTAAACTTTCGGTACTTAATAGATGGATGTCGAGAATATTGAGGTAGTAGAACATAGCCAACTCTGCTGCACATATTAGTCCAGAAGGTGACGACCACGACACTGACGCCAGATTCTAGTATCGAGAGTGAAGCCAAGCAAGTAGTGACCATGTGAGTGGGAGAAGACGTTTCCAGGCTCCTCGATTCCCGGATGGGTAGCCCCCGCCTCGGAGATAGGTCCAAGCCGATCCTGGCCAACACGGGGTGGACCGAAGACTTCCCCAACTCCATGGACCAATTCAAACATATATATTGTAAATGTAATATACATATTTAATAAATTTGTTTTGTTGAATCCAGGAGTTGTGTCTCAATCAAACCACCCACGTGACAAGTGGTGAAAGCGCCGTGTTGCTTGGACCTCGAGGAGCCAGGATAAGTCGTGGAGGCGTCGCGTCGTCGTCTACCAGGAACCAAGACTAGCATAAGGAATAGAATAAGGAAGATTTAGCGATCCAACATGTCATTGAAGGAAAAATCGAGTGTCACCCAATCAACGGGTCTCCTAGCTGCCGAGATTGAAGAAATGATTCAAAACCTATCAATCTATTATGGACCCAATGGCGCAGAAGACCTTTATACTTCATAGACAGTTACATCGTACATCGTTATTAATGTATTTAATTTTAATTATAGGAATTGGCTGCGGGAGTTGCTTGCTCTACCATCTTTATAGCCCACATTTGAAGGGTCAAAAAACAAATGTGGTGAGAAAGGATGGAGACCTGGGTCAGGTGTTTATGAAAATCATTGATGAAAATGATAAAGAGTCCGCGTTACTGCTAAAGCCAAATGGGGCGCAGGTAGCAGTACGCCTGACTAAGACGGCCCGGAGCGGAATGATAGCGCTGTCAGTCCGTTGGAGCAATCCCAGACGTCAGCCCTATAGGATAAACCCCGTAAGTTTACTGTACCCTATAGGTGGAGACCGTCCTGACGTCTGCCGTGGAAAAAGCTGCTGCAAAATTATAAGTCGCGCAATATTGGGCCTCAGCGGGATGCTGTAAAGCCAGTGAAGGGGCCAGCGGGATGCTGAAGACCCCTTGGAGGGATGCCGTGCAGCAGTGATTCCTCCCAATGATGAAGAAGGACCCACTAAACACTGACGCACAGTGAAGTGTTCGCGAGGGCAAGCAACTACCCAAGGCAACTGCATGCTTGGTGAACAGATAACCAACGTAACGGGTATCAAAATTTTAATCTATCTTTTTTTTTTTTTTTTCTTTCTTTCCTTTTTGCAAGTACCACAACCCAGTAAGAATACAAGTCATCTGGAAATTAATCAATTGTATGTAAATAAATAGTTATGTAAAAACCAGATGTACTGTATTTTTACAGGTTTCGAGTATGATATATTTTGAGTTTTAGAACACGTAGAATACAACACTACACGTTTTTCGTTATGTTTATTTTTTTTTAATACGTTGGGTATTAGCTCCAGAAGTTCCGTTTTTAAACAGATGGCTGAATCACAAATGTCGATCAAAATTTATATTTTCCAAATTTCCTAAGGTTCATGAGCCATGCACCAAGGAGCCCTTAGCCGCCAGTCAGGTATTGGGGAGCTATGTCTACGCATTTTGGTGGCCATCTAGAGACGTCACATGAGCCAACAGCGTAGAAATACCTGACAAGTTTCTAAGTCTTTATTAACTTCAAAACTTTTTATATTTTGCCATTGGTTTTATTATTTTGATTTTTTTTAAATTTTGTTTATTTTGTTGCATGTCGGGGAGCCATGCTGATGGGGAAGGGGGTAATGTCACATAGGTAATCCTAGGTCAGGATTACGACATCTAGACATTGTGACGGTCAGCTGTCTGATTAAAAACTATTCGTCAGCGTCTGACGTATGTGGCCTGATTACGAAATTGCAGACATCGCAATTTCATAATGAGGAAATATTTGTCATGACGAATGAGTATTGGAACTGGGTTAAACTTTCGGTACTTAATAGATGGATGTCGACAATATTGAGGTAGTAGAACATAGCCAACTCTGCTGCACATATTAGTCCAGAAGGTGACGACCACGACACTGACGCCAGATTCTAGTATCGAGAGTGAAGCCAAGCAAGTAGTGACCATGTGAGTGGGAGAAGACGTTTCCAGGCTCCTCGATTCCCGGATGGGTAGCCCCCGCCTCGGAGATAGGTCCAAGCCGATCCTGGCCAACACGGGGTGGACCGAAGACTTCCCCAACTCCATGGACCAATTCAAACATATATATTGTAAATGTAATATACATATTTAATAAATTTGTTATGTTGAATCCAGGAGTTGTGTCTCAATCAAACCACCCACGTGACAATATTATATATGCCATATTTGCACTCCAATGAACTAGCTATATATTTTCTGTTCCATATAAACATAGATCCTTGTATATATAATGTTATTAAGTTGGAAGTATTATAGATGTGGGTTTACTTATGTTTATTGAGGATAACATACACAGCTTGAGTAAAAAATGACCTACAGAGAATAGAAAAACCTCAAGAACTGATTTGTATCATTAAGAAGTGAAAGTTGGAACATCTGGGCCATATAGGTAATAGGAGGAAAATGTATGAGCTGCAACAAGTTATCACTCAAGGCATGTTTTTAGGCAAGAAAAGCGTCGGTCATAGAAGGCTAAACTTGGCTAAAGAGTCTTCTAGAGCTCGGGTATGAAGTAAGTGCTAAAAAGGGCCCTAAATTAAAAATTACACAAAAATGTATAACATAACTATTTATTTCCATAGTGAAATAGTCCTTAAAAAACACTATAGTTAAATAATCCAGATAATTTTAAATACCAAAACATTAGTGCAAAAAGATTTAAAAAAAAGATAATACTGGAATTGTCGAGTTCATGTTTAATGTTTATGAGAGAAATACTGTTCAATCTGTATTGACCCATTGTGCTTCTTGGTTCATTTTTAATACTTTTTAGTTTTAAAAATAATTTTTCACAGTTGGTATTCATAAGACAAATAGATAAGAAAAGAAGTTGTTGCCAGTGGCGTGACGTCCATGAAAGCAAAAGATGCAGTGCATTCCATTTAGATGCACACTAAATTTCTTCTTACTTTTAGATGAGCGGTTTACGGTTCAGAAACTTTTAGCATATTACGCAGAGAAGTAATGGTGTGTTTAGTCAACATTTAGTTTTAGTCTTAGTTTTAATCTTATGTTTTAATTTTAACATTAAAAGATAAACTATCATATCGCTACGAGCAAGTTCATACAACACATTGATTTAGTTTTAGTTTGAAGGTTCTTAAAACCGATCTTGAAAGATAACTAACATCAACTTTTCTTAGCATTAAAATCAAAAACGCACAAATGCGCGTGCGCCCACACTGACATAAAATGTGCAGTTTATATATTACGAACTATTAACAATTTTATTATTGTTTTTATTCCGGAACATCTTTATTCACAATGTTTATTTCTTTAATCGTTATCTGTAACCAAAGATTTTGGCTTTTGACGTTTCAAATATTTCAAATATTAGTTATAACAAGCTTTGTTCGTCAACACTGAATGAGGACACTATGCGCGTGCGGTAAACTCGGCGTTTCATTGGTTATTTTAGTTTTACTAAATCATTGTATAAACTCGGACTCATTCCTTAGCTTAAGACAAAAACTAAGACTAACACTAAAATTAAAACTAACGCTAAGACTAAGGCTAAGTGTTTACTAAACCCACCATAATACATCATAAGAACCATTTTTATACGCACGCACGGCTTTTTATTTGAGTTTATCTATATAATTATTATACATATAATTCCGTAGTGTAATTGAAATTGTGTGAATATCACTGAACCGATTTCGATGTATTATGGCTTAAATGAAAGGCCTCGGTGCCAGGATGTCGGGAAAAATAAAATTATTAAAAAACAAAAACAATAAATAAGGCCTTAATTACTATAAAACATATTTATACGGGGAGACAGGGGTGTGGGCGGTAACTGGTGAACAATGTTCCCTCTAAGCTGCGCGGGGCACGCACTAATTTTTCGAAAGTTGCGATTTTGTATTTTGCGCACAATGGGCCAAATTTTTGACTTCAAACAGGGGGATCCTGTCACAGGGGGATGTGTTTGCACACATTTACATACATTTTGAACATTTTTGCTCCCATATACTTTTAAACTGCGCAGTCAGCGAAAAAATTAGAGGGAAAATTGCTGGTGAACCAGAACATGGACAGCCGGAGGTGACAAGGGTTCGGGCAGTAAAACAACGTCGACCACATCAGTAGTGGGAAGACACATGGTCCTCAATCATACGTTAGTTGCGTTTAGTAACTTGCTTTGTTGAGTGGGTTTAGTTGTGTAGACTTTTTGCGTTCGTTTATTAAAAATTTCAAAGGAACAGTGTTAGCGATTGAGCGTTTTTAAGGTGACCTTGAAACGTTAGGTTTAAACTCCAAAAGCACCAAGTAGAAAGACGGAGCAGTTGGAGTACATAACAATTTTGATAGGGAACTTCTGAAAAATACAAACTTAGAAAATCTTAAAAATGGTAGGATTAATTTATATATGTGAAATTTCGCAGTTTACTTCTTCAGAACCACATGTAATGCAAAAACATGTCGTGAGTCACCAGTTTAATAATAATTAAAAATTTGTTTGCGATTTCTAATTTTACTTTACTATCTTATCGTAATGATATAAAACATTTTTAAATTCCTTCAACTCAATCGCCCTTTTGCGTTTTTGCAAAAATTGTTACTCCGTCTAATCCAGGTTTACTCTTTAGTCACGTGGTATAAAAATTGCTCCGCTCTATCTGTTCTCCACAGACCAGTTATAACCAAATATATAACATATACCGAACGCAGTTATATAACGACGGATTGAATGTAATGAGCAATCGATATCTCCTTTCCAGCTTCCAATCATAGTTCAGCAGCGTATTCGTGCGGGAACGCAACGGAACGACGTTCTGTTCGTGGATCAAAATGTGCCTGAGCAAACAGAAAAGGTGTTCCGGTTCGTGAAATTTTCTATTTCGAGCCCTGCTGGGAACTAAATAAAGCGGTAAATTTAATTGCGGAAAATACAAAGAATACGAAAAATTAAACATACCTTTGAAAATACAAGGAATACGAAAAATTAAACATACCTTTGGATACCTAACTCTATTACACTTTCCGCATTGCCACCACATAAACTCACTTTGAAAGTAGGCGTTGTCATTAAGCTGATAAGGAATATGAACTTAAATTCAGGTTTGGTAAATGATGTTCGCATCTTGGTACGGGGCTTAATGAAAAAATATGTAAAGCATAAAGGTCATAACGGGTGTTGGAAAAGGTAGTATTGTTTTCATGCCAAAATATAAAAATCCAGCATTCATTTTTCCCTAAGAGTTGCCTTGCTATGACAATCAATGAAGCTCAAGGACAAACTTTTCAAAAAATTGATTATTACATTTAGATTGGGGCATTTGTCCCAACAAGCCTCTAGTATGTTTCTATTTTCTTCATGGTCACATCTCCGATTTCGAATAAAACATATTTTTCATACGTATTAATTAATTTCAGATGTAATTTATAAACTAACGAAAACTTCTTTTGCTTCTTTAAATTTTACAAAAATAAAAAATTACTTACTGACAAAGGCATACCTTTATCTGAACTAAAAGATTTAGAAACTCGGTCATAATAAAAAAGAAAACTGTAGTATGAATATTTAACACAGCAAATAATTTATTTTTCTTTATGTTTTTTATATTGATAATTGTCAATATATTTTATATATATATTTTTTTTTATTTGTTAAACATGTTTTCTGATTTTTATTAATAAATATTATACATATTTTTGCCCACATGCATTTATTTTTTCTGCATCCCTTTATCTGAAAGTCGCGCCAAGCCACTAGTTTCTCAATTTGGAAAACAAGACTCATTATTAGTGATGGTAAAATGACTCAACGGTTAAGTAAGTAAGTTTAATTTCCTTTAATAACCTTTTTCTACAAACGGTATTAATAGCTTTATTACCAGATGACGTTTCTTGCAGATTAGAGCACCACCCGCGTGCACAATATTCCTTTTAGTCTTAACGGATAAAATAGTTATTGTTTCTGACAAGATGTTTGTTATTAGCGGTAACCTTCAGACAATTACGTAACCTGTTCATAGCAAGTCAATCGTGTTTGTAGATTAAAAAATAAACTCTAAGTCCGAACATGCGCATTGTTAGTTTGCTTGAATTTAATAAACAAACTGAGTTCACCCACTTAAATTTACTACAATCCCGTGATTACAATCTTATCAGTCAGCCAAATTTACCATTCGCAGTGACAAGAAAAACTAACAAGTCTCAAATAGGACATTCGCATTAAATCTGTTCATGAATTTATTCCTTGACTGTCGGTACCTTATTAGAAACTTCATCCGCAAACAAAGCTAATATTATTTCCCATGTATTCTTTTGCGGGATTAAAATGATAGACTAATCTCTAGGGAATAAAATAGTTACTGTTTATTGAATTCATATTTATAGCATCCAAAGTTACGAGTTGTTTATTAAAATAGTGAAGTTGATCAAAATTTTTCTCATATTTTGTTTTTATACAGTTTGTAGAAAAAATATCCTTGAAGGGCAGATTGATGATCGATTCACGGCAAGACAAATCAAAAGATGGAGATAACATTAAGCTGAAGATATAGTGGAAATCAGTACATAAGATATTTGGCATTTTATCGAGCAAGATGGAGAACTTATATCAGATAGGCAAAACGTCAACCCGGCTAACAGTGCCCAAGAAGAGTGAGAGAAGGTTCAATAACGTTTATTTTCGCTTGAATTTTTACCGTAAATTTTATCGTATACTCTTCTACATAATATTTTTATAAAATACTTTGGCTGCTACTTAATATTTATTAATGCCACGGTCAAAAAACGCTAAACTTTTTTGTAAGACACAATTCTTTTATATATAAAATATACCTGTAACATTGTGATAAACTAAATAGGATACAAATATATGTCAAGGTTTTCTCGACTAGACCACGCAAATTTTAAACATTCTAAAATTAAAATAGATCTTCGGTTCTCTAGTTTATATTTTAGTTTTATCGTATTTCTAACCAATTTCTAATAATTTTTGTGAAATTTTTATTCACATGTTCCAAGAAGAGATTATCTATACATCTGCATGATTGGTTATTGATCTACAGATCACTGTCCTAACTCAGCTCGTCACCTGTTTGCCGATTAATTTAAATAAAGAAATATTAAAAAGCTATAATATTATGAACTAAAAACTAAAGCCTATATTCTCATGTAAAATAAAATAGTTTTACTAATAAACCAAAAAACATTATTTAATAAACATGTTTAAACTTGTATTGTAAATTTCAGTACGGTGTTATTTTAAATACACAGTGTAAATCATTTTATGCAAAGTTTCGTAGAAAAAATTATTCCGGCATAAGTAATTAGCAGGTTACGATAAATTTAATATTGAAGTTTTATTAAATTCTTGTTAAAACTTCACATGTATAATACATACAACACACAAAGCTAAACTGCTGTTGAAACATAATTAAAGTAATTTAGTTACTAACATTTAATATCTATTTTAGGTTATGTAAACTTTATGTAAAACGGCCATGCTTGCAAGAATCAAAACTATCTCGAACGCGTCCAAAAAAAATCGGCAAACTTCTTTGTGAGCATGACAAAAACCGACACAGAACGGATCGCAGAATTCGAGAATTCAGAATTCGACAGAAGTCGAGCGCTTTGCAAACTGCTCGGCTTGTGCGCGAGATCCAAACTAGACAAAATGTTACACGGCGTGTTACATTACGTGGTACATTACAAGATCGGACCTCTAATCTGGACCCAACTTTAGATATTCTTGTCACCGCGAATGCTAAATTTGTTTGAATGAAGAGATTGTAATCATGGTTTTTAAAATTTATGTGGGAGAATTCAGTTTATTAATCAGATTCAAAGAAACTAACAACGCACATGCGTCAGATTGGTAGTTCTTGCTCCAATCTACAAACACGTGCGACCTGCTACAAACAGATGATGTAAATGTCCGAAGGTTACCGCGAATAACAAATATCTTGTTAGAAACAATGGGTATTTCATACGTGAACACTAAAAGGAATATTACGTACCCGTGCGGTGCTTTAATCTATAAGAAACTTCATCTGCGAATAAAACTGATATTGTAAAAATCTTATGTTTGTACGCTTGAACATCAATAAATTTTTAAATGGAAAAAAGTGTCATTATAAATAAATAGAAAATTTAAAATATGTACATAAATAAATAATTAAATGTAATAATTTTACTTCAGTAGTTGTGACAGTTCAAACATAAAGGGTAAATTGCCCCGGTATTTTTTTTTTTTACCCCGGAACATAGAAGAATAACATAGAAATCTACATTTTTTGCGATGCTTCTCCCTATATTAGCTTACAAGCTCCGTAATGGTATCAATCGAAAGAGAATTTTTACCCGCTTTTAATGATATGGAAATTAAGCTCTTGGTAAAGTTTCACAAAAATATTTATTCGTCATGCTGATTCGTATCGGGGTTAACCATTTTCAAAGCTACAAATCATTTTTCCAAAAAGATATCGAACTGAATGATAAGGTCATACAATTTTCTGTGGTTTATATTGTTACGAATAAGGCCCTCCCAAAGAATACAATAGCCTTGAAGCGAACGACGAACCTTGAACATTGAGCTAAAAGGTTCTATAAATCTATGGAATTTTTTAGGATCCGATTATAAGGCGCGCGGCCTGCATCCGGAGGGGCAGTATTATTCAGACAGTGAAGCTCTGCGAGTCATTAAGAACAACTAGTCGAGTCAATCTTATTTAAGCGGTTGAGTCAGTTAGCGGGGCAGTTAAGGTCGTCAGTAAATCAGTTTCAGGGATCCAACATCAGCGTAGAGTTAGACAAGTGATTAAACTCAAGTGAAGATACTGAGTTAATAGAATTTACTCACGGTAACTGAATGGTTTAGTTAATCAAATACCTGAACATGTCTGGATTGCATGGTGATATACCTAGAACAGTTAACTCTGGATTAACTGTGATATAAATGTAGTGGCTAATGGTATTTATTGTTTAAGTGTTATTGTTGTCTACTAATTAATGTGTTAAAGTCCAATATTTAAGAAGTTTATTAAAGATTTAAAATCACAACCAAATTCGTCTTATATGTTATTGTAACCACGTAACAATATTAATTTTATTAAAAATTATATAATCGATGCTATACTCGTTTCTATTTTTATGTATTCAGAACGGATCTAATTGTATTTATAGTGACTATAAATATAGACAATCTTACAAAACGTCAAAATGTAAACATTGGCACAATCACTATATAATTCGTTTACAATTCACGCCAGACCTCAAATTCAATTTATTGCATTTATAAAAATAATTAAATGATCCATAGTAGTAACAATATTTTATATATGTTTTGAAAATTTTTCAAAACATATATTTTGTTAAATTATCAAATTTGCCCCCCAAAATTATCAAATGTGTTGTTAAATTAAATGGTTTCTAGTAAACTACGTCTTTTTTTCTTTTTCTTTTAAAAACCACAGAACAGGACTAAATGTCCCAATTACACTGTGGCTCACAAACATCCATGCCCTGACCAGGATTCGAACCCGGGACCTTTGGCACGTGAAGCAGGAGCACTACCTCTACGCTACCAAAGCCGACAATATCTTTAGATTAATAGTCTTTAATCTCGACAGTTGTTAAGCAAAAATGTATACCAAGTTAACCCAGTGCTGTCTAAAAGGAGAAAAGACGGAAATAATATACCGGTATTAATTATACTATTCAGAAGTATATCTGTAAAACTGAAGTTGCTAGAAATATATTCAGAAGGTAAGGTACATTAAATGATAACCCGGTTTAAGCGTGCTTGATGTAAGGGTAAACAAAATGCGCGAGACACAATCTATGTAAATCGACTTTCCAAAAAAGCCATCATAGTATTATTTTTATCTCTTCTATTATTGTTTACTTAGATATTAAATGTATTTTTATTAAATAGCAAGGCACGTTTACAAAAGGGGAATTCATTCAAATGAAATTCCCGACGAAAAAAGAAGTTAGAATATATTTTTCCTGACTGTTATTGAAGACGTAAAAGTCGAAGTTAAGGGAATTTATTATTTAATTTTATGCCAACATTACAGTGTATTTACTCAGGGTGCTTTTAAAATTTCATGAGATCATCAGTTTAGCAGTTTAACAGAAACGCAAGATGGCAGGATCACGTTCAAGAAGAACGAGAATAAATTTTCTTATTATTAAAACATTGTCTATTCTGTAAAAACAAATTTGTTTTATTTTTCAGTGAATGAATGTTGTCCAAATTGGAGACAGAATTTTGACCAGATGATGAAAGCTGGTAGAAAATATTGGTATTTTAATTTTTTATTTTAACATATAAAGTATCTATATGGCAAATTTATGTAAACGTCAAATTTTTCTATATTAGTTTAGTCTTTTTAGCAGTTTTAGCGTTTAGTCTTTTTGCAGTGATAGAGTGTACATGTTAATTTATTTCTCTGGTATATTTTTATCAATTACCTGTGAAAATTGCAGTACTTTATTTGTGCTACTTTAGTATCATAAATTAATAATAATACTTCTGCATATAGTGTGAGATAATTTGCAATATATTTTAAATAATTTTCTATCTAAACAGTAAAAATTTAGTTGAAAGTGTGTGTATTCTAAATTGTGCATATTTGCACAAATTGTGTTACAACCGGCTCATTATTCTAACATCATGGGCGTCTCATGCAAAAAGTACAATAAACAAATTTATAAGAAAACTCAAGGTTTGAAGTGCAAAAAATGTGGAATTTCCTTTCACACTAAATATATCAAGATTAGTGAAGAACAACTGAAGGTGTTCTTCACTACGCGCCTGTTTGCGTAGTTCTGACTGTCTTAATGTTGCAACTATAATTCTCGACGACACTGAACCAATGTCAATAATATAAATACAAATTTTTGCACTAAAAATGATTTTATGGCCGCTATAACAGCTCTAAAAACAGATATTATTGCCGAACTGGATTCACGGTTCAATAAAGTATTAGAATCTGTTAATTTTTGTCGCAATAAAATAACGGATTTTGAAAATAATTTAAAATTGATGAAAGACAAAGTAAAATAATTAATGTATGTTTAAATTAAAAAGAAGAATTAAAAAAAAAATAATTAATTTGAACGAAAAAATTGAGGACATGGAACAGTATTCAAAAATTAATAATTTAATAATTCATAACTGCCCAGAATCCCGCAATGAAAATGTTTTCAATATTGTCTCCGATATTAGAATAATATTGATACTGCTCATCGAATTCCAATGTCAAAAAAACACGAAAATAATAACCAAGTTCGCAATACCGTTGTAAAATTTACTTCTCTTCATGTAAAAGATGAAATTTTATCGGCCTATAAACAGAATACAAAACGTATTACCAGCACGGATGTCAATATAAATGGTCCAGTACAGCAACTCTATTTAAATGAACACTTAACATTAAATAATAACATTTTGTTTACAAATGCTCGAGTTACTCTTCGTTATAAGGGCTATAAATACGTCCGGACAAAAAATTGCAAGATTTATGCTAAAAAGGATGATTCTTGGAGTTCTTACAGAAGCTGACCTAAAGTGCGAATTAACTACTGTTGTTTATTTGACATTTATTATTAGTTCTTATGGCTATCTCTGTTTACAACTAAAATATTAGAGGATTAAGATCAAAAACTAATATCTTTAAATTTAACTCTCATTCATGTGACTTTGACCTGAGATGCTTGACTGAAACTTTTTTAAATTCATCTGTGTTTAATAACGAGTTTATATTAAGTGAATATTCGGTAGTGCGTCGTGATAGGTGTAGTGATTTATCCACTAAAGTTGATGAAGGTGGTGTTTAGATTGCCATTCGTAATGAATTTGTGTATACAGAGCACCCTGACTGGTCTTCTAGATCGGAGGCTGTGTGGGTAACTCTTAAATTAAATAACTGTAAAAAAATCTACATATTTGTTGTGTATATAATCCACTCGGTAAAGATGAATGTTTATCTAATTTTTTGAATGATTTATATAATCTGAGAGACACATTTCCTGATGATAGTTTCCTGATTTTAGGAGACTTCAATTTACCTCATTTAAATTGGGTCACTCAGAATTCTTCATGTGTAGCTCCAAGTAACACTTACAATAATCTCTCTAATAAATTAGTGCACTTTTCCGCGGAGCACTTATCGCGAGAAGAATTCGTCCCGGAGCACTATCGTTGCTATATACAGTGGCGTACGCAGAAAAATACTTCGGGGGAGGGGGGGGATTTATCCCACTTATCCCCTCCTACATACACTACTGGCTATATATTTATATATATATATATATATATATATACAGTACCTAGACAAAATATTATAACCACTTATAATGTTTTAAAAAATCATTGTTTTACACAAAATCAACAAAATAGTAGTACACCAATTTTATTTTTATTTATATTTTATTATTTAAAATTATTTTAGTACATTTATAAAAGGTTTTTTAATATTTTGTGTTGCTCCCCTTTCCTTTTATTATTGCCGCAATTCTTGGAGGCATACTCTCAATACATGCCCTAATACAATTTTCAATTTCAGGAGAGCCATGCCATACTTTTTTAATATTATCTATTAACTTGTTTATTAGTATTATTTAAATCATAAACAAGTGTTTTCAGGAGGTTCCAAACATTTTCGATAGGATTGATATCCGGCGAATTACCTAGCCAGGACAAAATCGGTACTTTTTGTTCTTGCAAATCAGTCTCAGAATAAAAATACAGAGTTGAAGATGTTTAAAATAGCTTATCTTTTAATAAATACACGATATGTTAAAGAAATAAATAAGGTAACATATGATTATATGTCGGCATTTTTAATAAACAGTTGTTTTTGTAACTGGTTATAATATTTTGTCTAGGTACTGTATATATATATATATATATATATATATATATATGGTAGTGGATGTTGACCTGTGATATGTTGTAGAAATACATTTCTCAGTTGATCGATACAGGATAATTGCTTTATGACGATCTTGAAAAGTTATCTGGTACGGACTATAAACTGAGCAAAATGTAAAAATGCTTTGTTAGTTAAAAGCAAACATATTAATAATAAATGAGCTGTGGCCACCACAAGACCGCACGCCATCATAAAGTAAGTACTTAAACGAAATACCTTCTAACACAGAAAATATTTACCATAACAGTGGAAACACTTATATACTTATGACAAAATAAATACTTAATAAGTTTTATTAAGTATTATTAGTATAATAAAAATAACGTAAAAATATATATATTTTTTTAATCAGCTGTGGCCACCACAGGTCTGTAGTCTGGTGCCTACGTCGAAAGATACTGCACTTGATGATAATGGAATGCCATTTGGCACACGTGTTCCTTATAAAAATTAAATCATTTTGACCCGCAGCACCTATTTGTGAATCGAGGCAAATTCAAGATGGCGGCGAAACTAGCGCGCCAATTACGATAACGATAACTGATTCTTATGATACAGCAAAATAGCTAAATACATATTTCTACAATGGACCTATAGCTATAAGTTGCCGCGTCGTACGCGAATTTCCGTCACTTAGTTTACAAGATACCGTCCATAATTCATTCACAGACGCAAAAAAGTGATTTTCGAAATGGCTAACGAATTTCGTATGATATGGCTCGTTTTCTATTAATTTAATGCCGTAGATTACGAATCTGTTATCAAATTGGCGAAAATTTAAAATTTTGATAGATTTTTTTCCCAAATTCGAGACATGATGATATTCTCTATCACTGCAAATCTGCGTATATTAATATTTTGTTTCAATTCTTCCTAAATTTGTAGGGCATATCCTTGGCTACAAGAATATGTGCGGAATTTTTCTCTGCGTGGCGCCAAAATTAATGTAGTGGCCGAAATGTGGAAAGTCTCAACTTCGTATTATTTTGAAACTCTTTATAACGTTTTCGACCAAATCGGACCTGTAAATTACAAAAATAAAATAAAAAATGGCATATGACTTATTATTATTCGGATTTTGCCCGAAATGAAATAAAAAAAATTACATATCCGGCCGGAACGGCTGTAAATTATGACATTTAAGTAAGATACTCCATGCATATACGGAATGCATCAATTTGCTTAGGTTTGTTCGCAGCACCTGGTCTCAAACGAAGCCGCTTTCGAAATAACGCTCGAAAATCGAATTTTGCTATTTACATCAAATTTGTTGAGTTGTATATCAATTTCGGGTATATTAAAGTCGTAGATTTCGAAAATTGAGTTAATTTAAAGATTTGCTACACATAAGATTGTATTTTGCCCGAAAAAAAAATAATTACATGTATTATTTACATAGCAGTGAGATTCATTACACGAAGTGAAGTGTCTCTCCATCCAAAAGAGTAGTATATAGCAGTTCTGGCAAAATAATATAGATTACTACACACTTAATACGATTCTAATGGTGGCCGAAAACTATTCTTTCGAAAATGGTTAAAATATTTTCTAATATTTTTACCAGTTATTAGGACAACATTTTAATGTGTTGATAGTTCCTTTATGTTTGCTAATAATACTGACTTCCAGTCCTACCTTACAAAATAATTTATATTTGTTTACAAATCAAAGTCGAAAGCCTCACTAATTGGGTGGGCCTATGTAAAGATAAAATTTTAGTGAGATAGAGTATGTCCATTCATGCCATCAATTGTACTGATTATTGCCGTTATTAATTTTAATTTAGGTTTATTTTAAATTTTTAAAGGGGTAAAATATTTCAAAATTATATTTTTAAAAACTACGCCTATGAAAACACCAAGTCAAGTTCAGGGGCTAATTACGTCCGTTCCCTAATAATTACAAATTACTTATAATTTCTTAAATAAAAGTTTATTTAAAATGTTTGTTCAATTATTTATGCAAAATAATGTTTCACTCCAGGTTTCGACTTCGATTCAGACTAGTGTTGAATAAGAATTCATCGAATATCTTCATTTTATATAGAAGTAAGTAGTAGACGAAGTCAGTATTATTGGCATATATAGAGGATATATCAACACATTAAAATGTTGTCCTGATAACTGGTAAAAATATCTGAGAATATTTTAACCATTTTCGAAAGAATAGTTTTCGGCCACCATTAGAATCGTATTAAGTGTGTAGTAATCTATATTATTTTGGCAGAACTGCTATTTACTACTCTTTTGGATGGAGAGACAATTCACTGCCGTGTAATGAATCTCATTGCTATGTAAAGAATACATGTAATTATTTTTTTCGGGCACAATAAAATCTTATGTGTAGCATATCTTTAAATTAACTTTATTTTCGAAATTTGCGACTTCAATATACCCGAAATTGATATACAACTCAACAAATTTGATGTAAATAGCAAAATTAGATTTTCGAGCGTTATTTCGAAAGCGGCTTCATTTGAGACCAGGTGCTGAGAAAAAACCTAAGCAAATTGATGCATTCTGTATATGCATGGAGTATCTTACTTAAATGTCATAATTTACAGCCGTTCCGGCTAGATATGTAATTCTTTTTATTTCATTTCGGACAAAATACGAATAATAACAAGTCATATGCTATATTTTATTTCATTTTTGTAATTTACAGGTCCGATTTGGTCGAAAACGTTATAAAGAGTGTCAAAATAATACGAAGTTGAGACTTAACATATTTCGGCCGCTACCTTAATTTTGGCGCCCCGCAGAGAAAAATTACGCACATATTCTTGTAGCCAAGGATATGCCCTACAGATTTAGGAAGAATTGAAACAAAATATTAATATACGCAGATTTGCAGTGCTAGAGAATATCGTCATGTCTCGAATTTGGGAAAAAAATCTATCAAAATTTTAAATTTTCGCCATTTTGATAACAGATTCGTAATCTACGGCATTAAATCAATAGAAAACGAGCCATATCATACGAAATTCGTTATCCATTTCGGAAATCACTTTTTTGCGTCTAAGAATGAATTATGGACGGTATCTTGTAAACTAAGTGACGGAAATTCGCGTAAGACGCGGCAAATTGTAGCTAAAGGTCCATTGTACAAATATGTATTTAGCTATTTTGCTGTATCATAAGAATCAGTTATCGTTATCGTAATTGGCGCGCTAGTTTCGCCGCCATCTTGAATTTGCCTCGATTCACAAATAGGTGCTGCGGGTCAAAATGATTTAATTTTTATAAGGAACACTTGTGCCAAATGGCATTCCATTATCATTAAGTGCAGTATCAACGTAAAATATGGTGCGTAGGCACTAGACTATGACCGCCAAAAGTCTTCCAATTCTAAATAACTGCTTTTTGAGAAGCTTAAAAATGAAGTTTCATAAAAATCCGTTTAGCAAAATTCGCTTTACACGTGTCCAAGGATCGTGTAAATATACAGATAGACCGACAGACATCATGCTAAAAATAGTAAAAACATTATGTAGGAACCTCAATCCGTGGACATACATCGACATTTAAAAATGTTAAAATCAGTATAATTGCAATACCTCCCTTATATGTATATGTATGTAGCGGTCGGCAAAAATATAACTAGAACTGGGGCAAAAAAAGCTTTTCAAAATACAAAGAAGAAAATACTGATAAAAAAACGATTGGAATACTATCTTGACAATATATGAACATACTTGTCATCTACTGGACGATCTGAGACGGAGACTGTGGCAGCTTTATTTAATGATTTAACGAGTACCTATAGCCAGCGATACATCGAAAAATAATCGCAGCAAGAACAAATAAATAGCACTGCATCACTATGACTAACTGACCTACTGTCTGAATTAAAAGAGATCTAAAGAAATTAATTCATATGCCAATTGCATGAAACGTCACAACATCTATTATCTATTGTTTGGCAAATTTTAAGGAATTTGTACTGTATTATATGCGCTCCTGTAATATATTAGCCCTGTAATAGAACAGTCAGTTCAGCTGTATATTTGTATTTCATAAAGGTTAAAACTTTTCAATGACCAGTTGAACTATTGAGATTCGAGCGTCTTTATTTACATTTATTGAAGGTAATAAAATATTATTGTACTAGCTTTTATTATCTTCAGTAGCGTTTCATTTCGGAGTGAAACGTTTGTTTTGAAAAAAAAAATAACAAACACTATTTTCACATCTGATCAAATTTATTTTATTTACTTTTCTGTCTAATCTGCTCGCGGAGCAACCAGTAGACGCTCCGTGGAGCACAGTTTGGGAAACTGTGCCTTAGCCTATTGTAATTTATTACAATTTAATAATATTAAGAATCATAACAACATAATTTTAGATCTGGTAGTAAGTAATATTATTGACTTTTGATAAAAGTGGGACTGTCTATAAACTTAGAAAAGACAAAAGTAATGACCAATGGTACGTTACAACAGATCATGACCCAGATCACGAAAATAGAATATGTTGAAGAATATATATACCTAGGTCAACTGGTCTCAAAAACAGAATGAACAAAAAAAATCCAAAGGAGAATAACAAAAGCATGGTCAATATACTGGTTATTAAAATTAGTTATGAAGGGGGATACCGCTGGCATTAAACAAAAATGTACTTGACTCCTGACTTCTATAACGTATATTACGGCCAGACTCCAGCGTTATATAGTTGGCATACGCCAGCGTCCGCTCAGCTCTCTGATCGGTCGCTAAAAACCTAAATGGGGAAAAATATGAAGTCCGTAACCACTGTGAAGTGACTCCAGTGGCTATCAGCTGTCCAGGGCAAGGTAGAAGGCCGCCAGCCCAGTCTAGAGGTAGATTTGACTATGCAGGGTGGTCCTGTAATTATCAATGTCGATGTGCGGCCTAAAATTTATACGGCGCCAGTCACTTCGCTTCTATTGCCCTAAATTCTGGAAGAAAAATAAAACCCCAGGGGAAGGAATAGAGTTCTCGTAATAGAAACACCAAAATTCTCAATAACTAAATTTATTAACAAAAAAATCAGTAACTAACAAATGGTAATAACAGAATAACTAATATTCGTTAAACGAATATTCAATTCGCAAAATCTATAAACAAAGTAAATTATTCACTAAATGAATACTCAATACGCAAAATCTATAAACAAAATAAATTATTCACTAAATGAATACTCAATACGCAAAATCTATAAACAAAATAAATATTATTATTCGCACAGCGAATACTCAATAAGCAAAATTTTATAACCAAAATATTAATAATTACAAGATCAATGACTAGTTAAACATTCCCTTTTTAGCTCGGAGTACGACAAAGTTAATACAAAAAAATAAATTATTTAATCTACGAGCAAAATATCTAAGTTAAATCCAAAATTTTAGAAACTAAGTACTCACGAGTGGCCAAAGGAAATTAAACAACTGAATCTTTAACCGGTAATTAATTACAATTTAACTGACAAACTGAATTACTTGTGATGCGGTATAAATACCCAGTAACATGTGATTGGATTACTTATGCTACAACTGCCCTAGGGCTGCGTGAAGTTTTGCACAGGAATATTATACCACAGTGATTAATTACGTTGAAAAATGGTAACGGTATTCCGGTTGGCAATACCGTTAGGAAATATCCGGAAGAATTTTAGAATCGGAAAGCCAGCGCTTGTTCAAAACCCGATTTAAATTTTTACTATACTTCTAGCTCGCCTTAACTTTAATGAAAACCCAGCCAGTCTAGTGGCCTCGAAGTCGCGGTGATAAAATATCCAAGGAGGCCAAGAGACTGACTCTCAAAATCCTCTCAAATCCCTTGAAAACCCGTAGTACGTTAACACAAAAAAAATCTCTAACGAGATAAAAAAAAAATTAACGTACCACCCAACCCCACACGGCTCTACGGAAATATAACTTTAAACAAACAACTAAATTACTGAAAAATTAGGTGAGGCCTGGCCGATGATGATAAAAAAAAAGAAATGCTTGTGGCTGAGGTTCTGCCCGACTGAAGCTAACGTTAATCCACCCAAATCAAATACAAAGACCGACCCTTGATAACGTGAAAAAGCAGTTAACACGAATACCCGGCCAGGGAATATTCACAAAGAGGGGTTAAACCCATGTGTTTGAGAACTAATTCACAACCTCGAGTTATCAAGGGGATTAAAAAATGTTGACTTACGGACAGACTGAATCTACAATTAAATAAACTAATTCAACCCTGAGCGAGACTGCTCTGACTAACTACGCGCCCCAACACGATTCAGCGCGTCCAACTTATTGTAGCTTAGGGCCTTAGGACGTAGAAAATATATGCTTCACAATAGGGGTGGCACCATGTGCTCACTCAACTCAAAATACAAGTACAATACATACACATTCATAAAAATGGCCAAAATTATCAGTGTGTATCCAAAAACATCTATACGGGGACGTATTACGCCTCAACACAACCCGGAGGTCCGATACGCCACACTCATAAAGATATTTTTGTTACAAATCATCAAACAAATATCATAAATTAGTACTCATCTGAGTTGCAGACAAAAACAATCTCCCTGTTTCCACGGCTAGATACAATAAGTAGGTTATGTACTCTCTGGACGGTGATGTAGTTTTAAGGTTCCGCTACAAGATGCTTATTCCTTTGCGACCGGTTGAATACTCGGATAACTTCAGAAATTATTCCTCCAGCCGATATATACTCTCAAATAGGCACAACTGTGCAAATTTTTTGCCTCTATCGTACCGCCACTGTATGAATAACAGTTAAAAATACAATTAGTGAAACTGGAGACCATACAACAGTTTCGCGTGCGGAAATAAAAGAAAGGTGATACCTTACCTCGTGGTCGGTGGCTTAAATGGTTTTCTTAAACTCCGAACTTTTGATCAGAAAAGAAAATTCTCATCCGGATATCTCCGTGTCTTCCCTACGAAGACAGTATAACGCCAAGCAGTCTCCGCAAAAACGAATTCCGTGTTGCCTTCAATTTCCTCTAGGCTTATACATGGAAGTTTCACTGCACGTGCCGTTAGTTTTTCTTTCTGGTCAAATTTTTCTGATAACACCACTGTTCGTAAGTTTAAGAGAGACAAAACGTGGCTTCCCATCTGTTTTATAACCTTTTTTTCCTCACCCCTCTACCGGGTTTACCACTCGCGCATCGTCAGTGCAGAAATACGTCTAGTTACGTTATTACGACCAAATATCCCCAGAAATTTATTTACTATTGAGGATTATAATTTCTTGTTCTTTTTTTTTTTTATATAAGGTAGGTGTATCATTCAAACATATTCCGCACGCTAACTGTTGTACTTTCCAGGTTTCCACGACGTATATATCCCAAAACAGGTTAAATAGAAATGTCAAAAACAATTAACCTCAAATTAAGTGACATCTCTAGTATGTTTTTGCATTCGGAAGCAGATGCGGTGCTTGTTGTCATAAATGCTGTCCTCTAAGTGGGTTGACAGGACCTATTCAGTTGGTTTTGCACAAAATTACCCCATACTGTATCCTTTTATAAGCTTAGAATAAGTTTTCCGTACGAAGGTAGGTTATCGTTTAACTAGATTTTAAAGCGCTGTGTTTCGGCTAGGATAGCCCGTAACAACTCCCCCTTTGCTTAAAAGAGACGGAGTCACTCTGACTCCGTGTCTTCTGGATGGCCCCTTAGATCCTTGGCGTGCCATACGCCACAGGATTTTCCATCCTCTCTATTAAGTTCATAAGTCCATGGTGACAATTTTCTTTTTATCCAAAATGGTCCGACGTACTTCGGTGCCAAAGCAGCGCTAACATGTTTCGCCGCATTGGAGAGTATGTAATTCCGTCTCCACACACGGTCGCCTATCGCGTACTGGATGTCTCGACGTCTCAAATCATAACGCCGTTTACTATTTTCTGAAGACCTTTTCAGGCGTTCCCGCACCTGGGTGTATATCTCCCGAAATACCTTCTGACGTTCTTCCTTATTACTGGGTGTCTCCATTTCCTCTGGAACCCTGTCCACACATTCTTCTGGAAATCCAATCTCCCTTCCAAAGTTGACAAAATACGGTGTCATTCTAGTGCTTTCATGGACGGACGTTCGTATCGCACAAGATACCTTCTGCAGGTTATCTTCCCACTTCCGCTGGTCTTGGTCGAGGTAGGATCGTATTCCTTGCTTCAACGTCGAGTGTACTCGTTCGACCACATTCGCTTGCGCATGATAGTTAGCGTTGTATCGGAGGCGCACGTTATACGTCGCAGCCAAACGACGGAACTCCTTACTTCGGAATTGCGTTCCGTTGTCCAATAATATTGACTCGGGGCTTCCAAACAGCAGAAACACTCCATTCTCTAGCAGTTTAACAATGCTGGGCGCGGTGGCCTTCCGCATAGGGAAAGTCAACACGAACTTACTAAACACATCTATCACTGTGAAGATATATTGATACCCAGAGGTTGATCTGGTCATCGGACCTACGATATCCACGCTTATCTGCTGCCATGGGCGCTCTACGACTCGCCGCGGCATCATCAATCCGACTGGCGGTTTTCTCTCTACTTTACTTTCCAAACAAGTGGTACAGCGATGTATATAGCGGACCACGTCCGCTCTCATGAACGGCCAATAATAATGTTGTATTAGTCGACAATACGTTTTATAAACGCCTAAGTGTCCTGAGGTCGGTGCGTCATGCATCCGTTGAAGTATCTCTTTACGCTCCGGACGAGGAATCACGCGTTTCCAATTCTCCGCTTCGGTTAACAGGCCGGGATTAGGATGCCGGTAGTAGTGGTACAATTTACCTTCTTCCAGGCGCCATGCCGGAAACTTGCGAGGGTTTTCTTCGACTTTCCGACACATCTTTGTGTACCACGCACAAGGGGGTTGTCCTTCGGTGTTGACGTCGGCAGTAACACTGTCGAGTACTGGTACTCCTCGGCTCAAGGCGTCGGGTACATGGTGATCTCTCCCCTTACGGTGGATAATTTTAAAGTCGAATTGTTGTAGTCTCAGAGCCCATCTCGCTAGTCGTCCACACGGATCCTTTAGGTTATGAAGCCAGCACAAGCTGTGATGATCCGTGATCACTGTAAAGTGCGATCCTTCGATGTACGGACGTAATTTCTCTACTGCCCATAACACAGCCAGACACTCCCTCTCCGTGGTGGTGTACGCCCGTTCTAATCGCGTAAGCGATTTGCTGAGGTAGCATACTACCTTCTCGCCTTCAGGGGTGTTTTGCGAGAGCACGGCACCAAGTCCGTATCCAGAGGCGTCGGTCTGTATTATGAATGGTAGTGAAAAGTCCGGACAGCATAGGATCGGAGCGGTGATCAGGTGTTGTTTGATGCGGTTCCACGATTGCTTACATGCGTCGTCCCATTGAAATCGGATGCCCTTTCGGGTTAGCCGATTGAGTGGCGCACAAATGTCTGAATATGTAGGTATGAAACGTTTGTACCAACCAGCAACGCCCAGCATTCTGCGTACTTCGACTGCGGTGGTGGGTTGTGGGATTTTCAGCATGGCCGAGACCTTATCCGGGTCGACGGCCAGTCCACCTTGGTTCACCACGTAGCCTAGGTACTTCAGTTCTGGTACTACAAACGCACATTTGTCTTTGTTCAGCGTGAAACCAGCGTCTAGCAATCTTTTCAATACTTCTCCTAAAATTTCCAGGTGTTTCTCAAAGTTATCCGCGATTATGATGATGTCGTCGAGATATTTGAACACGTGCGGTTCTAACTCGGGTCCTAATACGGTATCTATTAATTTCTGAAACGTGGCGGGAGCACTGTGTAGTCCGAACGCTAACCTCTTAAACTGCCATAAACCCCTTCCGGGCACTGTGAATGCGGTATACTTCTTTGAACTCTCAGTTAACGGGATGTTCCAATACGCTGACTTTATGTCCAGGCTGGAGATGTACCTCGCGTTCTTCAATCTGTCTAAGATGCTCGTGATGTAAGGTAGTGGGTAGGCATCGCGCCTTGTGACAGCGTTTACCTTGCGGAAGTCGACGCAGAAGCGCCAAGATTGATCCTTTTTCTTCACCATCAGCACCGGCGACGACCAATCCGAATTCGATCGTTCGATAACGCCTTCTTCTGCCATCTCGGTGACTTGCCTGTCAATTTCTCGCTGTATCGCCGGAGAGACCGGATAGTAGCGTTGTTTAATCGGCGGTTGGTGCGGATCCAGCAAGCTGATCTGATGTTCTATTTGGTCCGTACAGCCTATACCTTTCTTCATACTATTGAAGTGTTTAGAAACCAGTTCATCAATTCTTCCACGTTGATCCTCGTTCATCCTCATTTCGGGCATTTCCAGGGCGCTCAGGTCTATCCTGGCCGTATCTTCTAATCGGCTAAAATGCCATCTGCCGCTGCGCAGGTCTGGCACAATTCCAAACTGCCGGAAGAAATCAACCCCCAATATTAAGGTGTGTGTCATCTCAGGCACCACTATGGCTTCTATCCATGCGGTGTGTCCTTCTATCGTACATGGTAACTGGACAACACCAGCTATTTCCAGACGGTGCCCACTGGCGACCGTACATGAGGAAATATGTTTCGTTTTATCTAAATGGAAACCAGCATTCTGCAATAAAGCCCAACCGCGTTTCCCAAGAACGGTTCGGGTTGCTCCGCTGTCTAACAATCCTAAAATTCTGTAACCTAAGATCTCAATTTCTAGATAAGGTCGCTCGTCGCTCCGGGCGTTAGCTATTATGTAATCCAAAATCGGGTTTATAGAGGTTGCGTCGGACGGAGACCGATCGTTTATCCGCCACGCTGTTCTTTTCCCGGATTCTGCTTCGGGCCACTGGACCCTCTTGGATTGCATCTAGGACATGTGTACTTCGTTACGCCTGGAGTATGACACGTATAGCACTTCCTGATTGGGCGTTGTGGGCACGCTGCCGCTCGATGTCCCGGTTCTTGGCAGTTAAAACACGTGAGAATCCGGCCTTGTGGTCGTATTTCTTGTAACTCCGCTGATTGCGGGTGTTGTGTTCCTCGGGAACTCCCGGCCACATAGGCCAAATCCGGTTCTAACGGCGTCCGATTCCTCGGGGTCGTGATGCTAGCTGGCTGCCAGTTGGTGTGTGCTCGTTCTATACGGCGGCATACTTCCAGGAGGCGACGTACAGATTCCACTTCGTCCAACAGAAACATCCCATCTTTGTATCGGGCGTGAAGGTTGCGGACAACGATCTTCAACTTACTTATCTCAGGCAAAGGTGTGCTCAATCTTTTGAACAACGACTCCATGATCGCTAAATAGATGTCAATTGACTCGTCGACTCCTTGCCGGCGGGCGCGGATCTCATCGTACAGCTGGTCGTCGTAATCGATTGGTACGAAGACGGTACGTAATTGATGCACGAGGTCGTGCCAATCTAAGAAGTTCTGGCGTTGTGCTCGGTACCATATCAATGCCTTGCCAGTGAACAGATCCAATGCTGAGGCGAATAGTTGTTGTCTCGATACGTTCCGTGCGCTGCGCAATTCTTCCACGCGCTCTAGGAATGCACTCAACGACATCTCCTTTTGATCTCCGCTGAACTTTAAGTTCCATTGAGCTGGCGGGATACTCTTGGTTCGCCACGGCTTAACTGGTGGGGTTTCTTCCTCTTCGGTCTCGAGCGAGCTCTCCTCTGATGGGCTGAGGTCGGCCCTAGAGGCATCGAGGTCCCCGATAATCGTTCTCTTAGGAGTTGAGGTAATTCTTCGCGCGCGCGTCTTGCGATTTATCGTCGTCCAGATGGTTACGAGACGTACTAATAACCGCGACTGTATCGACTTGTTTTCCGCTGATAATGCGGCCATACGGCCGATTCGCGTACCACAATGTGCAACGCGACTCGAGATCCTTTGGAAATCACGAGTCCTCCGGTCTCCTGAGAATGCTTCAATTACCGCTGTAAGTTCCCGAAGGGTATTTTCCACGCCAGTTTGATCCGTTTCGAAGGTGAAAGGGTACTTAGGAAGTCGAAAAGACGTTCCTGATTTCACGAGCGACATCATGTTTTGCAGCAATTCCCGTCGTAAATGGGCGTCCTCGCCGTCGCTGTCCTGTAGTCCGTAGACCGCGGTTTCATATTCTAATTCCGCTGGTGCTAGGTGTTCAACCCGAAATTTAGTAGGCAACGACATGATGCAAATACAGCGTCCAACACAAACACGATCCTTGGTTACGTTCTACTACTTCCCTATACTGGGACTTACTATTGCACAACTCCAAGTCTACTGTCTTTCTTCAATACTCTAACCGTCGAGTGATATCCTGGTTTAACCAGCTCGGTATAAACGTAATACCGTAAGTATGAGGAAACTAAATTTCCGCTAAGCGAATCCCGTGTGAATTTTTCAATGGCTTGCCCTAAACCGGCTTACCAACACTAACGTCTCTACAGACGTAAAACCAATGGACGGCCGAACCAACGCCGGTCCGTCTCCAAAGATAATTCAACAAACAATTGTTGCAATTACAATTTCAATACAACTGTTGCCAACAATGCAACACCAATTTTCACCGGGAGGTACCTTAGAGTCCTCTACTCAACGTTATAAACAACTCAAAAACAGTAGCTTGTTTGCTCTTTAATCCGTTAGAGACTAAATCGCCAAAATGCGACCAATACGTACAATAGGTCATCCAATATCGAGTATGTGTTAAAACACAACAATACAACACAGTATAGCAAAAGTAATCCAACACAATATCACAAAAAAAAATAATCTAACTAAATTTCTTATTATGAGAACTCTTAAGGAATGGGTCTAGGGGCACAGGAATTAAGTTTGAAATAAGTATAACACAATTTTATTAACCCAATCGTAGTGTAAAATTCTTTTTAGCAAGCAACGGTCTTCTTTTCCGTCGAGCCCCACGTTGGGCGCCAGAAATATATAACGTATATTACGGCCAGACTCCAGCGTTATATAGTTGGCATACGCCAGCGTCCGCTCAGCTCTCTGATCGGTCGCTAAAAACCTAAATGGGGAAAAATATGAAGTCCGTAACCACTGTGAAGTGACTCCAGTGGCTATCAGCTGTCCAGGGCAAGGTAGAAGGCCGCCAGCCCAGTCTAGAGGTAGATTTGACTATGCAGGGTGGTCCTGTAATTATCAATGTCGATGTGCGGCCTAAAATTTATACGGCGCCAGTCACTTCGCTTCTATTGCCCTAAATTCTGGAAGAAAAATAAAACCCCAGGGGAAGGAATAGAGTTCTCGTAATAGAAACACCAAAATTCTCAATAACTAAATTTATTAACAAAAAAATCAGTAACTAACAAATGGTAATAACAGAATAACTAATATTCGTTAAACGAATATTCAATTCGCAAAATCTATAAACAAAGTAAATTATTCACTAAATGAATACTCAATACGCAAAATCTATAAACAAAATAAATTATTCACTAAATGAATACTCAATACGCAAAATCTATAAACAAAATAAATATTATTATTCGCACAGCGAATACTCAATAAGCAAAATTTTATAACCAAAATATTAATAATTACAAGATCAATGACTAGTTAAACATTCCCTTTTTAGCTCGGAGTACGACAAAGTTAATACAAAAAAATAAATTATTTAATCTACGAGCAAAATATCTAAGTTAAATCCAAAATTTTAGAAACTAAGTACTCACGAGTGGCCAAAGGAAATTAAACAACTGAATCTTTAACCGGTAATTAATTACAATTTAACTGACAAACTGAATTACTTGTGATGCGGTATAAATACCCAGTAACATGTGATTGGATTACTTATGCTACAACTGCCCTAGGGCTGCGTGAAGTTTTGCACAGGAATATTATACCACAGTGATTAATTACGTTGAAAAATGGTAACGGTATTCCGGTTGGCAATACCGTTAGGAAATATCCGGAAGAATTTTAGAATCGGAAAGCCAGCGCTTGTTCAAAACCCGATTTAAATTTTTACTATACTTCTAGCTCGCCTTAACTTTAATGAAAACCCAGCCAGTCTAGTGGCCTCGAAGTCGCGGTGATAAAATATCCAAGGAGGCCAAGAGACTGACTCTCAAAATCCTCTCAAATCCCTTGAAAACCCGTAGTACGTTAACACAAAAAAAATCTCTAACGAGATAAAAAAAAAATTAACGTACCACCCAACCCCACACGGCTCTACGGAAATATAACTTTAAACAAACAACTAAATTACTGAAAAATTAGGTGAGGCCTGGCCGATGATGATAAAAAAAAAGAAATGCTTGTGGCTGAGGTTCTGCCCGACTGAAGCTAACGTTAATCCACCCAAATCAAATACAAAGACCGACCCTTGATAACGTGAAAAAGCAGTTAACACGAATACCCGGCCAGGGAATATTCACAAAGAGGGGTTAAACCCATGTGTTTGAGAACTAATTCACAACCTCGAGTTATCAAGGGGATTAAAAAATGTTGACTTACGGACAGACTGAATCTACAATTAAATAAACTAATTCAACCCTGAGCGAGACTGCTCTGACTAACTACGCGCCCCAACACGATTCAGCGCGTCCAACTTATTGTAGCTTAGGGCCTTAGGACGTAGAAAATATATGCTTCACAATAGGGGTGGCACCATGTGCTCACTCAACTCAAAATACAAGTACAATACATACACATTCATAAAAATGGCCAAAATTATCAGTGTGTATCCAAAAACATCTATACGGGGACGTATTACGCCTCAACACAACCCGGAGGTCCGATACGCCACACTCATAAAGATATTTTTGTTACAAATCATCAAACAAATATCATAAATTAGTACTCATCTGAGTTGCAGACAAAAACAATCTCCCTGTTTCCACGGCTAGATACAATAAGTAGGTTATGTACTCTCTGGACGGTGATGTAGTTTTAAGGTTCCGCTACAAGATGCTTATTCCTTTGCGACCGGTTGAATACTCGGATAACTTCAGAAATTATTCCTCCAGCCGATATATACTCTCAAATAGGCACAACTGTGCAAATTTTTTGCCTCTATCGTACCGCCACTGTATGAATAACAGTTAAAAATACAATTAGTGAAACTGGAGACCATACAACAGTTTCGCGTGCGGAAATAAAAGAAAGGTGATACCTTACCTCGTGGTCGGTGGCTTAAATGGTTTTCTTAAACTCCGAACTTTTGATCAGAAAAGAAAATTCTCATCCGGATATCTCCGTGTCTTCCCTACGAAGACAGTATAACGCCAAGCAGTCTCCGCAAAAACGAATTCCGTGTTGCCTTCAATTTCCTCTAGGCTTATACATGGAAGTTTCACTGCACGTGCCGTTAGTTTTTCTTTCTGGTCAAATTTTTCTGATAACACCACTGTTCGTAAGTTTAAGAGAGACAAAACGTGGCTTCCCATCTGTTTTATAACCTTTTTTTCCTCACCCCTCTACCGGGTTTACCACTCGCGCATCGTCAGTGCAGAAATACGTCTAGTTACGTTATTACGACCAAATATCCCCAGAAATTTATTTACTATTGAGGATTATAATTTCTTGTTCTTTTTTTTTTTTATATAAGGTAGGTGTATCATTCAAACATATTCCGCACGCTAACTGTTGTACTTTCCAGGTTTCCACGACGTATATATCCCAAAACAGGTTAAATAGAAATGTCAAAAACAATTAACCTCAAATTAAGTGACATCTCTAGTATGTTTTTGCATTCGGAAGCAGATGCGGTGCTTGTTGTCATAAATGCTGTCCTCTAAGTGGGTTGACAGGACCTATTCAGTTGGTTTTGCACAAAATTACCCCATACTGTATCCTTTTATAAGCTTAGAATAAGTTTTCCGTACGAAGGTAGGTTATCGTTTAACTAGATTTTAAAGCGCTGTGTTTCGGCTAGGATAGCCCGTAACACTTCTACCAGTTCTCACAGACAGCTCTCAAACTTGGTCCACAAAAAAACAGTAATAAATAGCACTAAAAGTCACACAAAGATGAATGGAGAGAAGTATTCTAGGAATAAAGTTAATAGATAGGCGTAGCAATAACGAAACACGTAATAGAACACACCTTGAATACGTATTAAAACAGATAAAAACATTAAAATGGAAGTGGGCGGGACACTTTTACCGAATGGACAGTAAACGTTGGGCGAAACTGGTTCGGAGTGGACTCCATACGAAGAGGGACGAACTTACAAGGGAAGGCGGCACACTCTGGTGGAGAGAATGCCACAACAGAATAAATTGGAAATGGCTTGGGGAGACCTTTATCCAGAAATGGACATGACATTATATTATATAGTATTCCTAGAATATTCTTTTTTATTACTCGTTTGTTAAGAATTAGCTATTATTCAATATTTTTTTTGTTTTTCAGTTAATTATTTCTTAGTTATGGAGAAACATTTTGATTAAATTTAAGTGTAATGTATATTTTTTTCCTGTTAAAAAAAGCTATTATTATTATTATGGGGTTTGTCAGGTCTTGACAAGCGTCCACTAATCGCAAACTTCAGCAACCTTTTGAGCCGCTTCATACTAGAGATTAGTGGAGCCAAATACACACGACTGCATCCCAAACCCTGGCGATATGCAGACGCAGAAATAACGCCAGATCCAGTGTCCGCACAATGCGGAGTGACCCGAGCAGCACTGCTTTCTGCATCCTGCAGATCAAAGAGTTGGCAGAAGAAATGCAGGGGAATGGACTCGACTTCCCTTTGATAGGAGGCTCTCATACCATCCAAAACACCAACTATCAGGACTACAAGCTTAACTTTATGCACTGGATATAGCTTTCTAAGCTCGGACAAGAAATCCATATACTTGGACCTCTTTTTCCTCCTCCTTGAGAGAGATATTCTTCTCAGATGGACATGAGAATTCGATCACAAACATCTGTTTGGTCTCGATACCCAGGAGGCTTAAGTCCGGCTTAATGGCTGTCAGTAACCTCGAGGTGGGGAAGGAGTAATTCCAATAAATTAGACACTTGGAATTTTTCATCGGGTATAATCGGTATTTGGTTAATACCATAGGCATGTCTAAAATGGCAGTAGAGCACGCGGAGAGCAGCATTATGTCGAGACACGTAGCTCGACGCTGCAAGAGATGGACAAGCACAGTGAATGTGCATAATCGTTTCAGGATGGTGGTGGCACAACCTACAGAGTGTGGACTCCGCTATTTGGAATATGCGGGCCCTGTACAACAAAGTATTTACAATACCATCCTGACACGCAAACACAAAACCTTCTGTTTCCGATTTTAAACCAGCAGACTTAAGAAACGAGTTCGATGGACAACTCTAGACTTTTAATATGTTTGAAGAACACAGAGTGCATTGTTTTACTCATGTTTTCTTTTGTTAACATGTCTGTCTCGCCTCGTTTCACCGAACTGGTAACTCTGTTGTACTCCTCCCGAGAGAGTTGTACTCCAGAGTTTTCCCTGACGGGACTCAAGTCTGCCAGGTTAAATCTCGTTGCTGCTCTTCGCGCTGCCTGGCAAAGAAACGCCCCTTTGCCACTAAATTCGTGCTCACTAACGAATTGTAATAGTGGGTTCTGACTTCTGAGGATACTGTTAGCTGTAACCAGGACAAGTCGATCGTGCAAGCACTTCAGATTAAGCAGTCCCCGACCCCCATTTTGACGAGGGAGGTAAATGCGCTGCACAGAAGCTTTCGGGTGAAGACTTCGGTTGATGTTCATGACCTTTCTGGTTCTCCTGTCGATATTCTTAAGATCATCAACATTCCATTTTATTACACCAAAAGTGTATGCATTTATTATTATTATTATTATTTCGTACATTAATAATTCGACCTCGAGTTTCTTAATACAATTCCCTATCATAACTTTGTTTTGTAAACCATGAGGACGTTTAAAAGAACGGGACTAATTTCATTAATAAGTCAATTTTATTACAATACCCATCATTAAAGGTAATGGTAATGATAACACTGACTTTATTTTTTACTAATAATCCAGCGTCGGAAAATATTTCTGTGGAAGTTAATTGGATGCAAATGACAGTAATTTTTATTCCTTACAATATGACACCTCCAGATCTGTATGTAAAAGAAGGGTGGCGTAATTTAACACACTGAAAATGGAGAGCCCGACGGTCGAGTCAATTGGATATCACCATACGGACAGAGAACCCAACTCGGGCTCTGTATACATTGCGACGAATTGCGCACAAAAGAGGCAGCCAGTTGGACTTTGTTTCATAACACCCTAAGAAGATTAAAATACTTGGTTGCTTGTACTAAATAAATATTGTCATAGAAATCTTTAATCCAAGAATTTATGCCCATTATTACCATTTAAATTTTTGGGGTCTTTTAAATGTCTGAGCCTTAAAAGTTGTAAATGAAATTATTAATACAATATCATAATGAATTTATAAATATAGAAAATGAGAGCAGTCAAAAATTTTTAGACATTCAGCAGAAAATTTCATGGTTTCCTTCGCCTTCCTCTTTATGTAAACTACTCCAAAATGCCCATTATTTTACTTTTTTTTAAAGCAAGGTAGTTTACTGAATTTTATAAATTTGTAGCAATATACATAAAGCGACATCAAAAGCATAGTTGAATTTACGCAACATATAATACACATATGTTTATACATATTTATAATGTATAAATTTTACTAAACAAGCATTTATAAATATTTAATAAATACGTTGAATAAACTAAATTAACAATTATCTCTGCCTGTAGATATACATATATTACATATTTAATGGTATTGCACTATTGTCGAATATTAAAAGTGTTTATCAATATGACATATTAAAATCCGTTCTTTATCCACAAATACATTTAAAATATATATATATTTATATACCTAAGTTATATTCCATAAAACGGAATAGGACACCCAGACAACAAGCTGCATCACTGAGAAATACTATATATATACTTCTTTTTTGTAAAATCTCATAATCTTTCTTGTAACCACTGTACTAAGTACACGTATTTGTATGTTAATAAAATTTTGTCTTGTTAAAAAGTTTTTTGTAAGTGTCCGAAACATAACTCATATATAAACATAAGGTTTCGATTCTTTGTTTTGGTTATGTTATTGATTCAAAGGTACAAGTTAAAACCAGAAATCTAGAAAATCAGGATGTTTAGTTCGTTGTTAAAATGAGAGATGACTCTTAAGACTTTATTTCACAGGCTTCTGTTTATATACTGAGCTTTAGCCGTGTGCTTATGATATGGTAAAATCAATACCGAACAATCTACAAAATAATAATACGGTAACTACTTACATTAATTAAGATTAGAAGATAAATTAACATCAACACACTTGACTTCATGACGTAAATTAACACGCATGGAAAATTTAACAAGATACGAAGAAAATTGCATAAAACAAGATGAAATTTAATTTTAAGGTCTGAAAGTGGATTATAACTAAGATAGATGAGATCAATTCTAAGTTATTACATGCGTGGGATGACATATTTATCGCTTTAGATTGAGAATTTAACATGAAACTTCAGAAACAATGATGTTGCTATTACTCACAATACAAGATTCAAAATACTTGAACTCATTAGAAGATTTTAAAACTAGTATTATGAGACTTTTACAACCTCGATTAAGGTGATCCTTATTCATAAGGCTAAAAATAAGCTAAGATTTTTAAATGCAGGACCCCCGCATTTTGTACATTAGTAAGAAGTATTAAAATATGCAAATTTTCAGACCCATTGGATTACGTTAATACGTGTCGCATCGAGCTTGAAATTTAGAAAAATCGACAAATTCTAGATTTTTTTGAAAACATTTCAGCTTCCCCATAAACTGGTACTACTAACCAATCTTAATATTTTTTAGTGATTTCTGCGCAACTTGAATAATCATTTGAAACTAATTGCGACACAATCGTTTAAACGATGCCAATTCTGCAACGATTTTAATCGCGGAATTCATTCACGTTAGGCTCAGCCTAAAGCAAGAACTAGTAACTCGATATCTATTAAAATCGGTGTAAGTATCTTTTACATTGGTTTTTATGTGAGAATACTGATAAGACCTAATGTTTTGACTATCTATAGATTAACAATAACCCTTTTTTACCCCTTGGTACCTATTTTTATTTGCCGCAAATAGCTTTTGATGCAGTACGCCGTAAATTTTAACTAACTAACAATTTTACCTATTACTTTTACATTAATTCAATAAAAAAACAATGGTAACACATATTTTTGGAAAAAATTTCGCTTCCCAATAACTTAACTTATCCAAAGTATTTATTATTATTATTATTTTATTCTAAAGAACATAAATATTCATTTTGAGACAAATTACAACAAAATCGGTAGAGCGATACTAATTCTGCGCTGTTTTAGTCGAGGAATTGAGCGCTACGCTCAGTGTAGTATCATCCACATTGATTTTAAATTGATACCACGCTTAATATCTAGAACATGGTACATTATTACATTACAGAATTTTGTATTTCGTATTAAGTCTATTGAAATTGTCGTGCGCTACCATTTGACACATGAAGTGTTTTTTGACACAAGAAAAAAAAAAAAAATACAAGTACATTCCTGCATTCAGAGATTTTTATCAAGTATTATCAATGAGGCATATACAACTGACCCTCCAGAAACGTATCTTCTAGAAAATATATTACTGATTTATTTATTTTTTTCTTGAATTAATGTAAAAGTAACAAATAAAATTTAATTTAGTCATGATATAAGACAGAATAAGAGTAATTAAGCATTTAAAAATATTAGTTAGTTAAAATTTCCAGCGCTCTACATCTAAAGCTATTTGTGGCAAATAAAAATATTCATCAAGGGCTAAGAAAGGATTATTTTTTGTGTATAGATGTTCTCGTTGTTGTAGTTCGTAGCGCAAGTCAATTCCGCGACTATAACCGCTGCAGAATTAGTATCGTTCAACCGATATTGTCGCAATTAGTCAGCAATTAATTAGTCGCAAAAATCAGAAAAAAATATTAAAGATAAGTTTGAAGTAACAGTGTCTGGCTAAGCGGAAAGGTTTACAAAAAACCTAAAATTTGTCGATCTTTCTAAATTTCAAGCTCAATGCGGGACGTGTTAACGTGATCCAACGGAGCTAAAATTTTGCACATTTTAATACTTCATACTAAGGCACAAATAAGGTGGTCCTGTATCAATAAATTAAAACTTCAAATAAGGATAAAATTGTCCATAGTCTAAAACTATTTTAATTATATCTATGGATATATTTGGATTCTTGAAATCTATTTTCGTCAGCGATGGCAAACTATTTCCCGCAAGCGGGACAAATATTTCAAAATCAGTATTAATTATGTTTGCTTCTAAGCTGATTTGTACAATATCGTAAGATGAAAATGTCATATCAAGGCATAAAACTCGCGGCATTCATTATTATTAATAATTCAATAAAACATATTTTATTATATACGACGGAATCACCTCGGTTACATCGGTTTACGCCCTAAATTTTTAAAACAAATTCAGATTTTCAATTGGGACCTAGAAATAAAATTATTGTATATTTTACAGTACAAAATTATGTTTGACAAAAGGTGACTATTCTAAACGACAGGTTAGCGATTAGTAATTAGCTTAAATATGGCAAGTTACATGTATATAGGCAACCGGCACCGCCGCCGAACTATTTTATGTGGTCCGCCATTTAGAAAATATAATGTTTACTTTTCATATTCAGCGTAGTCAAAACTTTATTTTCGCGCCGCTGTAGGCATATTTACGGCGACGTAAATACGTGAGAACCGACGTAAACATAAAGTTAAGATCGTAGAAAATAAAAATTACAAAAGGAATTTTGGCCCGAAAAAAAACTTGTTACTGAATGCGGCCCGAAACGTAAAAAAGTTATAATCTTATTATTGAATGCGGTCCGCGAAATATAAAAGGTTGCCAACATCTGCTCTAGACAATCACGAAGATTGAAAGCTGAAATTTTACAAGCATAATGGAAATCCGTGACAGACATAAGAACTCGCGGAATATCTTGCAGTTAATCGAACAAGTTTCAAGACAGTTGCGTGTAATGTAAAAAATACAGAAAATGAAAAGTGGGTACCATATGAACTCTCCGAACAGGTGTATTTCGATGCTTGCCAGCTATGAACATAAACGGCAAAACCGATAATCGATATCAAAAGTGTACTTCTGTGCATCTGGTGGGACATTAAGGATGTGCTATATTACAAGCTCCTCCAACCAGGTGAAATGGTTACTGCCGAGCGCTATAATCCTCAATTGAACCATTTGATCGACGAAATGAGACAGAAAATACTTTTTAGTGGACAAGGAAACTGGATAGTAATTTTTCTGCACGAGAACGCAATATCGCATTGTGTTCTTACTACTCACCAAACCATCTTTAATTTGGAATGGGTTATCCCGCACGCGGCGTATTCACCGACTTGGCGTTTTCGAATTTTCATTTATTCAGGTTAATGCAGAATTTTTTAGCTGGGAGACGCTTTCGAGACGTGGTAGAGATACAAAAATGAATCGACGATTTCAATGCCCCCTAACCATTTTGTTTCCGCGCAGGAATTCCGGGAACATTCCCGAGAGATAACAGAATGTCATAAAAAGCAAATATTTTGATAATTGAATTGCATTATATGTTATGAAAATAAAGCGAAATGGTTTATAAAAAATTTATGTGAAGTGTGAATTTTCACACATTTCTGGGTTTTGCAGGTATTTAGTAACTGAACGATGATTATTTGGGATGCCAAAACAAATTTTATGTCAAAATATTTTTTTATGAATTTTAATTCGAATGCCTAATACCATTATTTGAGTTTCTAAATATATGCAGTATTTTTTTTATATAGCAAAGTTCATTAAGATTTTGAAAATTGCACCTATGGCTTCCATTGGTTGCTTACATCATATGTCCCGCCCTTTGATTTCGTCAAACATAGAATTAAATTATAATTTCAACACTTTCCACTGGTTATTAAATTTATGCTTTTAAAAATTAAATGCAACATTTACCAAATATAACTAGAATTTTAACAAAATAGTTTAAACAAAATAAAAATGCAAAAAAAATACAAAAAATAAAATCAACAGGATTCGAACCCTAGTTTGCAAGTTAACTTATATTATTAAGCGCACGACAAATCCAACCACGCCACGAGAGCTACTGATCTGGTATGTTATACAACGTATTAAATAGTTAACATATTTTAGTTAAAAACACAAAAAATGCGTTATTTTCCGAAAACATAATCTGATCAAAAATTCCTGTTGTACTATTCCGGTTCACACCAATGTACATAACTTAGAATTTTTTCAGATTTTTAGTTTAAACAATCTGGGCTACAGGGTGTGGGACAAAATTTTTTTTGCACAATTTTGGCAAAAATCGCATCAAAATAATTTATTTTGCAAAAATAAAATTTTGATCCTTAATCCACGTACTAAGGGCTTTCATTTGATACCCTACTCAGAATTTTAAAAAAATATTTTTTTTTCGATGAGCACATATTTGTTTATATTTTTAGAGGGATATGTTTTTTAGATGTTTTAGTATTTTTCCTACGTGCGGGTCAAAGAGTTGTATAAGCATGCCAAATTTCAACTCTCTAGGTTTAGCCGTTTGGCTACAATTTTTACCGAACAGACAGACAGACGACAAAATGACGGTATAAGGGTTTTTTGGTCATACCTACAAAACCCTAAAAAGACTAAAAATTTAAAACACACCCAGTATAGACATATTAGTCTAGAACAGGAGTCTCTAAACTATTTCGGAAGCGGGCCACATTAAATAAATGGCGGGCCGGACAACTAGAATTCGGCTGGGCTCTTGGTGCTTGATTTTAAAAACCAGCTTATTAATAATGGTTATATTATTAATAAAAATAATAATTTTAAGAATCGGATATTATTTAGTTGTAGTTATGTTTTATTTTGAGATTTTCTGATTATTTAAATTGCCGTTTTTATGTAAGTAAACTTTTTAAAAACTTTCCACGGGCCGGATAATACCTTCTTGCGGGCAGGATTTGACCCGCGGTCCGTAGTTTGGACTAGAGATGGGAATTTCGGCTCAGTTTGCGGAACCGGATCAGTGTAGGTCGTTCAGTTTGTTGAGCCGGTTCATTGATCCGGCTCAGTGATCCGGTTAAGTAAATATGTTTCCGAGACACAGGTCGGTCGTTAGTTCGTAGATAGAACGTCGCTTAGAGCAGGCTCTTGCTTAGAGCAGGTTCTTGCAATATATGAACTGTAAACATGATCCCGAGACACAGGTCGGTCGGTCGTTCGTTCGTAGGTAGAACGTCGCTTAGAGCTGGCTCTTGCTTAGAGTCGGTTTTTGCAATATATGAGGTCAGTCAGTTGTCGGTCGCTCGCTCGTAGGTAGAACGTCGCTTAGCCCCGGCTCGTACCTAACATTTTTTAAATAAACAATTCACTTTATGTAGCTACTGTATTTTAAACCAGGTGTGTTAAGTTTATGGCGATGTTTATTGCCCTTATAAATCGGACATCTGGGATTTGGGCAATATTTTTAATATTTTTATATAGTATGGTTGTAAGAAAATACAGACTAAGCCTATTAGTTTCAAATAAACTGCCCTACAAATTGATGACAAAATACACTTTATGATAATACATTACAAGCCGAGTTCTCGCGAAGTTCAACATGACATCGATCCAGATCCGGATCACTCCGGTCACTGCTCACAATCTCCCGACCAATCGTATCCTTGAAACTATACAGTGAGCCGTGAGCCGGCTCATTTCAATTTGGTGAACCGTGTCACTTCGGTCAGTGTACTGAGCCGGCTCAGTGAGTCGGTTCGTTCATGAACGACCCATCTCTAGTTTGGACACCCCTAGTCTAGAATATATTGTGTAAACTTTGTTGTTTATGTGAATCAATGATAGCAAAGTCGACAGTATTTATTTTAATATTAAGATAGAGCGACAAAAAATTTATCGTTTTAGTTCAGTCTGTTGTAATGTAATTTAAAAACGTAAGTCTCGCAATTTATTTTTAAAATAAGGCGATGTATTCTTTTATTTTCTAGTTTTATCTCGAAGGCTTCGAAGTTGTAACTTTATTATTCTGTTACAAGTATAGATACGAAAAAGAAGAATGTTTTTAAAGTTAAGCACTCTATAATAAACGAAAATACAAATACGCTGTAAAAAAAAAAAAAAATAACTAATTAGATTAACAAGCCAATACACAATATTTTAGCAGTGTTATATACATTAGTGTGAAACCATTCAATTGGTTATTGGTTAAATTGTTAATAAATGTAACAACAAAAGCATTTTCCTTCACCTATTGATGAATACACATCGACTTTCTTCTTTCGCCCTCTGGCATCACGAACTGAAATATAGGATAATCGCGCATCTAAAAAAAAATAATAATAAGTTGTAATTAACCTTAAATTTCAGCTGAAACAACAAATAAATTTAATTAGGTAAATATTTTCTTAACTCTATTACATTTAATTAATAATCTGAAATGATCAGCATGTAACCTTCCAATTAAGAGGACTTTTAGTGTTTGATCAATTAGCCGTTGAGTCCAAAAGATCGATCGATGTGGACAGTACATAACTTAAATTTAAATTTTTTTCTATAGATAAGCTTCCAGCATTCTATAAAATCTGCTCAAAGATTCTATTACTCTAAAACAGAAGGCGACAAATTAAGGTCCATATTCGACCCATTACCTGATTTTGGACGGACCGCAATAAGCGAGCTCTGAACGAAAATTAATTTTCTTTTTATTTAAATTAATATAGATAAACTTTTTATTTTTTAAACTGGGCTTGGTTCATATATAAAAAGTTGAAAGATTAATAACAATTTTATTGTATTGTAACCGGAGCTGGCTCAAGGAACTGTACATGCATGCCAGATTTCAACTCTCCAATCGTTGTCCAGTCATTTGGTAACAATTTTTGCCGAACGAACAATCAGACAGACACTTGAGTGACGGTGTAAGGGTGTTTTGGTCATACATCATACATAACCTAACTTAAAAATATTAATAGTTAATTGTTTACTGAAAGTTTAAACTATTTTGTTTTTGGTTTATTTTTAATGTGCTTTAGTTATCTAAGATTGTAAGGACTACTGTTTTAGTATATGGTATATATTTTATTATTAGTGGTACACTATAAATAGGACGATCACCTGTTGTGTAACCAAATTAATAAAACTAAAAAATAAGTTAACATGAAATGGTTAACAAGTTATCGATTATTTTTCAACACGGTGCTAACATTATTTAACCTGATAACTGGGCAAATAGCTTTTTGCGCACGCATCTCTTAATTAAGTATGGTTGTAAGTTGATAAATAGAAGCATGCAGAACGAAATTTACGATCCTAAAAGTTATCGACTTTTATGATTTTTAATATTTACCCACATTTTGTTATTATTTATACAGCCCATATTTTTTCCTCGGTACGCAAACCCTTTTAAACTTGACTATCAGGTCTTTTGAAAAACTTTGCCAACCCCTACTTTAGAATTTAGGTACGATCACCCAAATATTGAAAAGGTGATGACTTGAAAGAAGTGGAATATGAAAGGTGAAATATTAAAAAGGAATACAAGTATTTCTCGTTATACGCGTTCTTACTTTCGTGAACGTTTGACGCTTTTTGCTATAACGTGATTTAAAAAATTGGGGACGTAGACAAGGAAAATATGGATGGATTACTTCCCACAATATGGAGTTAACCAATGAAGATTTCAAAATAGAGAACCACATAAATGATGCAAACAAAGTGCTTTCAACTAAACAGTTGAATTGTTTAAGCACAGTGACAGTATAATTAAGATAATTGAAGAGAATTAACCTAACATGGATAGAAGTGACAAAGTTATGAAAGAAATTTGGTTGCTTAGTTTTCTCAAGAGCAATGATTCCCAAAGTGGGGGCTTTCGGCCTCCTAAGGGTGCTACATGATTCAAGGGTGACGCTAGAAGGCAAGGGGAGACAGGGGGCGTTGGATAGATTACAAATTGATACATCCTACACATAAAGTTATACGCCTTAAAAGCTGAAAAATCAGTAATAGTATATTATTACGAGGGTTATCATTTATTTTTTTAGAAACGACCATTAGATGGCAATATTTAAATGTGTCATTACTATATTCGTAAAATTTGACATTTGTTATTGTGAAATCAGTGGCAGCTTATAAATTGAACGAGTAGTTTGTTGACAGCGAGCGTTTAAAAAAACAAGTTTCTGAAAAAAATGATATTACTCGTGAAGGTTTTCGTTGGATGATTTTTTACGATTTTAGTAAAGGTCTAACTCAACAACAATGCATAGATTCGCTTCGTTCAACTTTTGGCAATGAAGCACCTTCAGAAAAGACTGTTTACAATTGGTTTGCAGAATTTCGTCGAGGTCGTACATCCGTCAGTGATGAATCTCGTGAAGGTCGACTAAAATCAGTTGTGATTCAAAAAAACATCGATGCTGTGCGCAAAATGATTGAAGAAGATCGGCATGTGACTTACTGTGAGATAGAGGCATCCTTTGGCATATCGCATACTGCAATACATTCGATTTCGCATGAACATTTAGCTGTGAAAAAGATCTGTTCCCGATGAATTCCGCATAATTTGACCGAAGATCAAAAAAAGGGTCGTGTTGATTGGCGTAAGGGAAGGCAAAAAAAAATGTCAACCTAGGCACTGCAAACTCTGTATACAACATCGTTGCAGGTGCCGAAACTTGAATTTATTCATATGAACCGGAAACTAAGCAACAATCCACTGTTTGGGTCTTCCAAGATGAACCGAAACCCACAAAAGTTATTCATTCACGAAGCACTTCCAAGAAAATGATCGCCTGTTTCTTCGGTTGCACTGGACATATCACAACCATTCCTTTAGAGCAGAGTTGGAGAATGGATTTTGCGAATCCTAAGGTTTTGGATAGATTTTCTAATGAAACAAAAAGACTTTTCACAGAAATGTGCTACATTAACTACTATGAGAACGTATTGAATGCGAGGACGGACACGGAGAATCTACACGACATTTATTCATACCTTTTGACATTTAAAGTTGTCAGGTAGATTCTTGGTGTACGTGTCTCCCATTTTTAGACGTTAAGTGGACCTTTCCATTCTCTTATTTTTGCATTTTATATATTTTTTCTCCTACTAAAGTCTTCCTAACCAAATTTTTGTCTATTACAACTTATGTTTACTTCCTACCACTGGAGTTTTACTTACTTAACAATACTAGTTATATTTTTGTAATTCATATTCTCCCTGGGTTTGAAGTAAGCATTCTTCCCCTTTTTACCGACTAACCATAGTGCATTGCGTTGAGATTACTTTACTCATTTACAAAATGGCCGTTTTGACTTTACTGCAGTTTTTAACAACTTTTAATGTGTTTTCTAAATTGTTTTAAATAATTTCGTATTATATATGTATACAATTGTGACAGTACCATGTGGTTGCAACATCAAACCTTTTTAACACCTTCGCGATATGCTTAAATATTTTGATATATTCTCCGAAAAAGAACCTTGGTAACCATTTATGTAGTTAAAAAATCAACAAATGTAGATAAGTGCCAAACGGCTTCTGAAAGTAAAAGTAGAAAATTAAAGATTCCAGATAAGTTCTGATTTTCATCTTAAATATTAATGAGAAATATAAAACAGTTGAAAGCATAATTATAATTCTCACAAAACTTAATAATTTAAGATAAACATTTTTTTGACATTTCATATTTTCCCCGACGAAGATATCACAGTTATGTTAATAATTATGTTGATAAACGTAATCTTTGTTTTTATAAATAGCCAAATTTAAAAATTTAGAAGAAATACGTGATACAGTTCCGTAACATTTATTATAGTTGCGTAACATTAATTATATATTCTTTGCAAGTTCTAGCCATAATTCATGAAAAAGCTAAAATATAATTTTGATAATTCGTCCTGCGCAAGGTCAAAGGAATGATGGGGATATTTTCTTGCATTTAAAATAATTTATGTTGATTTCATACTAAGTAGGTATAAAGCCCCAAGTTAAAACATTGGTCTAACTAACGCAGTTGAAGGAATATTGGAAAGTTTGCGCGGCGCCCTTGTAGCTCAACCACAGCGCCCCAGAGCTCCGCGGCACACAGTTTGGGAATCGTTGAGGTATACAATAAGTCCAAATTATCAAGAGATGGCGTTCTTTAGAAAATTACCATTTTGGAGAAAGTGATTAAAAATGACAACCACCAAAAGTTTTTGAAACAAATGCGTATAACAAATTAACAAATTAGAAGTTAGCAACACATAACTTTTTTCAATATTTCAAATTATTCTATCTTTATATACATGAGCAACGTCTCTCTGTCTGTCCGTATGTGCGCTTTTCTATCGATAACTGCTAATCCAATTTTCATGCGTTTTTTTTTTTGTTTTTTCTATGTGTAGCTTCATCTTCTGGTCAGGTTTTCGGCTTATTTTATTAAAATCGGTTCAGTAGTTCCAAAGTAATTACTACTTCCACAATAAGTGAGCTATTAAAAAAAAATTAAGAACTTCAACATTGGAAACATTTTTAATGAATTATTCTGATACAACTACACATTAATTAAGTACGTAGTGTAGTACGAAATACTATATATTTATAGTTAAAATTAAAAAAAAAGTTATTACAGTTCAATAAATTTCAATAAAAATTGAAATAGCTCACTTATTGTGGAACGGAGGTAGTATGATTTTTGTGCGAACAGGTAAAACGAAATCCATGTTTTCCATCTTTAACGCATTTTTTTTTTTTTTTTTTAATCATCAGCGACAACACAGGTTTTGTTAGCAGTGATGTTGCTACAAGATTTAAACACTGATCAGAATTGAAATAATTTTGAAATCTGCTAAGTAGATACAATTATATGAGTTTGAGCGGGTCGTACAAAATTCCTATTTTCTGATTATATTTAACACATTGTTCAAGAACTGCTGATCCAATTTTCATGCGGTTTTTTCTATCTGTAGCTAAATCATTTAGTAAGATGTTAGGTTATGTTTTACTAAAATCGGTTCAAGAGTTCCTAAGTTATAATGAAATTTGTGCGCCCAGATAAAACGAAATCCATGTTTTCCATGCATATCTAACGCTTTTTCTTCAAATTATCAGCAACAGCATAGATTTCATCATTGACAAGGTTGGTACATGACTTATACACTTAAGAATTTTTTAAATCTGTTTAATAATTCTTTTACAAAATCCATGGTTTCTGTTTATATTTAATGCATTTTCTTGCAACTGTCAGTGACAACATATATTGCTTCAGTAGTAAACTTGGTCCACGATTCATACACTTACCCGAATTAAAGGAATTTTTAAAATTGTATAAAAATGTATACGTAAAGTGATAATTTATAGTTTGTCTAAAAAATTATCTATTATTTCAAAACCCAAAGTTGCTACACTTTCAATAATAACGACGGGGTCAATTATAACGTATATTCCCGAGCAAAGTCGGGCGGGCCAGCTAGTATTAAATAAAACTTAAGAAAACCTACTAATTAAATATTATTCAATAATATTTTATTCTATTTTATCTTGATAAAAGAAAACATGTAATATTATTAATGGAGTCAATGTCGAGAACCTTTACAGTCTAAACTATTATTTTTTTTACAGCATTACGAACTTGTTTCTCCCATTTTATGATCAACCGAACCATTCTTTGTTGATTTTTTTTAGCGTCTAGGGAGGAATGGATTCCCATGCCTCTTTAATATTTCCCAAAGAGGTGTATTTCCAACATTTTGTTTGAACTTTATATTGAGTTTTTGTCGTAATTCAGTTGGGTTCAGGTCAGAGGACTGGGAGGGTCAGTTTATTTTTCAGAATATAATTTTTCTTCCATTCCATAATTTTCGCATAATTTAAAGTTTTTCGAGAAGCTTGTCGAGTATAAAAACCCTGCACGGAGAAAAATGACATTGTTCCATCAAGTAAAATATTTTACTTGGCCAAGTTTTTGCTAGAGTAACAGAAAAAAATTGTCCCTAATAATATTTTTTCAATTACGTTGGTTGATCTAACTAAGACCTTAAAGTCATTCTAACAAAGAGAAATTAGTTTCATACCTATTTGTTAAGGTTACAAATTAAATTTGTTGCTACGACAAATGTGTTAGTCCATGTGAAACAAATGTATAATGATATTTAATAATTTTGTGCATCTAACAAATCATGTTAGTCATCCAGGTATGTGACGTATATGCCTTGCACATGCGTTTTGAGTTCGGAACAATATGGCGGAGGCTTTGTTAGTGGTTGACGTTTTAATACCTGTTGATAGTTTCTGCGCTGTGTTTAATAAACAAATAAGTGTAACAATGCAGTGTATCCGAACATTAGTATCTTGGGGATTTCACAAATATTTTCAACATATTACAACTTGAGGAGACAGTTTACAAAAGTTGGGCTACTCGATAAAAGAGTAAACTAGCCCAATAAATAAAACAGGTAATGATTTTAATAATACAAATAGTGTATTAATGCTAATACTTTGGTGTGGAATTTTTGTAATCATATAGAAATATGCTAAAAACTATACCGTGTTTAGAACTCCATTTAAAAATTTCTCATCGTTTTACAGATGTTCATTTTTTTGTTGTGAACATGGTTTTATCAGTAAAAGTGAAAATTATTATTATGTCCATTTACATTAAGCTAAGCAGTGTATAAACCGGGTATAAGTTTATAGGCGTGAATTTTTGCCTGGCATATATAAATTGGAATTGAATATTTGTAATAATTTTGAATATTTAATTGTTTTATGTTCATACTAAAAATCAAACTTAAAATTAGTTAATGTCCTGTTACATACTAAATTTTATAACTGTAAATTTTGTTAATAATAAATTATAACAAAAATAAATTATAAAATTTGTTTTATTTTTCTTAATCTGTATATATAAAATCGTAACTAAGCTACCTACTCATAATCAACGCCCAGCCCAAACCACTAATCCTACTATCATGAAATTCGGCAAGTATATTCCCTCCATGACGAAAGCACCCACTAAGAACGGATTTTTCGAAACTCATCCTCTAAGTGGGTGAAAAGGGGGTTAAAAGGGGTAAAATGTGGCTTCACGGTTTCTTTAATATCTCTTAGGTCCAATAAGATATCGACTTGGTTTTTGCTTACAATGATTACTCATGTAAATATTAAAAAACTATTTTCAGGATTTTGTCCTAATCGACCCCTAAAGGGGTGAATCTACAATCAGGGTGAATTATAGAACCCTTCGCATCTTCTGTGTTTATTGTCTAATAACATTCCTTTTTGGCATATAGGTGTCTTTTTAAAATATTTAGAAAGTGTTTTGACCGTTTTTTTAAATTTCACCCCTAAAGGGGTAAATTGGTATTTTTTATTTCATAAAATGTCGTCTAGACAAAGAAACATAAAATTCGAGGAGTATATCCTTTTTATGACTTAATAACCCCCTAAGAAATGATTTTTCGAAATTCGACGTCTCAGGGGTGAAAAGTGGTGAAATGTGTTTACACGGATTCCTCAATATCTTTTAGGTCAATAATATATCGCCTTGCTTTTGCTTACAAAGACTACCCATATAAATGTAGAAAAACTTATTTTTCAGGATTTTGTACTAATCAACCCCTAAAAGAGTGAATCTACAATCGGGGTGAATTATAGAACCCGTCGTATTTCCTGTGTGTGTTGTGTTATAATTTTTTTTTGGCATATAGGTGTCTTTATAAAATATTTAGAAAGTGTTTTGACCGTTTTTTTAAATTTCACCCCTAAAGGGGTAAATTGGTATTTTTTATTCGATAGAAAGTCGTCTAGACAGAGAAACATAAAATTCGGGGAGTATATCCCTTTTATGACTTAACAACACCCTAAGAAATGATTTTTATTAATTCAACTTCTAAGGGGTGAAATGGGGTAAAATGTGTTTTCACGGATTCTTCAACTTCAATATCTCTTAGGTCCAATAATATATCGCCTTGGTTTTTGCTTATTAAGGTTATCCATATAAATGTTGAAAAACTTATTTTAGGATTTTGTCCTAATCATCCCCTAAAAGGGTGAATCTACAATCAGGGTGAATTATAGAAACCTTCGCATCTTTTGTGTTTATTGTGTTATAACATTCCTTTTTGGCATATAGGTGTCTTTTTAAAATATTTAGAAAGTATTTTGACCGATTTTTTCTTAATTTCACCCCTAAAGGATCAAATTGGTATTTTTTATTCGATAGAATGTCGTCTAGACAGAGAAACATGAAATTCGGGGAGTATATCCCTTTTATGACTTAACAACCCCCTAAGAAATGAATTTTGGAAATTCAACCCCTAAGGGGTTAAAAGGGGTAAAATGTGTTTTCACGGACTCCTCAATATCTCTTAGGTTCAATAATACATCGCCTTGGTTTTTGCTTATAAAAGTTATTCATATAAATGTTAAAGTACTTATTTCAGGATTATGTCCTAACCATTCCCTAAAAGGGTGAATCTACAATCAGGGAGAATTATAGAATCCGTCATATATCCTGTGTTTGTTGAGTTATAAAATTCCTGTTTGACATATAGATGTCTTTTTAAAATATCTCGAAATGGTTTTGACAGTTTTTCAAAATTTCACCCCTAAAAAGGTAAATGGGTATTTTTTATTTGATAAAATATTCCTTGGACAAAGATACATGATATTCGCAAAATGTATATTCCCTCCATGAGGTAAGCACCCATTAAGACGAGATTTTGCGAAATTCAACCTCTAAGGAGTGAAAAGGGGTGAACTGTAATTTCAAGGATTCCTCAATTCCTCTTAGTACCAATAAGATATCGACTTGGCTTTTGCTTATAAAGATTACCCATACAAATGCCGAAAAACTTATTGCAGGATTTTGTCCAAATCAACCCCTATAGGGGTGATTCTACAATCGGGGTGAATTATACAATCTTTCATATTTCCTGTGTTTATTGAGTTATAACATTCCTTTTTGGCATATCGGTGTCTTTTTAAAATATCTCGAAATGATTTTGACAGTTTTTCAAAATTTCACCCCTAAAGGGGTAAATGGGTATTTTTACTCGATAGAACGTCCTCTGGGCAAGATACATGAAATTCGTAAAGTGTATTCCCTCTATGACGTTAGCACCCGCTAAGACGGGATTTTTCGAAATTCAACCCCTAAGGGGTGAAATGTAATATCAAGGATTCCTTAATATCTCTTAGGACCAATAAGATTTTTGGCCAATAGGCTTTTGCTTATAAAGATTACCCATACAAATGCCGAAAATTTTATTTCAGGATTCTTTCCTAATCAACCCCTAAAGGGGTAAATCTATAATCGAGGTGAATTATACAACCCGTCGTATTTCCTGTGTTTATTGAGTTATAACATTCCTTTTGGCACACCGGTGTCTTTTTCAAATATCTCGAAATAGTTTTGACCATTTTCTAAAATTACACCTCTAAAGGGGTAAATGGGTATTTTTATTCGAAGAACTTCCCTTGGATATAGAGACATGAAATTCGGGAAGTATATTCCTTCCGTGATGTAAGCACCCACTAAGAAGAGATTTTTCGAAATTCGAGCCCTAAGGGGTGAAATGTGATTTGAAGAATTCCTCAATATACCTTAGGACCAATAAGATATTGACTTGGTTTTTAATTACAAAGGTTACCCAAACAAATATTTGATTTAGGGTAAATCAGGATTTTACCCTAATCAACCCCTAAAGCGGTGCATCTACATTTGGGGTGAATTATAGAAACCTTTTTATATCCTGAGTTATAACATTCCACTTTGGTACATAATTTTCTATTTAAAATATTTAGAAAGGGTTTTGAAAGTTTTTAAATTTCATCCCTAAATGGGTAAATTGGTATTTTACGAAATTCGACCCCTACGGGATGGAAAGTGATAAAATGTTTTTCCTGGGAATCTTCATTATCTCTTAGGTCCAATAATATATTGATTTGATTTTTGCTTACAGTGTTCTAACCATCAACCTAAAGGGGCGATTCTAGATTCGGGGTGAATTATAGAACCCTTTGTATCTTCCATCTTTGTTGTACAATAACTATGTTGTACTTTTTCGCATTTAGGTGTCTTTTTAATATCATTAGTTTCAAATCATTTCATTTTAACCATTTTTTTATATTTCACCCCTAAATTGACAAAAATTGACAAAAATTGACTAAATAGACAAATCATTCTTACATTACTTTACGTTACATTGGTACATTGGTAATTTTTAGTACACAAATGACGAATTTAGTAGACAAATTCGGGAACTATATTTCTTCCATGACGTAGACAACCACTAAGAACAGATTTCTCGAATTTCGACCCCTAGAGGATTTCTCAATATCTCTTGATGAAATAACGACTTGCTTATTACTTACTATGGTTACCCGTACGCATGTATAAAAATGTAATTTAGGATTTTGCTGCAAGCAACACTTAACGGGCGAATCTATATTAAATCAGGGCGAATTATATAATATTTCGTAACTTCTTGGTTTGTTGAGTTATAACATTCCTTTTTGGCATATCATTTTTTTTCCAAAGTCTTAAACTTTTTTTTTTACCTATAAAGGGTTAAATTGATATATTTTTGATTAGATACATGGAATTCCGAGAACATATTCCTTCCATAACGTAAGCATCGAACCCTTTATATCTCCTATGCTTCTTGAGTTATAACATTCCTCTCTGGCATTGAGGACTTTTTAAAAATTTTCGATAGTGTTCTGACAGTTTTTTAAATTTCTTTCCTAAAGGGAAAATTAGAATCTTTTATTAGAAATTAGAAATTCCAAGAGTACATTTCTCGATATGACGTAAGAACTCACTAAGAAAGGATTTTTCGACCCCTATGGGGTGAAAAGGAGTAAAATGGTTTTTCACGGATTCCTCAATATCTCTTAGGAAAGATGAGATATCAACTAGGTTTTTGCTTATAAAAGTTACCTGTACACATCTTTAGAAACAAACTGAAAATTTTACACTAATGAGTGTCCATCGGGGTGAATCTACACTTGAGGAGATAGTAAGCAATGTGATCTATAGGGAACCATGATTTATAATGATTGCACGATGATCGCAGATCGTCAATATACCGTAGCGAAGCACGGGTACTCAGCTAGTACATATATACATTTTACAGGTAGAGATTTCTTTGCGAAAACAAAATCTGTTACATGTCATCCATAACATTTCCAGTTCAATTTTGTGACTTCTAATAGCGTTTTTTCATCACTAAATATAAAAATATCTCTGATTTGAGATTACAACAAATGAAATTAGTAATATACTTCTAACTAATTTCATTAGTCACTGCAACAAAGGTGGTTACCCGGGCAAAAGATGATCAGTTCGTGAGACAAATAATTTTTTGTTACCATAAAAATTTGCTAATTCTAACTAAAGAAATTTAGTTCCTAGAACAAAAACTTCAGCAAAAACATTTTGTTCCCAATGCAAATTTATGTGATTAGAAAAATTTGTTGTCAAGACAAAAAAATTAGTTGTCTAAAATACCACTAAAAAAATTTGCTGGAGTAACTAAAATTTTAGTAATTCCAACAAAACCTTTTTTACCGTGTGTTAAGTAGGATGCAAACAAACAGCTGAGTAAGATGTGAATCGATCTACGATATTTTTTATACATCGATGTTTCTTAACAAACTATCTTGCATCTTATGTTCTCGGTACCGATATTGCGAAACCAATTTCATCGGACTGTTGATGTTTTAGTCAGATATATTTTTTTCTTGACGTTTCCACTAACAATAAAAATAACATCTATATGCACGAAAATTAATAAGTAGTACTTGAAATCAGAGATGGGGAGTCGGAGTGGAAGTCGTGAGTTGGGAGTCGAGGAGTCGAATCTTTTTGTAGGAGTCGACTCTCGACTCCCGACTCTGATTCAATTTTTATCAAGGATGATAACAAAATTACGATATTACCAGAATTTTTTAAAGTATGGATATGGAAACATTTTGTTGTTTTATTCAAGAACGAATACAAAATTGGAAATATTCAATACCGGTTTTAACCGGTTTCTCTTAATGTTCTCCAGGTTATAATTTGACTAATACTACTCGTATTAACAAATTATTATGATGAAGTAGTAAAGATTTTTTGTTTTTACACATCCATTTCTTTCTTTTTCTGTATGCTCTGTTTTTTTATGTTATATTTAAGCGGAGCTAAATGGGATTTTTGTTTTCTCAAGTTGTAACGAGCTCCATGATTATTTCATGGTTCATGTTGGTAGACAAAATATAAATGTCAAAAAGGAAAAGTGACATATTATGAAAAATAAAATATATAAAATAAAATGATTCTTTTTACTAATATATTTAACCCCTTAACGCCCAGCCCCGAGCTCAGTTCGGGCATACTATACTTGCAAAAATGACCAGACCCGAGTCCAGTTCGGGCATAGTGAATTTTCGTACGCAAAAGTATTACGTACCCGAATTGAACTTAGGCTTGTGTAATAATTAAAAATTTAAGAAAAAAGTATTATTTATGTCAATTTAATTTATTATAACTTAAATTTGGATTAGTTATTAATATAATAAAATAAAATAGTCGTAATTTTTGGGAACTGATTTTTTACATTCTTCGAAAACAAATTATACTTATTGCAATTCAACAAGTGGATATAATAGTGTATTTATCCAGTGTATTTATGTCTACGAATGTTTATGACGATAAGATAGTTGTTTGTTTACTTTGTAGAGCGTATTTAGTCTAGGGTCTATTTGGTAAATGAATATTGAGGTTTTATTTATTTTATTTTGGATTGGTTCATTCAGTCTTCAGTATAAGTTATACATTGCTCGTGTGTTGATCTACTGTGTTGTCTTACTCTAGTTATTATCTCTGCGTTGTGATACACTGGTTATTATTGGAGAATATTATTTAGTAAATTGGTAAGTCAAATTGTTATGTGAAAAAAATTATTTCTATTATTATATTATTCATTTTAGAATTTCTCTTGGAAAAAATGAGTGATTCTGAAGATTCTGATTTTGAGTTTGCAAATTTGTCTGAAAGTGATTCAGAAGAAAGTAACGACAGCGATATTGAAATTGAATGTGATGATCAAGAGGATATAGATTTGGATTTACCAGCAGTTTGGCATGAAATTAGTGTCAATAATCCTTCTCCGCCACCATCAGATATGCTGTACAACAGCCCAGTAAATCATCTGATGATTGGTTGCCTGTTACCGTTCATGAAATTCAAATATTTTTCGCATTGACAATCCTACAAGGAATAGTGACAAAACCTGATGAAAGGATGAACTGGAGTACAAGGGAAATATTGTCTACTCCTATTTTTCCTAAGTTGATGACTCGAAAACGCTATTTAGAAATAAAGAAAAATTTACATTTCGTGAATAATGAAGAATACGATCCAAATACACATCCCTATCCTAAACTGAACAAAATCTGGCCAGTATTTGATAAAATAAATAAAAAATGTGCAGAAGTGTATACACCAGAGCGAGATATATCTATAGATGAAAGTCTTATGTTATATAAAGAAAGGCTCGGTTGGGTGCAATATATTCCACTCAAAAGGTCTCGTTTTGGTATCAAGTTTTTTATATTATGTGAGTCAAAAAGTGGTTATATGTTTTCATCCATTATTTATACTGGAAAAGGAACAAGTTTTAGTGACACATATAAAAATATGCCTATAGCTTCACAGGTAGTACTCACACTAATCGACCCATTATTAGATAAAGGATATTGTCTGACCACTGATAATTTTTATTTATCGCCACAACTGGCAGATTTTCTAGTATCCCGAAACACCGATTCCTACGGGACATTACGAAGTAATAGGAAAGAAGTCCCACTGAAGTTGCGGAAAAAAAAAATAGAAAAAAATTAAATTGTTGCTTTTCAAAGGGGGAAACTTCTGGTTATGAAATGGCGAGACAAGAAAGATGTGTGCCTGTCCACTATTCATAATACGGAGGAGGTTGAAACTAATAAAAAGAATAAGGATGGAAAAACAATGAAAAAGTCAAAAATAATTATTGATTATTATAATACGATGGGGGGAGTTGATAGGTTAGACCAGCAACTCCACGATTATCCGGTCACGAGGTAACGGGGGAAAAAATACTACAAGAAGATATTTTTCCATCTGTTAGATATTTGCGTTTTTAACGCTTTTGTCCTATATAGTAAAAATCAAGGGAAATTAGACCATTTGGAATTCAGATTAGGTCTAATTGAAAAATTGATTGAGGAATTCCCTTCGTCAAATGTTAGGAGACCTGGCCGACCAAAAAAACCAGGACCTTTGAGACTGTCAGAGAGACATTTTCCCGAATATATTCCACCCAGTGAAAAAAAAAGATAATCCTACAAGACTGTGTGCAGTTTGTTGCAATAAAGTAGATGATAAAGGCAAAAAGAAGAGAAAGGAAACCCGGAGCTATTGCTCATCCTGCAACGTTGGATTGTGTGCTATACCCTGCTTTAAAATTTACCGCACCGAATTGAATTTTTAGTCAAATTTACATTTTTTTATCAATAAATTTCATTTATAACAACTTCATTACATATAAATAATAAATTAGTTTCATTATTGATTGAAAAAAAAAAATATTTTTTTTTTTACTTCTTTTCTAAAAAAAAAAAACGAAGCGTTAAGGGGTTAATGAAAGCACGATTTCAGAGTAAAAAGAGTCGGGAGTCGTTTATTTTTCTGCCGATTCTCCATCCATGGTTGAAATAAACAATTGATTGGTTAAATTTGTTGTATTATTTCTACTTTATAATATCTTTATCATCATTCCTAGTTTAGACTCGGAGTTGAATAGCTGTGTTAACTTGTAGTAAATCAGTGACGCACATGTATGTGATTGTGAAATCTTAGAAATAGCGTTAAAAAAAAACTCCAAAAAGGATAAAGTCCCTGTGAAGTGCTTTATAATAATCCGCCGACGATGGTCGTCCGAGGATGACCATAAAAACCGTCAAATGGATACGTTCAACTTTCAGCTCCGCGTTCGCTTAGGAGCGGAGGTAGGGGTAGAAAAATCAGTATACGATCTAAAAATAAGCCGAATAAGTCCTAAAAAAGCCCACTATCATCGGTTACCCTGCAAAACCACATAAAAGAAACATTCAAAAATCTCATGACCGCGAATGTCCATTAACGACAATGTTGTACACGATAAAGCCGATACCGAGCAAGACATGTCAACTTCAAACCCATGTATCAATTCAACAGTCACAAACGTAAACATAACCGTTAATAATAAAAGTAAACAAAACTCTCACAAAGAGACTGACCCCGGCCCATATTACTTATATGAAAAAAATAAAAATAAACAAAAAATTAATTCTATGGCAATAGGTAAAATCATATACAAAAGTAATTTCAATCATAAAACCGCAATAGTTGATATCAGACAAATAGGATTCTCACGTATAAGAATACAATTAAATAGCTACACAGCTGCCAATGCTCTTTGCGAATTTACAGCCCTTAACGAGAATGATCTCCAGACATATATTCCTACCTATCTGACCTAACGCCAAGGTGTCATTCGAAATGTAGACATTAGTGAGAGTGAAGATGAGTTATTGGAAGCTACCAAGTGTGACGTAAAAGTAATATCTATACGCAGAATCTTAAGATACGTGACAGATAATGGCGAAACAATATTTAAAAAAACTGGCACTTGCATTGCCAAATTTGACGGTCAGCTACTTCCGGACTTTGTTTATTTCTGGAACACACGATGTCCCGTTACCCCCTACGTTTATCCTGTACTACAATGCTACAAATATCTTAGATTAGGGCACGTTAGTAAGCAATGTAGAGGTGTACAACGCTGCCGCAAATGTGGTGGTACACATGACGTAAAAGACTGCGATAACAATAATGATGTATTTTGTGTTCTATGTAAAAATGTGGGTCATAGCTCAACTAGTAAAGAATGTCCCAAGTATAAAAATGCAAAGAAAATCAAGGAAATCGAACAGGTAAAAATAATAGTGTATACGCCGGTACCCTTAATAAGAATCAACAATTTCCGGTTATCGCGGAAAACAACACAGCACAACAAAAAAATCATAGATTCACACAAGTTAGTTACCCTAGACACAAACAAATGCCGCATATATCGAATAATAATTAACCCCCACAAGAATTATACTACAAATCAGTAAATTCATATTCAACCCCCGTATATAGCAACTACACCCCCGATAATACACAAATATTTAATCTAAACACTGTAAAGGATCTAATCACTAAAATAATCCATGACGTAATTACTCAAATAATTCCCAAAGAAAGTTTCACAATATCTGCGATAGAATTAGAAAAAATGATAAATGAAAAGTTCAACAATAATGCAAATAACACCCCTAACCAAAATGGCCTTTAACATAAAACAGTGCAAAAAAAAAAAAAATTGTCTTTAAAATCAAACAAGAAATCTTTAGAACGGATTTTATCAGAATATAAGGTATCTGTAACTTGAATCTCAGAAACCTGGCTCCACCCAGATAAAAATCGAATTAAATTTAAAGGTTACAATATAATTTGTAAAAATAGAGCAAACGGCTATGGCGGCAGCGCTATATTAATTAAGAACAATATTCGGTATACAGCATTAAATATCATTTACAATCAACAAGACTCTATTCAGATTACCGCCATAAAAATTAAACTCCTAAGAACAGAAATAAATTTTGTATCTCTCTACAGTAAACCAAACCACATTAAATAATAGATTCTGGACCGACATTTTCAACCAATTTAATGGACCTGTATTTATTGGGGGCGACTTTAATTGTCACCATCATACATGGGGATGCCCAGACGTTGACGTAGACCGACAAGAACTATTGGACGCAGTTGAGCAAAGTAATTTCGTTATCTTAAATAATACAAAAACCAAACGCGAAAAAATCTGCGATCGATTTAAGTTTCTGTTCCCCAAACATCCGTAGCCTCATTTCATGGCAAATCATACCGCTTATTTATTAATATCAATATAGACCAAAACGATAAAATTAAAATCCAATCCAATTATAAATGGGACATTAAACAGGCTAACTGGGAACTATATTACAGTTTAGCACTAGCAAAGTCCAACAATTTTATTTACACAGAAGATCACATAATAGATTAAAATAACTTCCTAAAATAATAAACGAAACAGCATCTATAGCTATCCCTGAATATAAAAAAAAAATTATCAACCCCCATAAAATCAAACCATGGTGGGATCACGAATGTGCAACAGCAGAAAACCTGAGAAAAAAAGCCTTTAAAAAATATAACAAGTCCCCAACTTATGACAATTTTATTTTATGTCAAAAATTATATGCCCAAGCCAAAAAACTTTTTAAAAATAAAAAGCGATCTACCTGGAACAATTATGCCTCAAGTCTAAACAAAGATACACCGATTAGCGACATCTGGAAAAAAATCAATTGTCAGCGGTATCGACTATGAAAACTGATTCAAACTCACACCGAAACAGTCCGTCATGGAAGAGTTTTTATACAAACTCTCTCCTGACTCAGTCATTCCAGAAAGAAATTTCCAAAATAACCCAGACAGTCCATCTAACAATTCGCTAAATCGCCTTTTTACATTAAACGAACTCAATGTAGCTATTAAAAATAATAATACTTCTCTAGGTACCGATCAAATTAGATACCCAAAGTTATATAACTTTCCATTATCAATGAGAATTATACTTTTAAATATTTTTAACCGCATATACAAAACAGGTCGAACAATTCCAGACTGGAATAAACTGGAGGCTGCAGAATCTCCGGATTCATACCGACCAATAGCCCGACCAATAGTCTTCATGCGTTGCAAAAACGTATGAGAGATTACTTAAGATTAGATTAGAGTGGTGGATGGAAAACAACAATTTGATTCCTAGCTGTTTCTTTGGCTTTAGAAAAGGTGTAGGCTGTGTTGACAACCTAGCCGTATTAACAACAGATGTTTATAAATGCCTCTCTAACAATAATTATCTAAGCGCAGTATTTATAGATATAAAAGGAGCATATGATAACATGCGTCCAAATACTAGTAGATAAAGTTATCGAATTAAACATCCCTGAAAACTTATTAAAATCTATAATGCCATTAATTTGGTGTAGAGAAATAATTGTATCATTGGAAGACGGTACCGTTTTAACACGACAGGTCACACAAGGTTTAGTACAGGGTGGAGTGCTCAGTCCCCCACTCTTTAAAATACAAATAGAATCACTATATTTAAAAATGGAACCAAAAAGAAATGGTATACATGCAATAAACCAAGAGAGACGTAAATATGGGGAATACCACCACCTTTTTCCTCAATTAAAAGAAGATGATGCAAGATTTTTTAAATAATTTTTTGTTTCGGCACTGATAACAAGCTGCTTAAACGTTTCGGTAAGCGGGTAGCCGACACCGACCGGCGCCGACCAGTACACAGCGTGTGCGGTTATATTTGAAAACATGGACAGATACTGCGCCAGATCAGCGCTTGTTGCAAGTAAAGCCGGGGACGGCTTTCTGTATGTTCGCGGCCTAAGAGCGGAATGCTACGAACCGCCTCTTCATATACGTAGAACAATGCTGGCTAACAAATTTTGTATATCTAAAATATCAATTAACAATCATCCACTTAAACAAAAACTTATTGAGCTTAAGACACAGTGTACATAAAATAAATACTGGCATAACAAAAAGAAACCCGCGCATGTCAACAGTTTCATTGCCCACACCCAAAGTAATGCAGTAACATATAATTCGACCATAGCCACATGCTATCTTTACCCAATCAATTACTCAATCTTCAACAATCAATTCGATCCATATTTTACGGTAAAAAATAACAACGATTTTGTAAGCATAATCAGCGAAAAATACCCCAATGCACAACTCATATTTACAGGTTGTTCTAAATCAAATAATGGTATCGGACTGGCAATGTATGACTACACAAATAAATACTCAGAATCTTATAAAGTCACAAATAACATATCTATTTTTCACGCCGAAATGCTAGCTATCCTGAAAGCCACAGAATACGTCATAAAACAAGAGTTCACTAATAAATACGTAATAATGGCTTCAGATAGTCAAGGCGTTCTAAAAAAATTGCAATCCCCAGGCATGCAGAACCATCCGTCTATATCAGTGGTACTCAACCTGGTCCCTACCGCCCACTAGTGGGCGGTAGGAATTTTTTGGTGGGCGGTAGGGGTTTTGTCCAATGCTGGCTACTTTCCGTTTATTTAAAATTTAATTGACGTTTTAAAAACATTAAAATGGAAATTAAAAGTATTATTTAAAAAAATTTCATAGCATTATTGAAAAACATTTTCATTAAGTTTTCATTAAATTCTTTACTGTTTATAGTTAAATTTCTCAAAATATACAATTGCCACGTTTTGGTGCATGTATATTTGTTGTGTTTAATAATAAGAGATGATGCAGTAAGTTGTTTTATAAAGATTTTTGCAGCTAAAGTATTTGGTAAGTTATTATTATTCTACAACAGGTGGGCGGTATGAAAATGTTTCTACCAATAGAGATGCTAAAGTGGGTGGTAGGTATGAAAAGGTTGAGTACCCCTGGTCTATATTGTACAAAATAATTGATAACGTAAATAAAATGCGTAATCGGTACAATAGCAATACAAAAGCATATGGGTAAAATCCCACTGCGGAATAGAGCCCAATAAAACTGTTGAAAACTTAGCTAAAATGGCTACCCAAAATGGTAGACTAATACAACCCCCACATACATCTAATGAGTACATAAATAACGAGAAGATAATTGTTATGAAGGAATGGCAAAAATAATTCTGAAAAGCAAGTGCCTCAAAAGGAAAGGCATATTTTAAAGTAAATGACACAGTCAAAAAGAAACCATGGTTTTGTAGTCAAAAACTGTCACGTCAGACTATAGTCAAATATGCAGACTGAGGTTCGACCACATGGGGCAGCTAGCTCATTAAATTAATTGAAAACAGTGATTGTGACATACAGTATTGGCCATAAAGATTGCAACTTTTAACATTTTTCAATTTTTCAAATTTGAATAATAATATTGGAAAATAAATACTCTTAGTTCTATACTTTAATCATATTTTGTCTGTTACATCAATCAATAGTCAAATAATCTGACTTTACAGATTAATAATAAATTATTTCTTCATTTTTGTTTGGACAAAAATATTGCAACTACTCAAATTTTCTTGTTATATGCAGGTTTTATCCATAAATAATATGTTGTGCACAAGCAATATTCCAGTTTATATTTATCAATCATGGGTCGTAGTAAAACTGTTTAAGTGAAATTAGATACTTAATAATTTCTGGTTTTAAAGACTGCAAAATGTGATTTCACAAAATTTAAAATCATAAATCTACTGTGTGGCGAATTATAAAACGATTTTGAGAAGAAGGTACGTTTAAAGTTCCAAAAATTCCAGGACAGCCACGAAAAACTACAAAACGAACTGATACAAAAATTATTTATTTAACTGCCAATAACCTCTTTCTGTCATCGGAGAAAATTTTGGGCCTTTTGCCACAAGTGGATCGAGAAAACATCTCAACAAGAACTATTCGCAGAAGATTAGTTAGTGAGAGTCTTTTTAGTCGCCGTCCCGCTAAAAAACCACTTCTATCCAAAAAGAATGTGAAGGCCCGATTAGAATTTGCTAAAAATCATATTGACTGGACTGTAGATCAATGGAAAAAAGTTATTTTTAGTGATGAATCTAAGTTCAATTTGTTTAAAAGTGATGGTGTAAGTTACGTTAGGAGGCCTGCTAATAAAAGATTTGTTCAAAAATACACCTTGCCAACAGTTAAACATGGCGGAGGCGGTGTGATGGTATGGGGCTGTTTCTCGGGATACGGTATGGGTCCTCTATACCACATTGAAGGAATAATGGATCGATTTAAATATATAGGCATCCTTCAAAATGTTATGGAACCATATTCTGATGAGTTCATGCCTTTAAAACATATTTTTCAGCATGATAATGACACAAAACATTCTTCGAAGTTGGTAAAAAAAATGGTTCGAGGATTTAAAAATTAACGTAATGACTTGGCCGTCACAGTCACCCGATTTAAATCCAATAAAAAACCTTTGGGAGATTGTCAACAGAAAGATTAGAAACAAAACGCATTCAAATATTGAAGAATTGTTTAAAGCTTTGCAGGGTGCCTGGTCTAATATTGATAATGAAATGATCACGAAATTATTAGAATCAATGGCGAAAAGATGTCGGGAAGTTATAAATACTGGTGGTTACTATACAAAATATTAAAAATGATCTGTTAATAATAATTCATTTTCTTAATTAATAAAAAAAAAGATTTTTTTCTTTATGTCCAGGTAAAAATAATAAATACTATAAAAAAAAAATAGAATTTACTATTAAAATTTAATTTTTTACTATAATATATGTAGAGGATTGTTAAAGGTAAGAATTACATTTTTTTAATTTTAAAAATATTGAATAGAATAAAAATAAAATAGGATTATCAAAAGTTGCTATCTTTATGGCCAATACTGTATGTAATGCACCGGCTGACCCAAACCACTTGATATCAGGTCTGGGAAAAAGTTCGTGGCGTTTTTTTTTTTTTTTTATACTAGTTTTACTATAACTAGTTTTGTTATAGTGTGAAAATGAATTTATTTCAACCAAATATGCTCCATTATTGGATAAAGACGATCCCAAAAAGTTTTGGACATTTGCAAAAAATAAGAAAAATTCAGGTATTTTTACGTGTTTAACTACTGATGATAATACTATTATTGATGATGGTCATCAAATCGCGGATACTTTTGCCTCATACTTTGCCTCTGTTTTCAGTGATGATATCAATGACGTAAACAGTAATAATGAGGATTTAATTAATAATTTGAGTTCACTAGATATACAAACTATTACTTTGGAGGATGTAGAATGGTCGATAAGAAAGTTAAAACCTAAAAAATCTTGTGGACCAGATAAGCTCCCGCCTTTTGTGTTGAAAGGATGTGGAGATATTCTAGCCTATCCACTTCACATATTGTTTCAAAAATCACTCGCTGAAAACATTGTTCCTGTGAAGTGGAAAGTGTCTAGGGTATGCCCCATACATAAAAGTGGGGACAAGAAAAATGTAAAAAATTATAGACCGGTGTCTATTATCTCTTCTCCGGTCAAGGTATTTGAACAAATTATGTACAAATATTTATTTCAGCACGTGTCCCCTGCCATTAGTAAGAAGCAGCACGGTTTTATGCCGCATAAATCAACTGTCACCAACTTATTGTCCCTAACGGATTATGTAAGTCAAGGTCTGGATTCCGGAATTCAAGTCGATGCAGTATATTTGGATATGACGAAGGCTTTTGACAGACTGGGACATTCACGACTACTTCGGGCATTAAAAGATTTCGGCGTTTCTCCCAAGTTATGTGCTTGGTTTGAATCATATTTACGAAATCGGTCTCAATATGTTGAATTCTATGGGTCTAAGTCGAGTTATTATTTCTCAACCAGTGGTGTACCCCAGGGATCAAATTTAGGCCCATTGTTATTTCTATTGGTAGTCAACAGCATCTCAAATATTGTGAGTAATTCCGAATGTGAAATTTTTGCTGATGATGTAAAATTATATAGAAAAATTACGGACTTATCTCAGTGCATTGAGTTACAGAATGACCTTCAAGAACTCTATAAATGGAGTAACACCACTGGATTATACTTTAATATTACAAAATGTAAGGTAATGACTTACTCCAGAAAACGTAATATTATAAAATATAATTATATAATGGGAGGTTGCAGCGTTCCACGTACGGAAATAATAAAAGATCTGGGAGTATGGTTCGATGCGGAGTTAAGATTTCAACAACATATTGAACACACCCTCAATAGTGCGTTAAAGAGGGTGGGATATGTCCTACGTCTGACAAAAGATTTTCGTCAAGAAAGTTCATATATTGCCTTATTCAATTCGTACGTAAGACCTATACTTGAATATGGTTCCATTATATGGGCACCATATCAAGCAAAATATATAAAGAAAATTGAAAATGTTCAAACGCGATATTACCGTGTTGTAAAATATAGAATGACAGGGGTGTATCCAAAATACACACCTAGTAACGAAATATTAGCAACATTTTGTGTCAGGACTTTGGCCGCGAAAAGGGAATTGGCATCCCTACTATTTTTATACAAAATATTTAATGATCTGATCGACTGTTCGTATATCCTATCCAGGATATCCATAAAGGTACCATCTCGTGATCTCAGAATTAGGGACGCATTCTTTGAATGTAAAAGGGCCAACACGGAGCATCATGGAATGAGTCCACTACATAAAATGATAACATTTTTCAACGATCTCTTAGCAAAGGATAGATCTATAGACATATTCAATACAAGTTATGCAGGTTTCCGTAAGGTTGTATTAAACATGATATAACTAAAGCCCACCGTAGTATCAATCTAAAGCTAACATGTAGGTTCTTACAAAGGCAATTCTGTGTAATACTAAATTTGTTAATGAATTTCTTATCGTGTTAATGAATGTCTTGTTTTGTTAATGATTTTTTTTTGTTTTGTTTTTTTTTTATCAATGAATTTCTGTATTGTCAATGAATTTCCTGTCTTGTCAAAGAATAATTTGTTTTTGTTGAATTTGTTGAATTTTCTGTTGAACTTGTATGCATGAATAAGATTATTTTTGTAATGTACGTTTGTATGTTGTAATGATTCTGTATAATGTGACAATTTTTTTGTATAACTGAATGTATATATATATATATGTATGGACACAATAAAGGACATTTATGTCTGTAGTGTCCAATAAATAAATAAATAAATAAATAAATTATTATCGACAACGTTTCGCCATTTTTCGGGTAGTGTAGCAGTACAAATAAATATAATCATAGCTTTATTTTTAACTTATTTATTATCAAAAATGTCTACAGAATCTAATGACATAACAAAGATCAAATAATAATCATTTGACATTCCAAATAATTTCATCGTCAAGGAAATGAAAAATCTAAAAAATAACAAATAGCAGTTCACCAGTAGTCACTACAGTAGTCCCCCCCGAGTGACAACGATTCCTGAAACCTAAGCGGCAATTTAATTTGTCGACCCGATTTCGAAAATTTTGGTGCAGGCTGTTCTTGTGTTCTGCTAATTGATTGTTTGTTTTTAAATGGTAGTGTTGTTTTTTTAGAGTTTGTTAGTTGAAAATTTTCGTCCGTTATTATGTAGGCTGGTTTTAATCTATCAATAGATATATTTTGGTTTTTTCCTTTAATATTAAGGGTAAAAAATTTTGGAGTACGGCTGATGACCGGAAATGGACCGTCATAAGGTGACTTCATGTGAGATAATCCGTTATCTTGCCGTACAAAAACAGATTTGCAGGAAGAAAGATCTTAATATACGAATACAGGCCTTGAACCATGTCTACTTGTGGGCACTGGTCTTAGATTATTCATATGCGTACGTAACCGTTGGAGAAAAATGTGAAGCTGTTCTGACTTGTCTGATTTTATTAAAAACTCTCCTGGAAGTCTAATGGGGGATCCATAAACAAGTTCTGCTGCGGTGGTATTTAAATCTTCGCGAAGTACAGAACGGAAACCTAACAAAACGGTGGGTAAAACTTCCGCCCATCCTTTTTTTTTTCGTGGCATCTGATGGATGTTTTGAGAGCTCGATGCCAACGCTCTACTAATCCGTTGGCCTGAGGATGGTAACTTGTTGTTCGTAGTCTTTCTATTCCTAACATTTTTGTCAAGTGAGTGAAAAGTTCGGATTCAAACTGCGAACCTTGGTCTGTTGTTATTTTTTGAGGAGTGCCGAAACGTGCAACCCAACCATTAAAAAAGGCTACCGCGACAGTTCTGCACGAATGTCAGTAACTGGGAAAGCTTCTGGCCATCTGGTGAAACGGTCCACGCAAGTTACACAGTATTTGAAACCTAACGATGGTTGTAAAGGGCCTATTATGTCAATATTAACATGGGCAAATCTATCATTAGGAAGTGCAAAAGTTCCCAAAGGACTGTTCACGTGTCTATGTATTTTATTTTTTTGACACGCTATGCAACTGCGAGCCCAAACTTGAACGTCTTTAGAAATTGATGACCAGACAAATTTTGAACAAAGATATTTAACAGTTTTCCTAACACTGGGGTGATTGAGATTATGATAGTTATGAAAAACTTGAAAACGGAATTTAGGTGTGATGTATGGTCGCACTAATTTTTTTGTTGAAAAATCGCAATACAGAGTGGTGTTTGAATTAGGTAACGTAAATTTATGCAAAGATAATGAAGTCGTATTGTCTTTTAATAAACTTTGTAGTTCTTTATCGAAAATTTGATCTTGCGCTAACAATGCGTAGTCTAAAACCGTCGGAAAATCAATTGTTTCGATTCTAGAAAGAGTATATGCTATGATATTTTGTGTTCCGGTAATATATCGAATATCAGTCGTGTATTGTGAAATAAAATCAAGATGTCTCAATTTTCTGGGAGTGGCTTTCTCCGGTTTTTGTCGAAATGCAAAAATAAGTGGTTTGTGGTCGGTGTATAAAACAAAAGAACGTGCTTCTAAAATAAAACGAAAATACTTAACTCCTGCATACGCTGCCAAAAGTTCTCGATCATAGGTAGAATAATTTCTTTCAGATTTATTTAAAGTTCTTGAAAAGAAACCCAAAGATTCCCAGTTAGGCCCTGCGCGCTGTTGTACAACTGCTCCTATAGAAGTGTTTGATGCGTCCACCATTAAAATTAATTCAGCATCAATTTGTGGAAAAGTAAGCATTGTAGCATCAGCTAAACTTTGTTTAGTTTTCAAAAATGATAATTTTAAATCTTCATTCCAAATTATTTTTGAGTTTTTTGAATTATTTTTCCTCAGTAAATTGTATAGTGGTTCCTGTAGTTTAGCAGCATTTGGAATAAAAGATCTATAAAAATTTAACATACCAAGGAATCGTTGAAGTTCCTTAATTGTTGTAGGTTCTGGTTGTTTAAAAATCGCTTCTACTCTATCGGGTAGAGGTTTTATCCCCTCTTTTGATATTAGATGACCTAAAAATTTTAGCTCTGATTTTCCTAAAACGCATTTGGATAAATTAACAGTTAAACCATACTGGTTTAAACGAGAGAAAACTTGCTCAAGATGGAGCAAATGAGTTTCTAAGTTTTCGGAAGCAATTAAAATGTCGTCAATATATGCGAAACAAAAATCAAAACCGGAAATCACTTCGTGAATGAATCTCTGAAAAGTCTGTGCTGCGTTGCAGAGACCAAATGGTATTCGGACAAATTCGAATAGGCCGAAAGGTGTTATAATAGCTGTTTTAGGAATATCAATTGGATTTACAGGAATTTGGTAATATGCTTTTGATAAGTCTATAGAAGAAAAAATCTTTTTGTTATTTAAAATATGTGTAAAATCATGTAAAAAAGGAACGGGATACCTATCTGGCACTGTAATATTATTTAATTGGCGATAATCGCCACATGGACGCCATTCCCCGTTAGATTTCTTAACCATGTGCAAAGGGTTAGCCCAGCTACTTTTTGAAGGTCTACATATACCCTGCTCGATCATAAATTAAAATTCTTTTTTTCCGCTTTAAATTTTTCTGGAGTCAATCTACGAGCTTTGGCAGTTATGGGCGGACCTGTTCGTTTGCAACTGGTGCAGTCGTATGGCTTATTGTTGACCCTCTGTAAGGATATGATGAAAAATTGAGTGTTGAACTTGTGAAAATGTTTGTGTTGGCTTGGTTATGTCAATGTACTTGTATAGAAGTTTACTGAAAGGTGTTTCATTGTGAATCGTTGAAACTCTAGGGGAAAAAACTGCAGTTAACTCACCTGAAACCTTCAGCTGTGTAATATTATCCTGAAGACATTGATGCTTCATATCTACTACTAAACCGAAATGTCGTAAAAAATCAGCACCAATTATCGGGTTTTTTACGTCAGCAATAATGAATTTCCACTGGAAGGTGCGTCGTAGACCGAAATTTATTTTTAAAATTGTCTCTCCATAAGACTTAATTTTTGATCCATTTGCAGCGTAAAGTTGAAATGTATTGTTCTCTTGTGGTCTCCTTCTTGGGTTCAGTGGAGGAATTACAGACACTTCAGCTCCAGTGTCTATTAAAAATCGATAGCCAGAAAGTCGGTCGAAAACAAATAAACGGCGAGTACTTGCTGCTCCGTTTGCCGTCATTACGGGCAGCCTTTTTAGTTTAAATTTTTCTTGCTGAAATTGCAAGGTGGTATGCAACGTCGAGCATCTTGGCCAAAACGACGGTGGTACCTACACATTCCACTTTCTCCACTTGATCTTGAATTTTGATGATTTCGATTAAAATAATGATTTTTGGATCTGCTTTGATTTATTTTATTTATTTCAAATGAGAGTTCCTGAATTTTTGCTTTTAGTTCTTGTATTTCATTATTGTTCTGTTCGTTTGCAACTGGTGCAGTCGTATGGCTTATTGTTGAAACGATTTCTTATTTTGTGGATTCAAAAATTTTGTCTGCCATAGTTGATAGTTCTTCTAATTTACTATTGTTTGCTACAAGAACTGTTCGGATATGCGCTGGTAAACGTTGTATCCACAGGCATTTCAAAACTTCGTCCTTAACATTACCTTGCGATAGTTCTTTCATTTGTCGCAAAAGTTGAGATGGGCGTCTATCTCCTAATTCCAATCCATATAACAGTTTGTTTAATCTCCCCGTTTCAGATTCAACAAAACGCTCGATGAGTCGGCTTTTTAATGTACTGTAAAGGTCCTCCGTCGGAGGATTGAGTATAATATCACTCACTTCCGCGAGGACATCGCTATCTATGGCCGCTACGACACAATGATACTTTGTTTTGTCAGCCGAGATATTTGATACCACGAACTGTGACTCGATTTGCCGAAACCAAACGGCAGGATTAATTCTCCAGAAAGGTGGAAGTTTGACAGATATTCTGCTAATTTCTTTTGAACCTTCCATGTATATGATCACGTCGGGGTCACCAATGTAGCAGTACAAATAAATATAATCGTAGCTTTATTTTTAACTTATTTATTATCAAAAATGTCTACAGAATCTAATGACATAACAAAGATCAAATAATAATCATTTGACATTCCAAATAATTTCATCGTGAAGGAAATGAAAAATCTAAAAAATAACAAATAGCAGTTCACCAGTAGTCACTACAGTAGAGCCATGATGCCATCGGTGTAGAACTTCTGTGGTTTCTGGTTGAAAAACCGAATAAAGTGGTTTTCACAGGCTTCTTTTGAAACCAGCTTAATTCCATTGAGAGAATTCTGTAGAGATCGGAATAGGTGATAGTCAGAGGGTGCTATATCTGGACTAGACGGTGGATGCAAAATTTCCCAAACAAGTTCTCGCAATTTTTGACGGGTCATCAAAGAAGTGTGTGGTCTTGCGTTGTCATGATGATAGACAACACCTTTCCTATTATTCAATTCTCTTTCAATTACCTGGCGTAATCTCTCTAGTTGTCCACAGTAGAGTTGAGAATCAATCGTCTGACCAACTGGAAGTAGCTCATGGTGGACGATTCTCTTCCAGTCCCACCACACACACAGCATCAGCTTGTTTGGCATCAATCCTTGCTTCGCGAACGCTTGTGACGTGGACCTTCTCTTGTCCACGATCTTTTACGCTTCCGATTGTCGTACGTGATCCATTTTTCATCACCTATTATGACACGTTTCAGAAATGGCTCGATTTCATTGCGTTTCAGCAGCGCATCGCAAATATTAATTCGGTCTATCATGTTTTTCGCGCTCAGCTCATGAGGAACCCATATATCGAGCTACTTTTTGTAGCCAGCTTTCCGTAAATGGTTCAAAACAGTTTTGTGGTCAATGCCTAGCTCCGTATCAATATCGGCACTACTGATATGTCTATCTTGCTGGACTTTTTGAGCGTGAGACATCTTTCACATTAAAATTACCAAAACGAAAGCGAGCGAACCATTTCCGCGCAGCAGATTTTGATAAAGTACCTTCACCGCGTTCTTCCCTTTGTCGTAATAATATTGCAAAATATAGCGCAATTTTTTTATTACTTTTCTCCATTTTCAAACGCAAACAACTTTCCAACCACTGCACAAATTTTGATGTTTAGACACTCAAAGTAACGCTCGAACTGTCACCTTTTCAACGAGCGCTTAGTGGTGTCGCTGCGACCTGTGTTTCCTGAGTTATTTGCAATTGGCGCCGTCTATAAGCAAAAACGCCACGAACTTTTTCCCAGACCTGATATTATCTTGTAAAAGATATGAATGAGAACAAAATGACTTAATTAGAATTTTCATCTCCGAACAAATATCTCTACCTACCAACGTACAAATTATACTGAGCCACCAAAACATAAAAACTTATAAAGCCATAGCCACATATTTAGAGTCGACTAATATTAATCCGCGATTGAATATTATAAATATATCAATATGATATTTTACGCCAATAAATTATTAATTCAGCTTAATTATGAATTGTCGAATTAGGATATCATACTCATTAAATAACACACACATCTCTATTGTTCAACCCCCCATGGGCCCCCATCTAAGTGATACCAAAGTCTTGCAGTGATGGGCCTCACTGGCAAAACCCCCTCTCATACAACTAAATGACTAAACATTGGCAAAATCAACAAACTAAGGAATATAAAGACATATACCTGAACCTTGACTGAAATACACAACCAACAAACACCACTCACAAGATTACGAATTGGCAACACAAAACTAACTTACGAACATTTATTACAAAAGAAAAATACCAAGATCTGTGATCAATGCTATGAAGTAATGACAACATCCTAATCGAGTATCAAGCCTACAGTCAACTACGACAAAAATATAAAATTCCCAATAGCGTGAATTCTAGGTTCTGGGTCCTAGATGAAGCTCTTAATATAAATAGATTCCCCATAGAAGCAGAACTAACACATTTAATATAAAAAACACATATTATTGCTACTATAAAAGCATGCCTGTGGCCGCAAGCGATAAAGCATTTCTTGCCAATGACTGCTAGAAAGGGTATGGACGTGGATACAAATCTTTAAAATGCTAAATAATTCGTGTAAAAAATATCTATACAAATTACGAGCTCTGCTTAGTCATTCGCAACTGTAAACTGTAAGTGCCTTTCTGTGTGCGTTAAAAAATGGCCGTAATACTAACTGTATTACTCCTGAATGTACACAGATTGAAAATTTGGTCACATAACCTGAAGACAGGATGCCAAAGGCTGGCACGCCAATGGTGAATATGATATTGATTGTTATTATAAATATTGTATATTATTATTAACTGTGTCAAGAAAGTAGCTAAAAACTCTCCTGTTGAAGTGTCATTAAATAAATCCTATGAAAAAATAAGAAATAAAATATTGATCTCCGTCAAGGGCGTTATTTTCCACAGGACGATGATCTTAAACATATCTCAGTAATTGTGTAATTGTTATTGTACGTTGTTTGCAAATAATTAAATCCATCTCCAAAGGTTCTAGACATATATTCTGTAGAGAATTTTCTGATGCATTGGACACAACAAAATTTACAACAAACTAGATCTGAAGCAAGTATTCTATCAGGAACGACAAAAATAAAAAATAAATAACACCAGACACTACTGATAATTTAGCGAACTCAATGAAAAATGGATCTGAAGAAATCATAAAATAAAAAGAGATCCGAGATCCAGCAAAATAATAACGTTATTTTTTAATATCTTGTTGGCAATGTTAAAAGCCCCCAGAGCCTTCGATATATGTACGTTGCAGTTGTTTTTAAAAAGCACAACTTATAAAGAAATTACATGCATCTATAGGACATCAATTTCCTGTTCGAGCAAAAAGTTATTCAAACGTAATATATATGTAAGTTGAACTACTACGGGCCGATACATACTTGTTTACTGCATGAACTATGATGGAATACTCTAAACGAATTTCCAACTGATATATAAACGATGTTATGTTGTATTTACAAATAGCTGATGAAAGTGAAGGAACGTAAAAGAACACCGAATTCGGTGAGTGTAAACGGTAAACGATATTGAACTAATGAAATCGTCGTCTTCGTTCAAGTTCCAACCGGTGTCGGTACATCAAAGTATATTAGGGTTCATTCGGATTCGGTATTCACTTTCAAGAATAGACAGTTTTACAATGCTTTAGATTAGAACAGGGCACATGAAGCTTACCATGTGATTTCATGCAGCCCGCCAAAAAGAAATAATAATTACTTTTCTCATCCAGCGTAACCAATACATTACTGCCTGGTAAAAAAATATTTAAAGGACCATGCAGCCCCCGACGCCATAAAGTTTTCCGAATGTGTTTCAAGATGTAAAATAATGTGAAGGTGTATAAATCAAGTAGGCAAAAATTCAAAAATTTTGGTACTGAATGAAGCCCGCTATGTAAAATATATGGAGATCGAAAAGTTTCTATAACGAACTAAAAGACGAAGTTGCGCGCGCATTTCTTTCATATGTTTGAAAGCCTAATCTTTCTTATAACTGCAGACAAATTTCCAGACTGATCGTGCATACAGTATAGGCATGATAGTCAACTAAAGCAACAAATTACGTACATTTTCTTAATCATGAGAAAAATCGAGTTCTGTGCAGTGATGAAACATTTATTTTTAAAAGGCTTAAATGCTGAAGACATAAAAACGGAGTTAGACGGTGAGTCTGCTCCTCCATATGCAATAGTTGTAAACTGGATTGGAAAATTAAAACACGGGCGATCAAGCACAGGGGATGTACTACGTTCTGGTAGGCCGTAAACAACTATCGATGAAGATACGGTTAGAAAAGTCGACGGAATCGTGATGAACAATCACCGATTAAAATTTCGAGAATTAGCAGAGGCAGTAGCCATTTCATTTGACCGCGCACATTGCATTTTACACCAACATTTGGAAACGACAAAGCTCACTGCAAAATGGGTGCCGCGTCTACTGACAAACAACCAAATGCAAGTGCGAATGACCATTTCTCAGCAATATTTAGACATGATCAAGCGAATACGAAGATTTTTTGCGACGTTATGTAACTGTCTGTGAAACGTGGATACATCACTACACTCCGGAGACATAAGAACAATCAAAACAGTTGATAGAACGCGGTGAACCAACTCCGAAGAAGGCCCAGATAATGCCATCAGCTGGTAAGGTTATGGCTACCGTCTTTTGGGATTCCCGAGGAATAATTTTTATCGACTACATGCAGGATGGAAGAACAATAACAGGCCAGTATTATGCGTCGTTATTAGACAGATTGAACGAAGAAATCAAATCCAAACGGCCTCATTTGGCAAAGAAAATCTTGTTCCATCAAGACGCACCTTATCAAAAATCGGTAATTGCGATAGCTCAACTGCATGAATTACGATTCGAATTAATCGAGCATGCACCGTACTCGCCACACTTGGCTCCCTCCTTTTCTTTCTGTTTCCAAAACACAAAAAATAGTTGGCGGGAAAGAAATTCTCATCGAATACTGAAGTCGTCGAAGCTGTAAATTGATATTTCGAGACTTAGACAATTGTTATTTTTCTGAAGGAAAGAAAGGAAGGTCTTGAAAAGAGTTGGACTAAATGTATAGAGTTTAATGGAGACTATGTAGAAAATTAAATACAATTTTCCCGGAAAAGTTATGTTTTCTATCTCGTTCTAGAAACTTTCCGACCACTCCTCGTAGGTTGCCAACCGGTTGCTTACAATATTGTTTGTTTTTTTTCAGTAAATATTTATCATAGTCAATAACAACAAAAATATGAGCACATTTTTTACTGTAAAAATAATAAATGTATTATTCCATTAATTTTTTTTGTGAAGGTTTTTTGTTCATTAATAATTTTGTTATTAGGGTTTTGTGGGTATGACCAAAAAACCCTTATACCGTCATTTTGTCGTCTGTCTGCCTGTTCGGTAGAATATTGTAGCCAAACGGCTAAATCTAGAGAGTTGAAATTTGGCATGCTTATACAATTCTTTGACCCACACGTAGGAAAAATATTAAAACATCTAAAAAACATAACCCCTAAAAATAGAAACAAATATGTGTCAACGAAAAAAATATCTATGTCTATTTTTTTTAATTCTGAGTAGGGTATCAAATGAAAGCCCTTAGGGCTTTCATCGATCAACTTGGATCAACGATCAAAATTTAATTTTTGCAATATATATATATATATATATATATATATATATATATATATATATATATATATATATATATATATATATGTATATATATATATATTTTTTTCAGTTTTATTTTGTTAAAATTATTTTGTCAAAATTCTAGTTATATTTTGGCAAATGTTGCATTTAATTTTTAAGAGTGTTAATTTAATAACCAATTGGAATTGTTGTACTTATATTTTCATTCTAGGTGTCACGTATACGAAACCAGAGGGGCGGAGCATATGACCTAAAAACACCAATGGAAGCCATAGGCGCAATTTTCAAAATCTTAATGAACATTGCTATATATATAAAAAAAAAAAAATACTGCGCATATTTAGAAACCTCAATAATGGTATTAGGTATTCGAATTAAAATTTAAAAAAATATATTTTAACATAAAATTTATTTTTAAAGCTCTTACATTAAATTGTTTTAAAAATATCGTTCATTTTGCCGTGACTACTACAAAGCAAAATTTGTCCTACACACTCAGCATGCCGCCTTCACTTATTATATACCTGCGAAACCCTACAATGTGTGAAAATTCACACTACACATCAATTTTTTTTTATTTGATTTAAAAATGGAATGGAACAAAGAAAAATAATTGCAATAAATTAAATTGTACAGGCAACGTGAATGCCTGTAGAATCGTAAAGATGTTAACTACAAATTGATGACTTCATCTGATTTTAAAGATCAACGTCATTCAGTATCATATTCATCTTTTTTCTGTCTCTTCCTGTTTTTCAGATTGACACATGCTGCGCTTGTAATAATTATATGTTCATTAATCGACAACTTTAACAAATCGTGCGCAGATCTAAGTGAAACTAACTATATCGAAATGGAACATCGTGTAAACACAGTTTCATGTAAACATTTCATAAATTCCGAACGGAAACAACTGAACATACTCTTGCTATCATTCGCTACCTTTAAAGTCACAATTAGGTATAGCTGTTGAGTTGAATAATGCAGTGATCATGTGACCCTGACTGGTCTTTGTCTTCTTATAGTTTAGTGCTAGCCCACAAATTAAACAGTATCGTAGATGAAATGCACCCTGTCAAACACCTGACAGAATATTCACCTCTTATGGTCAATCTGGTAGCATTTTAAAAGAAAAATATGCAAAAATAGAAATGGGATATTGTAAATGTTAAAAAATTATATTTTTTTTTTAAATTATTTACAACCATGCATTGTCCGTATAGTTTAGCTAATTCTGAATTTATTTCAGTAGGCAGTATTGGATTTTTGAATTTAGAGTTCAATTATGTAGAGTTATATCCATAAATCAAATAAAAACGTCATTTTTTAAGTGTACACGACAAATGCAGTATTTGTAAATTTTGATTTGTTTTACTGTATCAAATAACAGAAAAGTTTTATAATTATATAAAATTATGTTCACATTACAAGGTACGATGTGGAGATGGTCGTGTCCGTAATGAATAGAAGTGGAAAGGTTGTACGGGTATCGGACATAAATAAAAACAACTATCTACAGCTGACCAGTTTCGGAATAGTTTATTCCTTCACCAGAGCTGCTACATAAAGGAAAATCAGAATACAGTATAAGTGTACATCGTATAACAATAAATGAATATAATAATAATATAAGTATAACATTGTACACCATACCTGAGATAATAGTATTAAGTGTAATGGTGAGATAGATAAAAACGGGTCATGATATAAAAAAAAAAAACAATGTGTTGAAATATAAATAAATAACTAAATAAATAATGTAAAACGAAGTCAGAGATTAAAATAAACGATACAACAAATTAATTTTTTTTTAAATAATAAATAGGTAAATGTGCAGTGGCGGCTGAGACAGGGAGGCGCTGGGACAGTGACCTCCTAAAAATTTTTAGTAAAAAAGCTAAATTTAATACTTTATTTATACTTCTTTAAAATTGCATTAAAGTAGCTAGATATATCTGCATATTTTTATTTTTATTATTTCTTATTCAAAGATTTTTCATATTAATGTTAGATTTAAAAAATTTAAATCAAGACAACAACGCTCTTCCGAGCGTTGTTGGACACACCACGGAGTGTCCCAAGATACAGCGTTGCCACATGCAATATCTAATGTTCTTATCTACATATGAAGCAAAAATTTACTAAGAACGGCAACAGCGGCGAAGGTTAGTGTTGTATGTATTAGTGAATTACGGCCGGTGTCCCGTAGCTTAGTTCGGTCGTTGTGATTTGTGACAAGTACTTAAACATGAAAATGAATCGAATGAATATTAAAATATACTGTATATTTTAATAAAACTAACGTGTTTAACTATGAAACAAAATTATTAATAAAAACACAGCTGTGGCCACCACAGGACCGACCGCCATTATAAAGTACTTGTATAAAATATATTCTAACAGCAGAGTAGAAATATCTTGGCCTAATATTTTCTAACAGAGATATTATTTATCATGACCATGGAAACGTTACATATAAGTATGAAAATTTGAGACTGAAAAAATTTTACAAAAATTTACGACAAATTTTTCGAAATTTTTCTTTTCATCATAAAACATCTCAAATAATTAGTTATTGCATTTATAGCAACTTTTGTTAATAAATTTTTTCGAAATATTTTTCTGTTGCTAAATATTTGCAAAAATCTTAAAATAGACACGAGTAAACTCCCATTTTTAGTCAACCGATTATTACCAAAAGTTGATCAACATTGATGGCAGAAGTTTAAATATGAAGTTTCATAAAAATCCTTTTATCCGAATTTGCTCTACACGTGTACACAGACAGACAGGCGGACGGACGGACAGACGGACGGACAGACAGACCGACAGACATCATGCTAAAAATAGTCAAAACGTTATGTAGGGACCTCAATTCGTGGAGATCCATCGAAATCTCGAACTCGGTATGATCACAATACCTCCCTTATATATGTTGGCGGTCGGTAAAAATATGGGTCCTCATCGGCCAAAATAGAATATTTCCCAACAGGATAAAAATGGAAATAGAACATTTAATAGAAAGTTTAGTGAAAAACAATATTTAAATACAAGTTGGTTGTGTCGATGTGATAAATAAACTGTTTTTTTTTTTTTTTTGTTTCCTGTGTTTGATTTGCTCATCAGACGCATATGAAATAAAGACAGTAAATAGTGTTAAAGATATGAAACATTTCAAAGATAAAGTTCTTAAACATAATGTGTCTCATAAACATATGCATTATTCGGTCAAATTTGCCATGCTGGGATCGGTAAATATACGATTTCAACTTGATACTGCGTATAAACGTTCAATTAAAGAACATAACGAAAAGGTTAAATCTAATATTTAAATACATGTGAATATGTGTAGGTATCTGCTTAATTAATAACCAAATATTTTATGTTTCTGACTACAAAGCATTTTCTTAATAATATTGCAATTTTAATAATAATAATAATAATAATAATAATAATAATAATAATAATAACACTTTTGTGTTTGTGATCGAATTCTCAAGTCCAGCTGAGAAGAATATCTCTCTCAAGGAGGAGGAAAAGAGGTCCAAGTATATGGACCTCTTGTCCGAGCTTAGAAAGCTGTATCCCGGGTATAAAGTTAAGCTTGTAGTCCTGATAGTTGGTGTTTTGGGTGGCATGAAAGCCTCCTATCGAAGGGAAATCGAGTCCATTCCCGTCTGCAGATCTTCTGCCAACTCTTTGATCTGCAGGATGCAGAAAGCAGTGCTGCTCGGGTCACTCCGCATTGTGCGGGCTCTGGATCTAGCGTAATTTCCGCGGCTGCATATCGCCAGGGTTTGGGATGCAGTCGTGTGTATTTAGCTCCACTAGTCTCTAGTATGACGCGGCTCAAAAGGTTGCTGAAGTTTGAGATTAGTGGACGCTTGTCAAGACCTGACAAACCCCATAATAATAATAGAAGTAATAACTACAAAAATGATAATAATAATATTGACCATAAATCTTAATAAAAGTGCCAGATTTGTCAGTTTTTCTAGTTGCAGAACATTTTTTCAGGTATTTTTTATTTATTTACTTTTTTCTCGTATAACTATATTTTAATAGATATATATGGGAAAAAAAGTGTCCTCCCAAATATTTTACTCACCAGCCGCTACTGTAAATGTGCTCATATATTTTACCTATTTATTATTTAAAAAAAATTTAATTTGTTGTATCGTTTATTTTAATCTCTGACTTCGTTTTACATTATTTATTTATTTATATTTCAACACATTTTTTTTTTTTTTATATCATGACCCGTTTTTGTCTATCTCACCATTACACTTAATACTATTATCTCAGGTATGGTTTACAATGTTATACTTATATTATTATTATATTCATTTATTGTTATACGATGTACACTTATACTGTATTATGATTTTCCTTTATGTAGCAGCTCTGATGAAGGAATAAACTATTCCGAAACTGGTCAGCTGTAGATAGTTGTTTTTATTTATGTCCGATACCCGTACAACCTTTCCACTTCTATTACAAGGTACGACATGATTAAATTAAAAATAAATAGAAAAATACTGAATATCACTATTATTTTACAGAAAAAATGTGTAGGGTCAAATACTGGACCCACGAGCAACGTAAGCTAATTTAAAAAATGGTAAAATTAGGTAAGACTTGACTGAAGATGACTACGCTTGAGTAGTCGAAACGTCTCTTATTAATTGACCAATATATTTTACAATTTGACGACCGATTGAGAAGTTTTATTTTACTACATATATATACGTCAAGATTTACCTATTATATATATATATATATATAGGTGGTATTGGTTTAGGTCTTAAACCATCCTCCGCTAGGTACTGCACTTCAGGCTTACCACAAGGTAGTACGTCGTCACGTTATATATATATATATATATATATATATATATATATATATATATATATATATATATAATTGTACAAATGTGTTATTTTAAGTTATATTTTTAATTTGATGCTGATCTCCTTAAGGTTGTTGGCTAGCAGGTCCTTCAGAGTTGCTGGTAGGGAGTTTTTGGCTCTCTGTAGTTGGTACTCTTGGCAGTCTAGAAGGATGTGTTCTATGGTTAGGCGAGTGTTGCATGTACTGGGTCGATTCTTTGGGATATATGTACGTGGGTGTACATGGTGTTCCCAAGTCTCAGTCTTATTAAGATCACTTGCTCTCTTCTATTTGTACGGGAGGACCATTTACCTGCACTGTTTTTTATTTTGTGTAAGTGGTTATTTTGGGTATTTTGCCATGCTATTTTCCAATTTTCTTCGAGTTTTCTCCGGATGTCGTTCTGTAGGTCATAACTTGGTATGGGTATGTCCATTATTTCTTCATTTATGGCTTCTTTAGCTAGATGGTCAGCTTGCTCATTACCTTCCATTTCTATATGTGAAGGTATCCACATAAGAATGAGTTTCTTGCCGTCGTGAATAGCTTCATGCATCATCTCCTTGATTTTCGCAGCCACAGGATTGGCGGTACGTTCTTGTTGGATGGATTGAATTACACAGCGCGAGTCACAGTGTATGATATATGTGCCCCTGGTTTCATTGTTATTATGTGCCACTATTAAAGGGTTGGCCGTGAACTTGCGATTTTTTATAAACCCTTCTTTGTGTTTTTGACATCAAACGAAAACTAGAGAGCTCAATAATCAAACTATAATACGTTTTATAATACAATTTGGCTCATACATATAAAGCTAATGTACTCTACAGTTTCATATCGACGTAAAATTGACAGTGAATATTGAACGTGCATTAATATAAGTATTTGAAAGTTTCTTTAGAAGTACTAAATTTAATTTACTTTTAGAAAACTGAAGGTTATGGGTTTAATTTTCTGAAAAGTAAAATAAAAACAAAACAGAAATTTATGAAAAGCCTGAAGCTTTCGCATTAAAGCTTTAAGTAAAAAGAACTATTTTATATTAAAACAGAAGTATACAACATCAGTGAAGTAGAGATTTTTAAAATTATAATTTTCTCCTTTAAACGTGAACTGAGTTTGAATTATCTCAACATTAAGAAATGTTTTATTATATTTTTTTTTATAAAATACGGTCTATTGTGAACAGGGACTGAGAACGCAACAAAACTAAAAACGAAATAACGATAAGAACTTTTATTTCTCTTTATATAATAATAATAATAATAATAAATACATTTATTTTGTTTTAAGGTTACACCTTATAAAAAAAGAGGGGTCGATTCATGAAATTATTACAAAGAAAAAACAATAAACAAACAAGATACCCATTAAGGGTATTACATAATTCTTAGAAAAAACAGTATGACAATATGTATAATATACTATTGCTAACAAATTTACAGATGTGTAATAACAGTTAAATATAAACTATATCGATGTGGAGATGGTCGTGTCCGTAATGAATAGAAGTGGAAAGGTTGTACGGGTATCGGACATAAATAAAAACAACTATCTACAGCTGACCAGTTTCGGAATAGTTTATTCCTTCATCACAGCTGCTACATAAAGAAAAATCAGAATACAGTATAAGTGTACATCGTATATGAATAAATAAATAAAATATAAGTATAAGTATAATATTGTAAGACCTAAGTATATAATAATACCTGAGATAATAGTATTAAGTGTTATGGTGAGATAGATAAAAACGGGTCATGATATAAAAAAAAACAATGTGTTGAAATATAAATAAATAAATAAATAAATAAATAATGTAAAACGAAGTCAGAGATTAAAATAAACAATACAACAAATTATTATTTTTTTTTTTAAATAATAAATAGATAAAATATGTGAACACAGGTGTGTCGTGATACGATAAGATGGATAAAGATGACATGTTGAGAAAATCACAGATTTGTAAGACTCCTGTAAAATCCTTAACTGTAAATAGCTTACCCCTATATCAAGATTTTACAGGAGTCTTACAAATCTGTTTTATTATTATTATTATATTATTTATTTTACATCGGCCTTCAGGGACGTAGCCAGGGGGGGCATAGGAGGCATTTGCCCCCCAGGATAGTTTACCCTATATAAAATATAATTTAGGTTGTTAGAAGTTTTCTTCACCGGATGTGAAGAAAATTTATAACTTTACCGGACTTTTATTATTTAATATACTACAAAAGACCTAGAACGCTGTTATTTTCTGCCCAAGCCATGTAATTAAGGTCGTACCGACCAATTTAGAATATTTTGTTATTTTTGCCCCCCCCCCAAGCTGAAATCCTGGCTAAGTCCTTGTCGGCCTTTATTTCTGCAACGTGGCTAATCGCCGATGCCAGGGGGCGAGCTCCTACACCTGGATGAGGGGTGAATGATTGTGAAAATGAGAGTAATGTAAACATATTATTCTCGCCCGAATAATATCACCAACGAAGCAGGCTCGAACCACCGGCCGCTAGTCACGCCTGTTTCTAACAGTCTAAAACCGCACAACTTAATGCGCTCGGCCACTCCGTTGTAAAATCCTGATATAGGGGTAAGTTATTTACAGGTAAGGATTTTACTGGAGTCTTACAAATCTGTGATTATCGTATCACGACACACCTGTGTTCACAAATTTTATCTATTTATTATTTAAAATTTTTTTGTTGTATTGTTTATTTTAATCTCTGACTTCGTTTTACATTATTTATTTATTTATTTATTTATATTTCAACACATTGTTTTTTTTTTTATATCATGACCCGTTTTTATCTATCTCACCATAACAATGTCTTACAATATTATACTTATACTTATATTTTATTTATTTATTCATATACGATGTACACTTATACTGTATTCTGATTTTCCTTTATGTAGCAGCTTTGATGAAAGAATAAACTATTCCGAAACTGGTCAGCTGTAGATAGTTTTTATTTATGTCCGATACCCGTACAACCTTTCCACTTTTATAAACTATATCCTACTATAGTAGTTACTGAAATTACATAATGATTGAAAATGGTTAATACATACTTATTCTTACACTAGTTATTCAGTTAGACAAAAATTTCTTGTACGTAATGCTGAACAAGTATAATAGTACAGACCAGCGGTTCCCAAACTTTTTTGACCGCGACCCGGTACGAGGATTTAAAATTTTTTGCGACCCACCTTAAGAAAAAAAACATTTATTTACAAAACAAATTTAATTTTAAAGCAGTAGCTTTATAGTAATAAAGAGTATAGTATAGTAAAAAGAATATAGTATAGTAATAAAGAGCACAAATACACACTATTCTAGTGATTAACTGACGTAAAAAAAAAATTTGTACAAAAAATCTTTTTTGTGTTTTTACAATTTTTTTCGCGACCCGGCAAAATTTTTCTGAGACCCGGTGCCGGGTCGCGACCCACACTTTGGGAAACGCTGGTACAGACTATTAAGCTTAGGTAGGTTATCTATGCATAACAGGTTATAAGAGCTACTTTCGTCGAGATTTTTTACATATTTTTGCTAATAAGTCTGTCTATTGTCTGTGTAGATGGGAGATTTTAGCAAGGAGTGAAATAAATTTTCATTTTCTTCTAGTTTGCATACCTGACATTTGTTAAGAGGATCAAGTGTGTACCTGCATTTATTTATGACGAAATTTATCTCGTTTTTGTAGCTCATTCTTACTTGGGCTATTGTTTTAATTTTAGCTATTGGTGCCCGGAGGAACAAGTATTTTGAAGGACGATAATCATCAACGAGGTTTTTATAGTGATCATTGTATCTCATTTGTTGTACAATAGCAATGTCAGCCTGAGCCAGCTTCTCACAGTAGGTCTGTATAACAGTGTCGATGTCACTTTTTTTCAAATCTGTCACAGTATCCCACGTATCCTGTGCGCCTTGTTCTATGAGGAAGTTATGGATCTGAGTTACCCAATTGTAGAGCGGTTTGTTTCCTACTGACGAGTCTAAGTGCCTCAATCTATCATATAGAGCTCTGGTGTAAGTTGCTGTATCTTGCCTAATTATTTTCCTCCAGAAATTTAGTGTACTACACCAAATATATGCCGAGGCGTGTCTTATGGCTGTTTCAACTCTCAGCGAAGGGTTGGGGGTTGTTTTTGGGATATATATGAGTCATTCTTTTTCATCGAGAGACCCCATGCTGTCCAAAAATATATTAGTCTATGAAAGGTCCACCAGGGCTCATTCGATGCTTATTGTAGTCTAGTTTCGAAATCCGAGTGGCTCTTTTACGGAAACATCGTAACTTATCAAATATGGCCACCAATCCCACGTGACCTCTACCTTTTCTTCGATAAATCGATTATAAAGTCAACACAATCGAGTCAATTTGGGTGTCAAACCCCTGAAAATGTTACCTAAAGGTAGTTGAGGCGGCTGTTAATGAATCCAGGGTCAAATTTAGAAAATTCAATATGGCGGATGCAATATGGCGGCCGAAACCACGTTCAGTTGTTACTGGCTTGCGAGAAATCGTTTTTTCTACGTAAAAATATAATTTAACACAACTAAAATAAACTAAAAACATGTAACTACTTTTTTTATAACATTAGAATATATTTTGCAAACGTTCTTTAAGACTTTTGGGTCATAAAATATCACAAAAAACCAACATGTAAATGTCGGGACACGCTCTTAATATCTAATTTCTTGGGAATTTAATCCTGATGTATTTAATACCCAAATGTAATTTTAATTTATTATTTCTTTATATAAGTGATTATCATATGATAAAAGTGTATTTTCAACATATCACGAAGATCTTCCAATGTTTTTTTGCAGTAAAAAGACTAATTTTAGGACAATGTTAAGGTTTATATGATAGGTGGCTCTGCGCCCACCCTATTATCATATAGGCCTGTAACCATGAAACCTGATAAAAATAGAGCGTTTTGTAATGTCAAAATAAAAACACGTAAAATTTGGAAGCAGTATTGACTTAAGCAGAATTACACCTCTCAAAAAAAGAGCATAACACAGAAATTTCAATCATAAAAACATTAAAATTATGAAAAGAGCAACTGTAAACGTCATCAGCGCTCTCTCGGATAACGAAACAAATAACGAAAGTATCAAATTTAGGCGCTAATGAGTTGTAGATGAACACACATAAATTTTGATGTGGCGATTAATTGTTGAAATTTTGGTGATTAAATAAACAAAAAAAAGACTATAATATATCCAGGTGTAGAAAAAATTATTTACAAAAAAACTGTAAATTATAGATTCTATTTTAAATAGTTAAACAAATTACTAAATAAAATAACGTAAATTATTACTAATTAATACACGTAAAACGAAAATCTATAAGTTTGAACATCAGTGTTACTCAAAACTTTATCTAAATTTCCAAGTGACATTATTGATAGTGAACCCTGTGCAAAAATATTTAACTATTTTATAGCGAAATAAAATATTATTATTACGTTTCAATAGGTAATGAAAGATTGAAAAACTGATTAAATTATATTAATGAGCTTAGACATTCCTGAGAGTTATATGCTATAATAGTGTCTCTCAACAGAGGATGCGCGCCCGCAAGCGTGACGCAAAAGTAAATTAATTAACCGATTTGTAAAATCCTTTCAACATTGTATGTATAGATTAGAACTTCCTGAGTGTTATGGGCCATATCAGTGTTTCTCAACCGGAGAACCGCAACACCCGAATGTGTCACAAAAGTAAACCAATGAACCGATTTCAGAAATTCTTTCTTCGTAATATAGCTTACCACTTCCTGAGTGTTATAGGCTATATCAGTGTTTTTCAAACGCAAAAGCGCGACCTCCCATTGTTCCACAATAGTATATTAAAACTCAAGTTTCATAGGGCATGATTTTGCCGCACGCGTAGAAGTTAGAAAACGAGTCGCGAAGCGACGAATTTTATAATCAACAAGTGCGGCAAAATACCTTATGAAACGAGTTTTTATACTATTTTTTCTATTTTGCTTTGCCTTTTAAAATAATAAATTTACAATATACAATAATCAAACAATCCCCGATGAGGGACTTTGGTATGTGAATGTAGCGGTCGGTCGGATTGGTTTAACAGTTTTATATTTATCAGAGTAGTTCTCAATTTTCGCTTTGTAAAATTTGCGGTATATTGCACCAATGGTACCAATTTTATGAAACTAAAGATTTAGTGTCATAATGAATCTCATTATAACACTCAATTCAGTTTCATAATGACTATCTTATGAAAGCAAAATAGAAAAATAGTATATTATTATACGAGTTTTATAAGACGATGTATTGTCACACTAGTTGTCTGGAGTACGACGAGCGCAGCGAGGAGAAGAAATAAAAGTTAATTCGGAAGTTGATCTAAGAACGATTCCGAAAAAGCTTACAAGGAGGCCTTCCAAGTGAAATAGGCGTTGACAATGACAAATATACAAAATATCCCAGAAGGAAAGGTCAATATTCTGGAAGGCGATTGTGTAGGTAATTTTAAGTAAAAAATTGCATATGAAAGTGCACGGAGAGAAAGTTTATGTTGGAATAACAAAAAGGGAGTAAACGTAACGTAAAATTTTGTAAAATAGTGACAGCAAAACTACAATAAAAGTTTTGCAGAAAAGTAGCAAAACAAGTTTGCTAAATTAACAAAACTAGTTTGTGACATTAACAAACCGTGTATTGTACTCTTTACCATTGTTGCAAAACTAACAATACAGTTTATTTAAACCAGCAAACTACGAGGTGCTAAATAAAACTACCATATTAGACAAGAATATTATTCGTTTTAACCTCTCGGTAAACAAATGCACTTGCTAAACTGCCAGTTTCACCATCGTTTAATATATTTATTCGACGAATAAAGTTGACAATATCGCATCGGTTATAATTTTTTTATAATGTGATTAACATTGCTGTTAAAAGAATGGTGCGATATCGTCAACTTTATTCATTGAATAAATTTATTCGACATTGGGCATACATTCTTTATAATGTACTAACTAAACTGGCTTATTATTTCGTCAAATGAAACATTGGATACATCTGGAGATGTAATTTTTAAACTGTCTGCCTTTAAAATGTGCGTTTCTAAATGTTTCCTATATGAATTAAGATTTGAATACATCCTCATGCATGAATCTTCAACACAAGTGTAAATACTTTTATAATGACAATGATGAACATTTCTTGCTTCCATTCTCATTTAAAATTTAACATTATAAACTGGGGAAAATCCAGTGACTGGAAACGTATTTTTAGACTCCAAAAATCCGCGATAAGAATCATAGATTCAATAAAATATAGAGACTCTTGTAAAAATTCATTTAAATCCTTAGAAATACTTACCATGCCATCAGAATATATATTATCTTTGTGCGTTTTTACACATAAAAACAAGCATTTATTTTCAGCCAGGTCTCATTCATACAGTACGCGAAATAAACAAAAACTTTTACCTGCTATCCACACTACTTCGAGCTACCAGAAAGGAGCTTATTACAATTGTTGTAAATTTTATAATGCACTTCCTGACGTTACAAAAAACATTACTAATTTAAATAAATTTAAGAATCAAGTAAAGCACCACCTTATTGAAAAATCTATCTACGATGTCAATGATTTTATCAATTAACAGATCTTATTTTATGTTCATTTTTTATATTATTACTATTTCTCTGTGACTACTATTCACATATGTATGTGACACAATATTGTATATTCAATTGTAATGTATTGTATATGTATGTGAAAGTGAAATAAAATTATTATTATTATTATTATTATTATTATCATTTATTAAATGATAAATCAATTTTCTATTGTTGTTAAACGAAAATATAATATATAGAATACGTTGGTATTGTAAACAAAAAAAAAGTACAAATTAACAGTTAATTTTATTTCCAAATGTTATAAAATGGTTAATCAAAATTTAAAGATCTCAAATATTAGCAAAATATGTATTGACTATTTAACAAATGTTCATCAACCATTACATTTTTTAACTTGCTATATCTAAGAGATTGACATACGGAGAATCAACATCATATTCAGTGGTTATTTCATAAATATGTTTCTGCAAAAACATCCATACTTGTTTAGATTCGATAGGATACTTCGCATCAAATGAAAACATGACTTGAAACATATATCCACCGCGTGTACTAGTTTCAAACTTCTTGTCATTTATAACGACATAGGATGCAACAATACTGTTTAAAGATCCAACAACTGCGACAAAAGATTGAATAGCTTCACCAAGATTTCTTAAGTTCGACTGCCGTGTTTCTGTAAATTTTAATATATCTTCATAGTTCTAAAAAGAAATCATAATTAAAAAATATCCTTTTTATAAACAGAAGTTTCGTACCTCTACGTGCAACATAAAAGAATTCTCGATTGCTATTTCTGAGGGTCTCCAATTTTTTTTTTATTGGTTTTTAAAGTTATTTGGTAAAATAACAGTGGCAGTAGCCATATAGCTAATATTTGCTCATCTGAAAATGAAATTTATTATGTTTTAGTTATTTATGTATCAAGCGTAAGTACAAAGCATATACGTTTATTATGTGTTACTTTACACTTTCGAAAAATCATAGACACTGTATGAAATGACGATATTACTATACATTTAAAAAATCAATTGTGGCCAGCACAGAACCGGCCGCCATCACAGAATATTTATGAACTCATATATATAATAAAAATAAAAAACGAAAATAATATAATTCATATTTAATACTTACATTCAAATATTGGTATAAATTCCGGCATATTCCACTCATTGAAAATATTTTTTGACGAAATTTTCCGCCATTTCTGCGCTTATCGCACTTTTAACTGCATTTATTTATACTGTTCGTCACTACAGAGCAGCAAACAGAACATGGGGTATTTATATATCTGGCATGTTGACTGTGTGACGTATTAAAGTGGACTTGCATTATGGGTGTTCTTTGCGCGCATGCGTAATTCGTTTTATAATATTTTCTTTTTAAAATAGCAAAACCTTATATTAGAATTAACAATAAGTCACGTTACAAAAAAATATAGTACTTTGTTCTAAACTGGTTCATTTACTTTTACAATCAGTTTTGTAGCCACAACAAATTTTACTGTTAATGTAGCAAACAAATATTTGACAATACTTTTTTTAGAAGCGTATTTTAACAATACAATTCTCTTCGTGTGTGTTACTCCGAACTATTCGCGACTCCAAATAACAGTGAGACATCTGGTGCCGACTTGGTAAATTAAACAGAAGCGTATTTTTGTATAATATTTTTAGTGTGTTGTGCTGCAGTTTATGTGTATTAAGACGTATTTTTAAATTTAGTGACTTAAATACAGTGCTTTTTTGCCGAAATATTGTTTGAACAGATAAATATTAAGAAAAAACTTCTGACATATACGCTTCTCGTCGGCCATTAACTGTAGTACGCAGCACCGCCAACGTTAGTTTGAGTCGCGAATTACTGTCTTGTTACGAGACGGAGCTATTTGAATGTTAAATGATGATTAAAAATTGATAAAATAATTTAAACCTATTTTTGTTAATAAACATTCAAACTCATTCAAATTAGATTTTATCCTTGTTTTGTCAATTTGAACCATCATTTGTCAAATTTAAATAACCGATTTTTCATATTTTTGCTCGTTAAAACTTTAATCGCATGACTGAATTCAATGTTTGAGAACTTAAAAATAAGTGGGTAAAAAAATTAGGTTCGCTGCAAACAGTATTATAATGTTTTTTGGAACTGTCCCAAAATTGCACTACTGTGACAAATCAAGGTTTGAACGTTACTTCCTCATATGGGTTGTAAGTTTAAAAATCCATGTTTCTTTGATAAAAATTCAAGATTTTAAAAATTTATATTTGGTGAACAAAATATTGAACAATTGCTACAATATTCTCTCTTTTCAATGCTTGGATTAGGTATTATTCTTTTACGACACCATCAAAAAGAACTTTGGTTTACATACATATGACACATCATATTAAAAGTAGGTCTCACTTTGGGGAAGTTCACACACATTCTTCACACAGTAGTGACGTGCGGCTGCAGGGAAGGCAAACAGAGGCCAGCAGGTGCAGTAGCAATATCGAGCGGCTAATTCACACTATCTCGGAAACCATTCTGAGCATATAGAGCAAATGTTCATATGCAAAATTTGGTTAAAATGACTAATACAATAATTTTCTAAAATATTGACCTTTCCTTCAAGTCACTTCGTATAAAGGGAGATATTTTGAGTTAGAATTAACTTCATCATGTACAGTCATGCGCCGCCAAACGGCGTTTTGGTTAACTGAGGTTTGCATATACCACAACGATTCCACAAGATTTTTTTTATCAACCATTTTTTATCTTTTATACCGTGCATGAATTAATTTTTGTCATATGCAGAAAAAAGGTAATTTTATAGGATTCCATTTTTAGTATTTAAATTTCATATTAAAATTATAACAGGACGCCACTTAGTACAAAGTACGCGTGCGACATGCGCAGTGCAGACGCGGTAAGGGATGAGAGTTACTAAGTGGTTACTAAGTGCGTTCTTGTGCATTGAGTGTTTAAAAGGTAAAAGTACAGAACTATTTGACTTATGTTATCTGTAATAATAATGTGAATAATAAAGTTATTATTATATGTAAAATTGTTACTACATATATGTTGTGTTAAGTGAAATGTACCTAATTTAGTTGTTTGTTCTACCCTTAGTGTAATTTTAATAAATATTTTTTTGCAGTAAATGCAAAAAAAATATTTAAACATCATATTTCCCGTCATTATTTATTAAATGAGTCATTAGAGCAACATGTAAAATAATATTACAAACACTATGTGTTGTAAGTAACATTATATCATTTATCAAAAATAAAAAATGAAATAAGAGTCTTCAAAGGAAATGTTTTAAAAATTAATATCGTAACATAAAGCGTATTATACAATAAGTTGTAACTTTTTTTTTTTTATTATTAATTTAATTAATTAAAGTGCTTCAGCTACGGGGCTATAAACACTTGAGTACAGGCCAGTATTTCAAATTACATACATAATTTTACATAGACATATGACACAGTACATTTTTAGAATAATAATATTATATACATGTATATAAGTTAAATTATAGATAGTCAGTAATAAAAAATTGGGAGTATTTAAACACTGAGTAAATAAAGAGATATTGCAAAGAAATAAAATAAAATAACATAATGAATGTATTACAATATTTTTGTTCCATTTCTTTGTTCTTCTTCCAGTGTCCCTCTCTTTCTTCCTCTCCTTCCTTCTTGCCTCCAGTTCTCTCGCCCATCTTTCTCCCTTTCTTTCTACATATTTTTTCATTTCTTTCTTCTTCCAGTGTCCTTTTCTTTCTTCCTATTCTCCTTCCAACTTCCCTCTTCGATATCCTTCCTTCTTGCTTCCAGTTCTCTTGCCCATCTTTCTCCCTTGCCTTCTTCACTCATCAGTTCCATTATCTCTTCCTCCTAGACTCCATCTCTCTACATTCAAATTCCTTCAAAAATTCGCAAAAATTCTTCATCCTTTTTTTAATCCCTGCCACATTCCAGAAGCTTGCCTTAACTTCTTTCTCGTCCTCCTTCCCACCCCTCCCCTTACCGCTATGCATCCCCTCTTCTACCTCTTCCACTCTTGCCGAAAATCCCGCGTTTTTCTCTACCTCACCCCTAAACTCGTTCCACCTCTTCCATCTCCCATCTATTTGTATCTTCATATATCCCAACTTCGCTTGTCTGCCTTTTCCCTTTTCTTCTCTCACCATACCCCATAGCTTGTTCTGTATCTCTCTCTCCTTTTTTGTTAGATCGTCCACGTAAAGATTCTTTCCTCTCAACCTACTTTTCTGCCTCATCAAGTCTCTTTTATCTTCCCACTTTTTTAATTTTACTAACCACATTTTCCCATCTCCTGCATTCTCCTTACTTCCATTTCTTTCCCTGTTAGCTCCTTTATCATTCTTTTAATTCCTACCTCCCTATTCTCCATATTATTCAACTCTGCCCCTCTGACTACTATATTGTTTCTCCTCGCTTCCTTTTCTCCCCTTTCATGTCCTATCTCTACCTCTTCCATCATTTTCTCCAATTGCTTTAATTCCTCACCCTCCTGTCCCCCCGACCTCGGCTTACTCTCCTTCTTATCCATTATTTCTAGCCTTCTTCTTGTGCTTGTTTTAGTGTTATCGGTATATTATTTTAAATTCTCTCAGCATTATTATTTATTTTACATCGGCCTTTATTTCTGCAACGAGACTAATCGCCGATCTCTCAGCATTATATTTTAGACAGGAGATTATGATGTGATCCACTGTTAGGCGTACTTGGCAGCACTTGTACTGTGCTGGGGTCAGATTTTTCAAATATGTACTTATTGGTCAGCAAGGTGTGTCCATGTCGCAGTCTTGTCAATATTGTTTGGTCTTTTCTGTTTTGTCTAAATTCCCACAACTTAGCCTCTTCTTCGATGGTTCTAAGGTGGTTGTTTTGGATGTTCCTCCGTTCTTCCTTCCATTTTGCAAGAATGTCCTTTTTCAGTTGTGACTTTGTGTCTACGAGATGCATTTGCACTTGTACTATCTCTTCTGTTTTTGATTCTTTGGCTGTCTTATCTTCTTTCTCGTTACCATCAATGCCGATATGGGATAGGATCTAGATTATTATTATTTTTTTGGCCATATTAATTACGTCGTGGATGTTGTCTTTGATTCTGATGATGATGGCGTTTCAAGGGCTGTACCCTCCTTGTTGAAGGCTTTGGATAATGCCCATAGAATTGCTGAAAACGGCGTCTTTTTTGTGCCCCTGGTTGCTAGATCGGATGAATTCGGTAGCTTCTAGTATAGCGTAGGCTTCTGCGGTAAATATGTTTGTGTGATTAGGTAGATGATATTTGTTTATTCTATCGTTAACCACTATAGCCTCACCTGTTATATTGTTTATTATTGACCCTTCAGTGAAAATGTGGTATTCTTTGTGGTCTTGTTGGATTTCTTGGTACAAGGATCGGTATATTTCGGAATTAGTGGATTGTTGGGATATTGGGTTAGAGATAGGTTGTATTTGGGGTTTTTAAGGATCCAAGGGGGATATTAGTTGGGATATTGTTGAAAGGAATTTGAGATGTTGATGTTGTGATCTGATAGTTTTTGTATGATTTTGTTAAGTGACGTGGTGTAGGCATGCACGTGTAGGACTTCATTTCTTACGAAGATTTCTTTATGTGCTGAAATAGCTGGTCTGGAGGCAAGATTTGTTATGAAATTAATAACAAGATGAGTTCTGCAATGCTCTAGAGGCTTCTTGTTGGATTCGCACAATAAGCTGGATATTGGAGGTGTATGCAGGGCACCTGTGGCAATTTTTATTGCGGCGTTCTGTATAGGCTAAATTTGTTTTAGTTAGCTATGTTTTGCATTATAAAATATAGTACAACCGTATTCTAGCTTTGACCTAATAAGAGCCTTGTCTATTAAGAAGTCCTTAAAAGGACTTCTCTGTCTGCTCCCATTTGTGGTGACTTAGGGTTTTTAGTATATTTAACCTTTGCGCACATTCTTTTTTTAGGTATGTCAGATGAGGTTTCCAACGCAATTTTTTGTCAAAAGTCACCCCTAGGAATCTGATTTCGTCAACATATTCTACGGCTCTATTGTTTATTACAAATCTTGGGTTGAAGTTGTTATATTGTCTTTTCACAAAATGTACTGCTTTAGTTTTTGTTGTTGAAAATTGAAAGCCAGTTTTGTTTTTCCAGTCAATTAACATCTTTATAGATTGTTGCAGGTGGTGTGTATTGTGAGAAGGTTTTTCCCACTACAGAAGATAACGAGATCGTCTGCAAATAAACTGGCTTTAACGGGGCTTCTAATTTGATCAATAATTTTATTTATAGCGATAAGGAAAAGACTAACACTATATATTTCTCCCTGTGGTACACCGTTTTCTTGTGTCTTCTCTTCAGAATAATAATCATGTACGAACACTCGGAATTTACGATTATGGAGGAAATTTTTTGTATATTTAACAATGTGACCTTTTAATCCACAGGATTTCAAGGATTCTAGAATATGTCGTCTCCGCGTCATATCGTAAGTTTTCTCAAGGTCAAAGAATGTGGCTGTCGTGTTTTGTCTATTCTGAAGAGCCCTTTCTATTTCGTTGGACAGGTACAGTAGATTGTCTGTTGTAGATCGATCGTTTCGTAATCCTGATTGATATTGGGAGAAGATTTTGAAATTTTCCAGATACCACATAAATCGTTTATTTACTAACTTTTGCCAAAGTTAACTCAGGTTGTTTGCTGCTGAGATTGGTCTGTAGTTATCGGTGTTCGTTTTAGATTTATGGGGTTTGAGAATTGGAAATGTTACAACCTCCCTCCACTGTTCTGGATAGATATTCTGTGACCACATGTAGATGTAAAGATGGAGCAGGTAATTTGCCGTTTCTTCCGGTAGTTGCTTGATCATTTCAGTGCTTATTCTATCTGGCCCTGGGTATTTGTTATCTTTCATGTCATTTATTGCCAAGCGTAGATCTTCTATAGTGAATGGCTTCAATTATAAAATCGTGGCTTTTTACAGTTACTTTGTGTTCTAGAAATTCTTGACTGTAGTTTTGGTTGCTCGAGTTGAATTGAAATGCATTAGCAAAACATTCAGCTATCTGTTCATCAGATATTATGACTTGGCCATTTTCAATTAATGCTGTGGTCATGGTGTTAGTTCTTGCTCCTTTTATGTTTCTAATTTTGTTCCATACTTTGTAACAGTGCTAATATAATTCTTCCAAGATTGTCTTTTGCTGTACAATATGGTTCCTCTAGCCTTTGCTCTGCTCTGCTTTAGAGTAATTAGATCTTTCAGTACTTTTTTCTTTTGTTCCTTTGTTCCTTTGTTCTTTTGTATTTATTTAGATTCTTCTTTAGTCTCTTCGTTACATTCGTACATTGTGTGTTCCACCATGGCGCATTTTTCTTGTTATGTTGTTTCTAGTAACCTATATTTTCCTGGGCGCTTTTTCTTATGTGTTTGGTTAGGTTTCGGATTATTATGTTGAAGTTAACGTTTTCGGGAATATCAATAATATTTCATTTACACGCCTTTTTATACTCTTCCCAGTTAGCTTTTTTTATATTCCATCTTTGAATGGATTGTCTAGGTACAAAATTTTGGGGGAAGGATATCTCGATGGGGAAATGACCGAGACTGTATATGTGTTGTAAAGTTTTCCACGAAATTCTTGGCGCTAGAGCCGCATCACAGATTGATAAATCGATGTTCGAAAATGTGCCAGATCTGGAGCAAAAATGTGTATGCGAAAAATCGTTTAATATAATTCGGTTATCGTCAATGATTTTTTCGATTTTTCGTCCTCTGGTATCAATTTGGTCCAATCCCCATAAGATATTGTGGCTGTGTAAACCTCCCACTAATAGGCAGGGGAAAGGAAGCTGCTGTAGAAGGGATTCTATTTGATTTAAAGATAAAGAAAAGTTTGGAGGAAGGTATAAGTTACAAATTGTAATTTTGTGAAATTGGGAAGATGTGTGGATATCGCGATCGTTTCTAAGTCCGTTTTTAGATTTATCTCATCTGCTAGTATGGAGTTCTTGACTAATATTGTGACGCCTCCGCTTGCTATATTAGCATTTAGACAGTCTTTCCTAAAGCCCTTATATCTCCGTATATTTATATTTTGTTGTTCATGTAGACGTGTTTTCTGTGGGCATATGTATAGTGGTTCAACAGTTCTAATAAGCTGTTGTAGTTCAGGTAAATGTGATTTTAGACTCCGTTTAAATTCCACTGTAACATAGACATTTTTATTTTTGTTTACTTATATTCCTAAAACTGTGGAGGTGGGCTTTGTTTGGGCGATTGTGGAACTTGTTTATTAATTAACTCTCTATATTTATTGGTTAGTCGCGTTATTTTGTTTTTTGATGACCTGCATGGGAAATATTGTTGCACGTCTTTTAGCGTTAGTAGTAAGCCACTTGGATATTTTGCGGGTTTTGTGCTTCCTGTAAGAAGTCGTGCACTACACTAAAAGGTACAGAATATAGCCTCCATTTGAGTTTTTACTGACTCCAGCACCTCTTCTAGTGTTATTGATGTATCACTTGCTGGACCAGGAGATCTACTAGATCTAATTTTCTTGTTTTTTTGCTTCTTTTTTTTATGTGTTTTATTTTAGTTTACATTATTAATATCCTCTAAGTTGGTGTCCTCTTGCGTTCCACTAATACATTCGTCATCTAAGCTACTCATTGATTGGGCTGTACGTTTGATTGGCTTGCTTGTTTCTTCATTTGTTTTGATTTCGTTATCTGTTTGGTTATTTTCTTTACTTACTTTTGTGTTTTCAGGTTTTTCTAGGTTTTTTGTTATTTTTTGGTTAGTTACTACTGTGTCGTTTGTGCCTGCTATTTCACGTGTTACAGAGTCATCATCAATTTGTACAATCTCTGATAAATTGACGATGTCTGCAAAATGAATGTTGTCGTTGTCTGTTGTGGCAATATTCAAGTTTTCTGTCATCGTTGTTTGTTCTTTAGTCGGGCATTTGCTTGCAATGTAACCCTTCTGCTTGCATGCAAAACATGTGGTGTCCAGTGCTAGATATATTTTATACCTTCAAAGACTATGTTGATATGGCTGGGCAGTTCGGTTTCCATGTCAAGTGGTATGAATACTTGCCTACGTGAGCTAAGTATGTGCCAGTAGGTTTTTTTTAATGATAAGTTAAATTTCAAATGCGTAATTGCGAAAACTATTTTTATACCACATTTAATAATTTCGTTTTCTATTAGTATGTCTGGTATTGATGGGCATACATTAAAGATTGTGACGCGTTTGGGGTATTCACATATCGCCGTACCTCCACTAATATGTCGTTGATTACAAATGTATTGTGCTCTTGAATAAATTTATCTGTCAGCTCTTTAGTAGCCAAATAAAGACATAATCTATTATTATATAGCTTACATATGTGGGTAATATTTTCTTCACTTACGATGTCTCCTATTTTATAGACGTATTCTTCAATTGGTATGGTGTCTATGGGTTTGTTAATAATTGCCTGATTCTTGTTAGGGTATTTACGACTATTTGTGCTGGCCACATTAACGAAAGTTTTATTTTGGGTAGATAATTTGTTTGATTGATTTGTTAGTTCTTCGTTTGCATGTTGGTTTGGTTGATTTAACTACTTTTGGTTGAATTAATAGACATATTTTATTTTAAGTATCCCGCGCTAATTTGTTGCGGCAAATTCGTTCATTGTCTTGTTCAAGTGGCCTGCCGAAAATGTGCAGGTAGCACTTGACAAGTGCTCCAACATGTCCGTACACTTGTGCTGACTGTTGTGATGTGGGTAGAAATGTGGTTATGTGTGTGTTTTTTATGGGCGATGTAAGTGAATTTTAATTAAAGGGATAAATAGGGTAGGTTTTAACTGAAGTATGATGTGATGAAAATATGTATTTTGGATTACCTGGATATCGCTATGGATACAAGGAATCACATGCCACTCACTATCATACCTAACAAAGGTTTTCACTTTCATGCCTTCAAAGTTATAACTTTCTAGGTAAGTAAAATATTGTAATAGGGGTAAAAATTTAGTTTAAAAAACGTTGGAGAAAACTCCTGATTTAGTTTTCTCCACATTTTTAGCAACACTCATTGATCTTTGTGTACGAACCTATAGTACTGGGGATAAATAAAGATAGAATGGTAAAGAAGATCTGGGAAGAGCATTCGTCGATCAATGGGAAAAAGGGTTTCTGACCCGGGCAGTCTGGGGTCAAAAGTCCCGGGAATTAAGCATTTTTTTCATGTCTCGTGACCCAGGAAAAATATACCGAGACATCCAAGCCTTTTTGTATAATTCTGAAGTACTCACTTTACGAAAACAATTATTTTTACTTGTGTACACGCTTAAAAATCAAACATGTTAAATTCTTCCATACATGTGCCGAAAAAAATTGACGCGTCGGGCAAACGAAAATGGAGGTTAGTCATCGACTACCAAAAGTTAAACGAAAAAACCATCGACGATAAATTTCCTCTCCCAAATATCACGGACATCTTAAACAAATTGGGAAAATCTAACTATTTTACTACAATAGACTTAGCGAGTGGATTTCATCAGATAAAGGTAGACCCTCACGACGTTTTAAAAAACGCGTTTTCCACCGATGAAGAACACTTTGAATTTACACGAATGCCCTTTGGTTTAAAGAACGCCCCTCCACCTTCCAACGTGTTATGAATAATATTCTCAGAGGATTATCTTGCCTAGTGTACCCGGATGACATTATTGTCTTCAGTACGTCTCTGCAGGAACACGTAGAAAAACTTAGAGAAGTGTTCGACCGCCTAAAAGGAAGTAATTTCAAAGTACAACTAGATAAGACTGAGTTTCTTCAAAAGTCAATTCAATTTTTAAGACACGTAATAACCCCTGGCATAAGACCAAATCCCGCAAAAATATCTGCCAGAAAAAAAAAATCCCATACCTAAAACCCAAAAAGAAATAAAAGGCTTTCTTGGACTTTCAGGATACTATAGAAGTTTTATTCCAAATTTCGCAAAAACTACCAAACCCATGTGTTTGGACAACGGACACAGCCATATTGTGGTTTGCCTGCGCGATGTTGCAGCGTATTAGAATATCTTACATGGTGTTGTTACCAGGATACCATTGTCATTATGATTAAAAATAATAATAATAGAATTAATGAGTCATGTAAAATATATAATATATAAATATAGGATTTACGCCGCCCCTGGACAACCAAACATGTGTTCCCGCAATGGGCACGCAATGGACACCCTCACCGACAGACGGGAGTATACATTGTAGTGTGGAAGGAAATGGACGCGTGAAGTAGCCATAACTAAATTATTTTCGACAAAGAACATTGAAAAGTGGAGATAAACAAACTAAGTGGAGACTGTGAAACAGTAAACTGTAAAATACAAAGAATAAAGTGGAAGATATAAGAATAAAGTGGAAGATATAAGAAATAAAAGTGAAACTGTATTTTTGTTTTGTGCAAATTTAATGAAGTATGGACCTAAGAGCATTTCTAAACAGTAAGTACTAAAAAGTAGAGTAAAAGTACTAAAAGTTGATATAAACAAAAGGACAGATTGAAGTGTAAAGTGAAATTATTGAGTTGTGCAATCTCACAGTTTGAGTACCGCATAAGTTGCTGTGAATACCCGACCGGCGTGGATAAGAGATAAGGCACCTGCACAATAACACCAGCTGTTTATTTCAAATAAACATAGACGTCCCCAATATTTTTCTATTTAATATAATTAAATAGCACTCAATAATTAAAAATGGCAGAGGAAAATGAAATTAAAGCAGAAAAAACAAATCTAAATGATGGTTATGTCCAAAAACCTTGTTTTAACTTACGCGACCTAGAGAACTGCTTATCTACCTTCGGTGATGAATCTCAAAAAATGACAGTATCGTAATGGTTACATGAAATCGAAGAAAACGGATTAGATTTTCAATGGACCGAGTTGGAAAAATTAGTCTTAGCAAAAAAATTATTACGAGGAACAGCACGTTTATGGTTGAATTCTCTACCAACCATTAAGACATGGAAATTATTTAGTACCGAATTAGAAGAGGAGTTCGGTAAAAAAATAAATAGCGCTACAATCCATCAAGAGCTAACGAAACGAAAGAAGAAACCAAGTGAATCTTTGCAAGAATATGTAATAATTATGAGGGGAATAGCGCAACAGGCTGACATCGAAGAAGAATCAGTAATACAATATATTATTGATGGGATAGTGGATCAGGAGCAAAATAAAATGGTATTATATGGTGCAAAAAATTTACGCGACTTAAAAGAAAAATTAGATTTGTATGCCAAATATAAAGAGAGAGAAAAAATACAGCCAGAAACCAAAAGAGGAGCTTCTTTAAGAAATACGTACGCCAGTAAAGGAGATTTTGATAAATGTCACAACTGTGGTCAAAAAGGGCACAAGATACAAAACTGCAAGTATAAAGATAAAGGACCTAAATGCTTTAAATGCAACAATTTTGGACATATTTCAGCAAAATGTCAGACAACGGAAAGGAGGTTGGAAAATAACGAACGGAGAAGCATGAAGGTAGCAGAGAACCAAAATAATTTATTGAGTAAAATGTGCAAGAACGTTACATTAAATAACGTACCGACAACAGCACTTGTCGATACAGGGAGTCAGGTGAATTTAATTCGAAGCAATGAATATTTTCGGATCGGAGCACCAAAGGTGAGAAATGAAATAAAAATATTACGAGGTCTAGGGTCAACAGTTTCGACATTGGGTTGTTTTACAACACAAATCGTTATCGACGATAACATCTATTCAACAACATTTCACATTGTTCCCCAAGAGACAATGGATTTCGACATTCTGATTGGAACTGAACTGCTCAACGAAACAGAACTCACCATTATAGCGAATGAAGCCGTGCAAAAATGTTTTGAACATTGAAATTGAAAATAAAGAAGATATTGCCAATATCAGCGAAACTCCCAAGAAATATGTCAACGAAATACGAGATATCATCAAGAACTATAAACCTAATCCAGTAAGAAGCACGCCAATGAAGACCAACATTATTCTTAAAGACGAAACTCCAATCCACCAAGCACCAAGAAGATTAGCTGAAAGTGAGAAAAAAGAAGTAGAGCAACAGATTAGTGGATGGCTCGACAAAGGAATAATTAGACCAAGTTCTTCTGAATTTAGCAGCCCAATCGTTTTGGTAAAAAAGAAGGACAACAGTACCAGGATCTGCGTAGATTTTAGAAAATTAAATAGACAAGTAATAAAAGACCGATATCCGCTACCACTAATAGAGGATCAGATTAACGCATTAAAGGGTGCCAGAATCTTCACAACAATCGACTTGAAAAATGGTTTCTTCCATGTACCAATGGACGAATCAAGCATCAAATATACAGCTTTCGTAACGCATGATGGGCAGTACGAATTCCTTCGAACACCGTTTGGATTATGTAACTCGCCTGCAGCATTCCAGAGATTTGTCAACTACATCCTCAAACAGCTAATTAAAGAGGGAATAGTTTTAGTCTATCTGGATGATTTTATTATTGTTGCCAAAGACTACGTAGATGGTGTTGATCGACCTAAGAGAGTATTAAAAGTAGCTGAAGAGTATGGTCTAGAGATCAATTGGAAGAAATGCCGATTTTTATGCGAGCAAATTGAGTACCTAGGGTATGAAATCCAGAATAATCAAATTAGCCCAACATCGCTTAAAGTTAATGCAGTATTGAAATTCTCAGAACCTAAAACTGGTAAACAGGTTCAAAGTTTCCTTGGACTTTCTGGATATTTCCGCAAATTTATACCCGACTATTCGATAATTGCCAAACCATTATCAGATATTTTGAAGAAAGAAAATTGCTTCAAGTTTGGAAATGAGGAGCGGTTAGCATTCGAAACATTAAAAGACTTATTATCGAAAAAACCAGTGTTGAATATTTTTCGACAAGATGTTCCCACAGAATTGCATACAGATGCCTGCAAATATGGTATAGGAGCAATCCTCGTGCAGCAGAATGAAAATGATGGGAAAATTCATCCAATATACTATTATAGTAAGAAGACAAATAGAGCTGAACAAAATTACACAAGTTACGAGTTGGAAGTGTTTGCCATCATTCTCGCACTTCAAAAATTTAGAGTATACCTGTTAGGTATCACATTTAAAATAATTACCGATTGGAACGCTTTCAAGATGACCATGAACAAAAAGGAGTTGACTACGAGAATTGCAAGATGGGCATTGTACTTAGAAGATTACAATTATACAATCGAACACAGACCAGGTGTAAGAATGAAACACGTTGATGCGCTGAGCAGGAATCCTGTTTCTTTGACTATAACAAGAGGCATCATCGGCAAAATATCAGCAGCACAAAAAAATTACCCGAATTTGGAACCTATTTTCAAATTATTGAAAGAAAGCGACTATAAGAATTACTTAGTAGAAAATGAAATCCTATACAAAGAAGAACAAGGCAGAAAACTAATAGTGTTACCGAAGATAATGCAATTGGAAATGATTAGAAAAGCACACGAAGAGAATGGACATTTTGGAACCAAAAAAGTGAGAGAATTGATAGAACGAGATTATTGGATACCAGATATTCAGAAAAAGATAGAAAAGTTTATAAGTAATTGCATACTCATGCATAATAGCCGAAAATAAGAAAGGAAAACAAGAAGGTTTGCTTAACACGATAGATAAAGGTGAACTTCCTTTGGAAACATACCACATCCACCATTTAGGACCACTACCGTCAACAATGAAGTCGTACAACTATATTTTAGCTGTCGTTGACGCATTCTCTAAATTCGTTTGGATTTATCCTGTCAAAGGCACAACGACACAAGAGGTGATAGATAAGTTGGAGGCACAGGCAGCTATATTCGGCAATCCACAAAGAATTATTTCTGACAAAGGGACAGCATTTACTTCAAACCTTTTTGAAAATTATTGCAATGATAGACGAATTGTACACGCAACCATCACAACAGGAGTGCCAAGAGGACACGGTCAAATAGAACGCATTAATAGAACAATTATTCCAGTACTCACGAAGTTATCCGCAAAAAATCCACGAGAATGGTTTAAACACACCGTGAAACTTCAAAAAGCATTGAATAGTACTTACCAACGGAGCATAGCTACCACACCGTTTAAATTAATGTTTGGAACAAGAATGCGTGACCAAGACCAAGAAGAGCTACACGAATTAATCAGTATTGGAGCCGCTACTTTGTTCGATGAAAAAAGAGACAACGCTAGGCAAGAAGCGAAACCACAAATAAGCCGGATTCAGGAGGAGAATAGAAAGACTTACAACAAAAAGAGAAAAATCGCTAGAAACTACAAGGAGGGTGATATCGTAGCGATAAAGAGGACCCAGTATACTACCCAGTCCAAATTCCTACCTAAATTCTTTGGTCCCTATAAAATTATTTTTGTTAAAGGAAAGGATAGGTATGAGATGCAGCGTATAGGCAGCGGAGACGGCCCAAGAGTAACATCATCCAGTGCAGACCAGATGAAGCCATGGGCTGAAGACAACTATACATCCGAGTCGGATGAAGAGCAGGCTGGCCGAGTTGTAGGATTTACGCCGCCCCTGGACAACCAAACATGTGTTCCCGCAACGTGCCCAACACCCTCACCGACAGACGGGATTACACATTGTAGTGTGGAAGGAAGTGGAGGCGTGAAGTAGCCATAACTAAATTATTTTGTTCTTAGTGTTAGATGTATTACTTAATTTTCAATAAATTATCTTATAGATTTATTGCGAACTTCTCTCTAACCCACAACCATTTTTGGGGGTACTATTTTTTATACTTAGAGGCCCTAAAAGCCTCCATAAATAAAGTTCTAAAAAGTTATCCATTATGATTCATAATTTGCTAACACAGCGGGCTATGTGATTTATTTGTTTAATATTTGTGGCGCCCGCTCCTGGCCCAGGTAGGGTAGGAGTACACGACGACACACAAGGGTTAACTTTGAAATGTCAAAAATATAAAGGCGCGGTGCGCAGATCGGAGAATGTATTATAATAAAAAATAAGGTCAGGTTCTTGGTGCAAACGCGTTGCCAATAAATTGAATAAAAGAGAGAAAAGGTTTTGGGGATCGCTAATATGTTAGGGAAATTTAGTGTAAAAAATAATAACAGGTGGTGTAGCGTTGCTAGGAATAATAAATAATAATAAAAAAATTATTATCAAAAAAATAGTTGTAAAAAAAAACTTAAATAATTGAACAAAAAAATAATTTGTACAAAAAAAAATCAAATAATTATAATTGTTGCGGACTGCAACAATTAATAGCGGTAAGCGCAGCGGTGAAATACGGTCGATTACACTGTTAATTAATCCCACAACAAATTAATAAAAATATTGATTCTAAATTTAAAGAAAAATTTATATTAAAAATCTACAAAAAAAAAGGATGAATTTAAATGATTTCTCAACGCAAAATGTTGAGAAATGGGTACAGATCTACTAGTAAATTTAAAACAAATATATTAGGCTAAATTAAACAAATAAAAAAATATATTTAAACAGAACGAACGACAAGTAGAAACGGTGAAATACGCGTTCGTTCTGAATTGCAGCGACTATGACGTCACTCAACAAAAATTGAAATAAATTTAAAATAGACAGTTTTTATAATTAAAATTTAGGAAATTAGTAACAAATCTTTCTCTCGGGTCTAACAAAAATGCAGTAATTAATAAATTACTGCCACAATGACGGATTTTAACCACAAAAGAAATCTGGAGGGAAAACTCCAGAAAAAATAACTATAACAAAATATAAATTTAATAATTAATATACTCCGATATATTAATTAACAATTGACACAAATCAGGGGATCCTGATTAAATTGAAATTGATTTTAAACTATTACTTCAATAATAAAAATGCATGGTTTTGGTTAGCAAAAATCTTACCAGCGGCTCTAAACTTGTTTTATTTTAAGGAAAACAAAATGTTATTTTAAATAAATTAAAATTAGGTTTAAATTAATACAATGATAAATTATTATAGTATTATATATTATTATATAAAATATTATTGTATCGGGTAAAGTATATGGTAAAATATATTTGTATTTTAGGAATAAAATATAGCGAGGTTCTAAACATATTTTCGTATAAAATGAATATTTATTTAAATTCGATAAAATTGATAGTTAAACGGAAATAAAATATCATTTAGGATATAAAATGAAAAATACAGGGTGGTACGCCCTAAGCGGGCGCTTCAATATTGTTTAATGTTGTCATGTAGAGTTGTTCAATACATATATTTGACAGATGTGCTGTTCTGGCAATTTTTAAGTTTTATATAGTGTTTACTGGGTCCTGGCTCCCATATTCGTGTTTAAAAAAAAACTATTTAAAGGTCCCAGTACCTTACGTATTAACCGATCTTCGGTATACATCTTTTAAAGGGTCACAGCACCGCATATAATCTTCGGTCTTCGGAGTCATTCTAAATAGGTTCAAGCACGTCAGTAATTCTTCGCTCTTGACTTCAGCCGCAATAAAAGATATGTATCAGCTATAAGACTCCCTGCAGCATCTAATCCTCATCCTTTTAGAAGCGCTGAACAGCCGTCAAGCCTCTGCGTGTTACTAATTGCCAGGCAGACATCAACATCATCGGAACACCTTAGTATTTGCTGCGGCGCACCAAGATCAACCACCAGCACCGATCCCTCCATCCATCCACTCCATTCGCTCTGTGCCCGGCGATCATCCAAAAGGGCACTGGTCCTTCGAGTTGGCCGGCCGAACATCTAGCCGGTGCGGGCGCACCATTTGGCCACACGGGCAATACCACTCCCCGTCCCCATATCATGCCAAAAAAATATATGATACTGAATTTATAGAATGTTTCAAAATTTGCATTTTAAGGAACGAACCAATATTTACAAAACCCCGACTTTGAAAGGTCCTTTATTTTAACGACAGATGCCAGTAACTAATCCATTAGTTCAGTTTTATCTCAAGGTGATGTTCCTTATGATAAGCCAGTAGCGTACGCATCCCGTACATTGAACGAAACTGAAACACGATAATCTACAATCGAGAAAGAACTACTAGCTATAGTGTGGGCGTGTAAATATTTCCAACTCTACCTATATGACCGAAGTTCACCATCTATACGGATCATCGTCCTTTGATGTGGCTCTTCAATTTAAAAGATCCAAACTCAAAATTAGTAAGATGGAGATTACGTCTTGAAGAGTTCGATTATAATATCTTGTATAAAAAAGGCAAACACAATACAATAGCCGATTGTCTTTGCCGCATTCAACTTAACGCGATAGAAATTGAATCTACTATTAATAATCCCGGTGATGTAGACCAGAATGTTGTAGATTTCTTCAGACAATTAGCAGAAAATCCAACACCTTCAACCAGCACTAACCCTAATCCAACTGACCAAACTAAGAAAACCTAAAATCAAAATTTTATCCAATATCCAAATTAAACTACCTGACGGTTCGTCATGAAAAATTCCTAACAGTGAGACAGACTCAGCTGACATAATTATCAACTTATCAGACTTTAAAGCGACTAAATCAATTACTGACATTGATACCCTTACTGCATCTGATAGCGAAGACAATACTCTTACAGCTCCCGAAGACGACAACGTCTCTACCCAACATTTTACTTTTAACGAAACCACTAATGATGGAATTCCCATTTTGAACGAAATTATTAATAATAAGATGCATCAAATTTTAGTATTCGCTAGCCCATATCCAAAATCAATTATCAAGCACGAATAATACGAAAACTGCAAAATCATTTCGATTAGGATACCGGAATCGGAGAACGAAAAACTAATCTTAGAATTTCTCAAAAATTATACCGACCCTAAGAATACCTACTACATACATTTTCAAACTGATAAATTATACCAAAAATTGTGTAAAACTTATCTCACTCACTTTTCGAAAAGAGACGCAAAGTTAATTATTTATTTATTTAAGATAGCGGCGTTGCAAACGGGACACACCCAACACTACATCGACATAATTTACAATTTGTTATTTGGAAAAAAAAAGACAGACTAATTTCGTCAGTGTGTACAAAATCATCTATAGGATGTACAAATTTTTATGATGAATTTAAATGTGTTTTTTTTTTTTTTTTTTTTTAATTTATTATAGAAAATATCAAAATCAACATGAGCAGATATCTGATTTAGTATTGCTGGAAATCTTATAAGTGGAGCATTGAAGTTAGAATTAGTTCGGGCAAAGGGTTGGTATATTAAATTTTTGTTTCAAAAATCAGGAGAAGGTACGTTAATATTAGCTAGTGACAGTAACGGCGGACAATCAATTAAACCATTTAAAATTTTTACTATAGCAATTACGTTAGATATAGAGCGTTTGTCTTTGAGGGTGAGCATGTCAAAATAATGACAGCGATGAATGTAATCGCTGATACAGGTACTTTCCTAGCTAGATAATGGACATTTTTTTTTTTTTTTTTTTGTATGCTCTCTATCCTAGAAATGTACTTCTCATATTACGGATTCCAGACAGTACTGCAATAACATAATTGCGAATGTACGTACGTATGATTAAAAATTAGATGCTTAAAACTAGTTAATACCGTAGTAGACAAGGAAGAACAGTTACTCCTCATGAAACATCACCATGAAAGTAAAACTAATCATAGAGGAATACAAGAAACCTTAGAATACCTAAAGAAAAATTACTATTGGAAAAACATGAAAAATTCTGTTTCAAGTTATATTAATTGTTGCGATATTTGCCAGAGATCTAAGTACGACAGAAAGTAACCCTATGTACCACTAATAACTGAGACTCCGAGTAAACCATTCCAAATTATTCATATAGATGTTTTACATTTGACGGTCAAAATTATTTAAGCCTTGTAGACGCTTTTAGTAAATTCGCACAAGCTTTCAAAATTTCAGGAAAAATCGCTATTCATTTTTCATATGCATTAATTAAATACTTTAGTTCATTCGACATACCTCAAAATTTTACTGTTGAACAAGGTACAGAATTTGATAACGCGACAGTGAAAGATCTGCTGAAATTGCATAACATTCATACACATATTACAACGAACGGACATCACGAATCCAACACGATAGTTGAAAGATTCCATTCCACCATTATCAATCAATTTATTATTATTCTTGCCTTTTGGCTTTGAATAAGAGATACTGATACATTTTTTTTTACAATCCTTGACTGTAATATTTCATGCAAAATAAATAAACAAACAATGAATAACAAATAGCATATCACAAATGAGGCAATTAACAAATTTAAGCAAATTTAAAACAGACGCATACAATAAATAAAATAAGTTAAACAAATTAAACAAGTGAGCCAAATGGACATATCGAAATAAAATAAATTAAATTCCACCATTATAGAACCTCAGAATTCTAAAAGAAATTTACCCGCAATAAAATGAAAATTTAATGGACATAGCAATTATTGCATACAATAATTCAATACATAGTTCAACTAATTATACCCCTCTAGAATTAACTTTTGGCCATACCGATTCTAGAAACCCAATAGAAATTTGTACACCCAAATCTTTTTATTCGGAATACGTAGATAGCCATAAGCAAAAATTAAAACACGTATATCAAAATGTTAACAATAAATTGAAAAGTAATAAAGAAAAGGTAATTGAAAAAACTAACGTAAAAGGCGATAAGAGTAATGAATTTCATTTATTTAAAAGGTTAAAAGAAAATATGGTTTTGTTTCACTAACTTTTATATTTTAACTGACTGCAGTTTCGGCTCACGCCATTGTCAAAGTTGCATTTTGACAATGCAAAGTTGAATTTCATTTAGGCCAAACCGTATTCAAGAAGAACCCCCAAAGCAGTAGAAATAGAATATCCAAAAGATTTTTCGGCCCCTACAAAATTACTAAATTATTAGAAACCGTGTAGAAATAAAAAATGAGACCAAGGATAGAACAGATGTCTTACACATTAAGGAACTTAAAAAACCACCCATTGTTACAGATTAACCATCTGGTTCACCATCGTGGACCTCGGATATTCAAAATTTCATGATATGAACGACAACCCTGGACTTTTACCTGTAAAATTAGGAAAATGTCAAAATCAAGTAGATACTTGGACTTTCATACTGACATATGACATTACCGACATAATAATTGAATTTAAATCCCTACAAAATTCCTTTTCCCGACTTAAGACAAAAATCAAAAATTTCAGTACTAATGGTTACGAAAAAGAGTTTTCTAATTCATATAAAATCATAGAATTTTTAGAAAATAAAATAGAAAATCAAATTTTCCAGTTCAACCCGAGTTATAGACAAAGAAATAAGAGAGCTCTTATTAACGGGCTAGGCACAATTATTAAAACTATAACGGGCAAGCTTGATCAAAATGACGCTGCAAGAGACGATAAAGCCATTACAGCTTTAACAAAAAATCAAGATATAATAAAAAATGTAATGGAAAATCAAATTTCCTTAGTTGAGACGACAATTGAAAAATTTCAAAATGCCATAAAAAATCTGGAGCACAATGAAATAATTTTAACTTCTAGAATAATGCAACTAGAACAAATTATAAAGACCACACATTTGCAAAAAACTGAAACCCATCATTACTTTTTATTACACATGATTCTCTTACAAATTGTAAGTTCATTCCAGCTAATATATGATATGTTAGAGAAATTAGAAATAGCTATCACTTTTTCCAAATTAAACGCATTTCACCTATAATACACGCATTTCAATTATAAAACCTAACGAGCTACTAGTAGAAATTACTAATGCTAAAAAACAGCTAAATAAGTATAGATTCCTTGTCGAACCAAATTTAGATAATACTACTTTTTGAATTTTTTTTAGAAATAAGTTACAGTAAAAAGAATAAAATCATATTCATTATAGAAATACCTGTTGTAGAAATGGAAACTTATGATTACTACCAATTATTTCAATTTCCTACCCCTTCCAAAAAATCATTTCAAGTGATTACACCGCATGCTAATTATTTCCTATCCAACGACCAACATTTTTCATTCTCAAAAGATAGATGCAGAGAAATAACACCTGAAAATTTCTTATGTCACGGAATTCATACGGTCAAGATTAAAGAAGAAGAAGCACCATGCGAGAACCATGCAATCACTTATTCCCTCTAGAAACGCATCCAAATGCGAACCAATCATCGTAGAGATAGAAGAACCCAAGATCCCAAGAATAAATCTAAATCAGTGGATGATCATCGTCCCAAATTCAACCATAGCTGCATAAATTTGCGGAAACAATCAAGAGAGAATATCACTCAAGGGAATATACATAATTGAAACAGAAGAAAATTGTGAGACGAAAATCGCGAAAATCACCATCTACTAAAAATCTAAAATAACCCATGAAGATTGTGAATCTTCCAAAATAGGAAATCCCGGAGAAGACATCTGAAGAAAGAATAAAATTCGAACACGAAAATCAAAATTCAATAAAGTTAATTGGAATAAACACCTGAAAAAAAAATTGTCGAAGCAGAGAGAAGAAATGAAAAAGAAATGAAAAAAAAATCAAAATTGTATTACAAAGCCATCATATATGTAATTTTACTTTACGTCCTTTTAATTTCTATCTCAGTGCCCGTGAGAATCTCGGACTTTGGCATTACCCCCATAGTCCTCAAGTAGCCCGGGAAGAGTTATGTGCAAGTGCAGCACAACACCATCAGGACATCGGATCCAACCTGCTGCATCAGCAGCAATATTTGTCAAGTTTATAAAAACGAATGTTGAGTTGTAAAATGATATATAGTTACAAAGTTAAATAGATATATAGTTATGTAGTTGTTGGACATAAATTTAATACTTTAAAATATAAATTAACTGTCGAATAAAATTTTACTTTTTTTTTTAAACTCAACCTCGATTTCCAGTAATAAATTTTTCGCATCATTAAAGAAATTTTATTACTTATTATCAAAAACATCAACAATATATCAAAAAAGTGACTACCAACTTCTTGTAAGTTGATAAATAATGTTTCAATGATTATTGTTGTTTTTGCAAGTGCCGCCAAGTACCAACAAGCGTTTAATGTGTTCGGGTACATTTGAAAATAAAGCGATATTTCTTCTCGCTGGTCTGCGCAAGTTATCAGGCGCTTATAGATGCCCTGCAAATCCGCGGATATTCGCAACTTTTCTGCGGATGCGGATAAATTATCACTTAAACCATGCGGATGCGGATCGGTTGCGAATAAAATTTCATATCCGCTTTTCCGCAATATCCGCGTGACCATTAATTCTTAGGTTACGTACAGATAAACACGCGATTGTGTTCTGACTACGCAGTCCTCGGTTACCTTCAGTTGCCTGTATACACATGTGATATTTTGTAGCATTCTATCTCACTCTATGTTATTGTTATTAAGACAATTGTCCATGATCGAGATTGTGTTGAGACAATCAACATAACTTTTTTTTTATTATTATTATTATATATAGAAAATAATATTTTGGACAAAAGTTGCTTGGTAAACTTTCGATGTAATTCTTTCTACCTCTGCTCTAACTCTGGCTTTTAAATCTAGTAAACGCTATTTTTTTTACATAAAACTGATTAGTAAGTTTTATTTAAATACCAAAATTTACCTATATACATTTTTCTCGAAAATTTTATTATGTAACCTGCAAATTGTTTTATACTATCCGAAGTAAAAATTCTGGCGATTCCAAAAATTGAAATTGACAAAAATTAAAAAATAACACATGTTGCTATTTGAAAAAATATGAAGAGCCTTCTTCTACCATGTAACTTTTCTCTTTTTTTTTTTTAATTCAGTAATAAAAAAATATATATAGCAACGTTGCATTACTTTCTCCTCACCTTGGAAAAGGTAAAACTGACGTGAGATGTTAGTTGACATTAATATGATACTTGACAGTACCATCAACACGTATTTCATGAGCAGCACGCACGCTTCCTACGAAAAAGGACGCTTAGGCCCCCCAAAATATTTGTTTCTTTCTAGGTTTCAAAATTATTAGCGCATCTAGGCCCCAAAACTTTTGGCGTCCCTTAGGTTAGTTTTAGTTTAAATTCAAAAATTTTCAGTAGTGTTTTAGAGCAGCAATTACAAAATAAGGCGAAACATGTTAGTTCTTTCCAAACTGACAGCAAAACCTGTTGTGCGGATATTTTTACGGATGCGGATTTATTATTTACAAAAGCTGTGGATGCGGATCATTGATATGCGGATCGGATGCGGATACAGAAAAGCTTATCTGCGCAGGACTCTACTTATAGACACCGGTAAAAATCTTCCTATGTATTCGTACTCTCGGTTATCATATTTTACTTTATAGGAACAGCAAGACGCATTAAACTATCGCTTCACGGTCGTTCGTTTTTCTACTTCAATGCAAGATCCGTATCCGCGGATCAGGGTGCAAATAATCCGTATCCGTATCTATATCTGCAGATCTGACCTTTATATGATCCAGCACATAACTGCTAGATACTTAAGAATCCCTGAAATGTGTTTTTCGCTATCTAATAGGATATTTTTAATTTTAAATAAATTTGTTATAAAAATGTTATCGCACAATAACTTAATTATAAGCATGAGGCACCATTTGTAACTACTTACAGGATTTCACACTTCACATCAATTTTTTAAATAATGCAAAAACAACGCTCTTCATTTATTAAGTTACAAAGTATTGTTGTACTCGTGCTTATATGTGTTTTGTAAAATATACCTGTATACAATAAATGAAAGTGAGTTTCAACTATTACCTGTCTGAAATAAAGTTTCTTAAATTAGCGACATGTGACGTAGATAAACCTTACAAAGGCTTAATGAAATCCCTGAGTGAGGCAAATGAGTAATGACGAGTGAGAAAGAAAGAAGTAGTTGGAGGTACTACCGTAGAAAAAGTATCCAACTAGTATACACTAGAAACATCAGAAATATAGTTTTTTTTTTCAAATTATATGTATCTGTATGTGAATAAGTAAAAAAAGGCATTACGAAATAATTTCTCTCCGTTGGTACGATTTCGAAAATTTGAGCGCCGCTTATAAATAACATATGTTAAAATACATAAAAGTTTAAATTATTTACTATTAGTTACACAGATCGTCGTAACTTATTAACATTTTTTATAAATATAAATAGTAAATGAAAACTTTCAAAAATCAAACTTTTAAAATACAAGTAATTTTTTAAATTCGAAACATGTGACGTAAACTAATAAACATTACAAAGACTTCATCAAATCCCTGATTGGGATAAAATATTTAACAGGGGAGGAAACAAGAAAAAAAAAGTAGTTGGAGGATGCTGAAGTTGTGAGAAATATAGAGCTTTAGAAAACCGGGAATGTAGGTTAGCCGGGTGCAGGGCGGTGCCTGAACAAATCGATACATAGCTAGCTAAATCAGCTTCCCGCCATCCTGGACCAGCAGCAGCCGTGGAGCCAACACCAGTGAAAACAGATCCTTAACCTCACATACTGTACAAGATCTGATACTGTAACTCTGGCCTACTTTCCTCCGACTAATTAACGATAATAGAGGACCAGGGAAAATATTACTCGTCTGCTAAATGAAATTGCTTTATAATAATGTGTATTTTTATCCAAATATCATTTTTCAACGGTCTAGCTACTTTTTAACTGAGAATTTTGAAAACGCAGTGACAATCATCTAAATAAAGGAATTACAAGTGTAGTTTTACAAAGTTAAAAAATTTGTTCATTTGCAATTTTACTACAAAATATTATTAGTTCAGGGTGTATAAATTGAAATCAGAGAAGTCATGAAAAGACATACTGAAACACACTCAGAAATAAATGAAAGAAGAGTGAAAACTAGGTTATTGCTAAAAGGCATGGTCTGGAAAGTACTAAAATATAATTTACTGTCCATTGTTACAACAATGAAAAACTTTTTCAAACTTTTTCAAACTAACTAATAATGGAGGATAGTGGACACAAAAAAAAGATATGAAAGGAATGAATACCTGTCTTAGCTGGTGGCCCATGGCCATCGGCAATGGGCTTGGTATCCGCATCTTGAGCCGGAGCCTCAGCCGAAACCGGTGCCGGAGCAGGGCCTTCCTGTTCGACGGCCTTCTCCTCTGCCATGTCGCCGCCGAAACCGCCGCACAACACAAATATCAGGGATAGCCTGGACCAGACCTAAAGGATATTGTGCATCCACACAAATATCACGAGTGTGTGAAAAACGTACAATCACAATAAATAGTTTCAAACTATTTTCACTGCACTGTTTATTGATGGATGAATTGAATTGTCCTTGAGGGTGAGGTGATAAGTTTTTCACCTATGATAATGGTATAACTAAGGAACAAAAGGTGCACTGAACCCAAGATACTGGTCCAGCCCGTTCCCTTAGCGCGACTGAGTGTTGGACGCGTTTGCGAATATCCACCACCACCGTTCCGCTGGTTCGTCCGCGACTAGATCGCCTATGTTACTACTGTTCGTCGGCGCCGCTAACGCTTACAGCTTCTCTTCTCGTTTACACACTCTCTTTCCATCCGTCCTGTAACCGGCAGCAGGCATCTGGCAGCGAGAGCGAGAGCGCCGGAGATCGACGGCCTGCTACCATTAATATGTACAGTACCTAGACAAAATATTATAACCACTTACAAAAACAACTGTTTATTAAAAATGCCGACATATAATCATATGCTACTTTATTTATTTCTTTAACATATCGTGTATTTATTAAAATATAAGTTATTTTAAACATCTTCAACTCTGTATTTTTATTCTGAGACTGATTTGCAAGAACAAAAAGTACCGATTTTGTCCTGGCCAGGTAATTCGCCGGATATCAGTCTTATCGAAAATGTTTGGAACCTCCTGAAAAGACTTGTTTATGATTTAAATAATACTAATAAACAAATTTTAATAGATGATATTAAAAAAGTATGGCATGGCTCTCCAGAAATTTTAAATTGTATTAGGGCATGTATTGAGAGTATGCCTCGAAGAATTGCGGCAGTAATAAAAGCAAAGGGGCAACACAAAATATTAAAAAACATTTTATAAATGTACTAAAATAAATTGAAATAATAAAATACAAAATAACAATAAAATTGGTGTATTACTATTTATGTTGATTTTGAGTAAAACAATGAATTTTTAAAAATTCATAAGTGGTTATAATATTTTGTCTAGGTACTGTACAAGTTCTGCCCACCGCCCAACTTTACTCCATTTCATCACCCACCGCCCCATCGCCTCCATCCATACGCCGACACCCTACAATTCTGCCCTACTCCATCACAAATATTTACTTTGACACTGCTCAATGCTCACCGCTCAAATACCCATAATATGACAATACGATCTTTATAACATCTCCTTTAAATTCCTTATCCTTCCTTGCGCCATTGTTCGTGTCTCTCTCCAGTAACAGAGACACAATACCTAAACAATGAACATGCATTGTTGTAACATAACATCAATATATCCAGGGGCTGGTCTCGCCAACAAAAAAGTGTTTCAGCGAAAAATCGAAATCCTCACCCCTGTTTTTAACCTCCGAGACATGACCCAATTTTGGTTTACGAGATCTTTAAGGTTGGATCATCTCATCTAACGGCTTACACAACTCATGTACCGGCTTTAGCATTACGTATGATTATTACACTAATAATACAATATAAATAATACTTTTTATACAACTTTTGCATCTGCCAGTACATTAAGATTTTTTCAAATATTATACAAAAACTGGTTTCTCTGAAATGTCAAGTAAAAAGCTCATTATACTGGAAAATATATTAATTAAGAACATATTCAGGCAACTTCAAATAATGTATAACGAATATTTGATATTTTTACGAATTTTTTAGTGTCTTACGAATGTGAGAGACAAAGGTTTTAAAATGATTTTTAGTACTTTCAACTGAAAATGTAATAAACATGGAAAAGACTGTAATAAAGATTAGAAGGAGAGAAATTTCATTTTTATAATGAATAGTACTATAAAAAATTAGAATATTTCAGAGCAAACATCCTATTTTTCAATCGTCACTCTTGCTTTCATAATATTATACTCATTGCTGTACCATTTATTTTGCTGTTTTTTTTTTTTTTTTTGGAAATATTTTCATTTTTATCTAGCATCATTTATTATATTCAGTGGCGGACTTTCGCAGAAACAAAAAAGACAATTGTCTTGGGCCCGTAATTTTCAAGCGTTTTTGCTCTTCACTTGGATTTGGGAGGTGAGGACCTTTTTTTTGCTCTTCACTTGGATTTGGGAGGTGAGGACCTTTTTTTGCTCTTCACTTGGTTTTGGGAGGTGCCTTCTTAAGAAAATGGTCACCCTATATTTGAACGTCTCTAGGTTGAAGGCCCGTAAATCAAAAATGTCTTGGGCCTGGCGAAGGTTTAATCCGCCACTGATTATATTCACCACTTTTTCCACTTCCTGTCCACTTTTCATTATTGAAACATATTTTCCAGAATGGATGAGTTGGGAAATTCTAATTTTCAGACCGCTAGTTAGTCGTAATATAGCAGGGAAGAGTTTTAAAGGAGAAAACGTTTTATAGGTGGAAAATATCTGCCGAGTATCGATAAATAATGTCTAATTTTAAAAATGCAATAAACATGATATTAAATTTTCTAAATGGTCAACATTTTGCATAAAACATAACATTTTTAAAATGTTCAAAATAAATATCAAATAACATTAATATGTGCATGTTTTTTCATTTTTCCTTCACTCCGAATTGTTTATTTTTCTTTCTTTCTTTCCTTATTCATGACGAACGTCATAATACGCATCCTAGTTCAGACTAGTTCTTATCTCCTTCCACCTCAGTAACCAGTTTATTTGGAGTTAAAAATAATGGTACATAAAAACGAAATATAGGTAAAACAGTACAAAACGGAATTATAAATTGTTAGATAAAAAGTCTATAATTACAAAAATTATAATAATATAGTTTGCGACTAGTGGCTGCTTATCAAAATCTGACAAACCCCAATAATAAAATAAAAAATAAACATTTATTGCAATTTTTAGTTGACGGATCAGCTCATTATTAAATTTCGACCATAATTAAAATATAGACCAGAATCTTGTTTAAAGACCACTGGTATTCTTCCATTGTCTAATATAGAACGTCAGAAAAGCATTTCTCGCTTTAAACGGACCTTACAGTACATTTCAGGTAGTAGTGTAATGTAGGCAACCCTTCTGACTGGTATGTCATGAGTGTATACTAAGTGGCTGGCTGACTCGCGATGCGCTCTGCCAACGAAGCAGGAATGAATATATCGCGTTCCGTCGCCCTGATGAAGGACCGCCAGTGTCTTCTACACAATATTCGCGTAAACGTCAACGCGCCGACTATGATAACAGAGGACTCACGTCGGTTAAATAGGTTATACCAAAGCCATCTCTAACAAATTCAAATATTGAACGAGGTAAAAGTCTAAATTATGGTTTTGAAACAGGATAAAACAGGAAATTGTTAACATCTTTTTGGCTATTCACATAACCTACGCTAAGTTTTTTCACATTAACAATAATTTGTGATTTTGAAGTTTTTTACAGACAAGATAGGTTCCCATAGGTTCCCCTACGCCTAGGTGGCGCATAGGGCAACCAAATTTGATTGCCCTATTGAAAGATTATTTTTTCGTAAGTTTTGAATTATTATGAAAGTCTTTTTAAGTTTTGAATTATTGAAAAATATGAGATAACTACAGATATAAAACATATACCTGTAAAACGTATACAGCCCTTCAGTGCCAGCAGTCACCAGCGTTGTCTAACACCCATTGCCAGAGATGTGGAAGTCGTAAAATACCATTGACAACATTTGCTTGGTCTACGGCGCCAAGAATGTCTGGGATAGTTTTTAATCGAATGGCGCAAAGTGGTTCCTTCATTTTAGGGTTCAATCGATCACTACCAGTCCCATTGTATAAACAATTCTACAACTACAACTTGTATAACATTGACCACTAAAACTAGTAACAGATTATGTTTCAAAAATTTAGAGTAATACTACTCAATAACGGTCTGGCGTTGAGGTAGAGTGAATTCAAATAGAGATGAGTTCATCAATAAAACTGTGCAGAAATGATTTTTCGTCTGGACGGGTCTAATTTACTTATAATAGGGGTGTTAGGTATATTTCATCATAGCCGTAGAAGTCTTGTGTGAGTTAGGAGCTTTCAACGTGTTTATATAAAATATCTATATTATTAAAATACATTTACAATCCAAAACCGTATTTTTTAATACGAATTATTTGTTAGTGAAAGACGACGTAAGTAGAAAATACATATTTGGTAATAGAACAGTAGGATAAGTTGAGGTTATGAAATTAATTTTCGTTTTGATTTTAAAAACAGTGTTTTACAAAATGCAGAAGCAATTAGTGGGACATAAAGGACAAGTGCTTCATAGCCAGAGCCGCGTTTATTAATAATGTTATGCAGTTCATGAAGGAGGAAGCTAATCTGAAAAACTTCAAAATTCCCGTAACAAATTTCCGAGAACGAGTGGTTGCTGCAACTGGCATCTCTAAGAGTACATATGTCCGAATTTCAAGAGAGGCAAAATGTGTAGAAGAAGGTGAATATTTAATAATTGTTTTTTTTTTATTCTGTTTTTTTAATCTGAAATTTTCTTTTAGGCCACTCTTCCTCTTTCGCCACACCACACAAAAAAAGAGCTCGTGTCAGAAGTAGTGTACGCAAGGGTGAAGAACAAACAGTTCGCACTATGGTACATGATTTTCACATTATTGAAAAAAGAACGCCCACCTTGAAACGGGCACAGATGGGTCATACGAGAGTGATGGAAATGTCAGTGGGGTCGACTGTTTGGATAGCGACTGACAGTTGTTAAACTAATTTAAGCTTTTGTTTTATATTATAAAATTTGTATTCCTTTTTGACATATTTTATATGAATGTATTGAACTTTATATTATCTGTCTCATTTTGTAATACGTAACTAAAAGGGAAAGTTCATTTTTTATGTTGTATATTGACAATACATTTATAATATTATCATAGTATTGGTTCAAATGGATACGTGAAAGTCTGTTTACACCGCAACAGTCATCAAACTAACCAGATCTAGTTTCGTATTACAAATTGAGACGGATTATAGCATTATAAACTAAATAAATAAATGATTATTATTATAATATATTATTATTTTGTAAATTTAATAATAAAATTAATTTTACTGCAATATATATTTTTCCCCGTCTGGTCGGCATATTTATTTTTCTATTCATAATTAATTTGCCTTCTGTCATTTATGACTGACATATTTATATTAAACAGCATTTTATTTATATTTTAATATACAGCTTTTAAATCGTTCCTTAACTAATTCAATAAAAAATATTATTTAATTGTCCCATTTTGTTTAAAAATATTTTATTTGTCTCCGCCACTGGCGTTATCTTGTTTGCCCAATTTTGTAACGGTCGTGGATCCTTCTCTATTTGAATCGAGTCTACAACATGCATCAGGATACTAGACTCGATTCAAATAGAGAAGGATCCACGACCGTTACAAAATTGCGCAAACAAGATAACGCCAGTGGCGGAGACAAATAACTCTAGAGTGAATTCAAATAGAGTTGAGTTCATCAATAAAACTGTGCAGAAATGATTTTTCGTCTGGACGGGTCTAATTTACTTATAATAGGGGTGTTAGGTTTGTTACTGCTAGTCGTAGAAGTCTTGTGTGAGTTAGGAGCTTTCAACGTGTTTATATAAAAATTTATTTTTCTATTCATAATTAATTTGCCTTCTGTCATTTATGACTGACATATATATATTAAACAGCATTGTATTTATATTTTAATATACAGCTTTTAAATCGTTCCTTAACTAATTCAATAAAAAATATTATTTAATTGTGCCATTTTGTTTAAAAATATTTTATTTGTCTCCGCCACTGGCGTTATCTTGTTTGCGCAATTTTGTAACGGTCGTGGATCCTTCTCTATTTGAACCGAGTCTACCTATCTGAGACATTCTTGGCGCCGTTAATTGCTCTATGGAGAAGTGAGACGCTCGAATACGCTAACTGGTGACCAAATTATTGTACTGAGTACATCAGTATTGTTTGTGGTTATTACTTGTATTTCACTGTTGAATTTTTGTTATAGTGTCGACAGAAATTGTGAAAAACTATAAAAGAAAATTGTAGTGTTTTTGGCTGTCATTCAAGAAATGACAAAGATAGGTATCTTAATTTTTTATTTTTTCTAAGAAAAATTGAGAGAAATTTAATATTAAGTTCAAATCGGGAAAATATTGGGTAATGGACAGGAGGAAGGCGTGGGAATATATTTCGTGTTAGGGCAAAAAAATAACTGATACTATACGTCTTTACATCGCAATTTCGCGAGATGATTGCAGAAAAACTGCACGAATATGCTTGCACCTGCTTTGCAGGTACAAGTTGCAGATTTAACTTTTAGTTGCTCCTGTCCAGTGGTGGCTCGTCAGGGGAGGCAAGGGAGGCACTGCCTCCCTATTTTTTCATAATAAATAAATAAATATAATATCATAATTGTCTTTTTTGTTTATGTTCAAAAGTATCAAAATTAATGGTTATTAATTTAGGTTTTTCAAGTATTCCTATTTATGCATTTAAATAAAGTGTAATTCTGTTAAAATGCGCACGACTAGTGTGCCATTTGCAATACGTGTGACGTTCTACAGGCGCGAGCGCGTCTGTACCATACTTTTAGCATTGAAATTAGCACGGCACGTCGTCCCGAGTTAACGACGAGGTGTATGGCGGGGAAAGGGGTTCATCGTTAGAAATGATAACAAAAGCGCACTAGCGTCAATGCGTATTTTGCAATGATCAGTTCAACTAGATATGTAAGGTTTGACGGCAACTGGCTTAGTCAGTTACCGCTTACAGTATACATAAGTAAAAGTACATAAATATCATATTTATGTACATATTTAAAATATGTAAAAATGCATTCCCAAGAAACAATTAATACCATAAAGAGCGGAAACATAATTGATTTTATACTAAAAAATAAATTTTCTCAAATGAATTTTGAAAAAAAATATTTAATAATAAATTCTGCGCGGCAAACACCGAATTTAAATATTATTAATAAAAATAAAGTTAATAGATCGTTTAACGCAGAATGGTATAAAAAATGCGATTGGTTAGTTGGAAGTAAAAATGTAAATAAGTTATTTTGTTGGAAATGCCTGTTATTTAGTATTAAAAAATCTTGGTCATTTACTGAATTTGACGATATGAAAAATATACCCCGTTCGATAAATAGCCTATGAAATAAAATTTAAACTGTTCGGGAGGCAACGAATAGATCATGCACTTGATCAAGGAGCTGCGAATGCTGTTAAAGACCACAATTACAAAGTGAAAAAAAAAAAATCAGATATATTTTGAAAAGGTGAATATTATTTTTTTATTATCTGTATATCATGGATCTCATAGAGTCGTTTTAATATAACATTTAAATTGTTTCTAATTATAAATTATAATGTAAGTAAAAACGAGTATATTTGTGAGCCCATATTTATATGTCCTATGATTTATTATATTAAATTAATAAATTATTCATTTCTAGATACATTGACATTGTTATATACTTGGCAACACAAGAATTGCCATTTCGCGCTCAAGATAAAAGGGAAATATCGTACAACAAAGGACATTATCGTGCACCTTGGTACACAATTCTACAATTTTTACTGGATGTTCCAAAACAATTCAAAATGAACTTATTGATTCGATAACTAATATAGTTAAAACATGTATTGAACAAGAAATTCATGAAACTGAATTTTTTTCTTGGCAAATTGACGAAACGACTGATGTTTCATGTAAGTCGCAACTATCTATCGAGTTACGTTTTGTAAAACATGAAAAAGTAGTTGAACGGTTCATGAATTGTTTTGATGTAAGTTCGGGCAGAACTGCAAGTCATTTTTTGCAAGTTAAAAAAGACCACAATTTAACATTTAACAAAATCTGATTATAGCAAAAAATTAGTCGCACAAACATATGACGGCGCAGCAGTTATGGCTGGGAAATTAAATGGGCTTCAAAGCGAAATTAAAGAAGAAGAACCTCAAGCGTTATTTGTACATTGTTATGCCCATAATTTAAATTTAGTGTTAAGAGATGTTGCATGTTGTATTAAAGAAGCAAAAATACTTTTTGCTAATTTAGCAGGGTTTACAAGCTTTTTTCAAAATCTACAAAGAGAACTGATGTTTTACATAAATTAAATGCAGGGCGTGTTCCTAAACCTTCGCAAACAAGGTGGAATTTTAAATCGCGCATAACATCTTGTGTAATTGAAAATAGACAATGTTTGATTCATGCATTTGTTTATATAATTAATTCAGATGAATGTAAAAATGATAACGAATCGATTAGGGAAGCAATTGGCTTGAAAAAACCATTTTCAGTTCTTGTTTTTTTTTATATGTTTATAATTCAATATTTAGCGGTATAGATGCAGTTTTTAATATTGTACAGGCAAAACAGAGTGATATCTTATATAGTAAACAAAGAATAGATTCATTACTTGAAACTATAAAAGCGGAGAGATCAAATAAAGATAAATTTGAAGTTATTTATGAAATAGTGAACAATATTGTTAGCGAATCGCAAACACGGGGAAATAAATATAATAAAGACACGTACAGACGTTTGTATTTTGAAGTAATAGAAAACGTAATAAATCGAATTGAAGTCCGGTTCGGCGATTTTGATAAACTAAAATTTCTACAATTAGTAAATCCATAATAATTCAAATTATTCAACAAAATTTTTCCGACTGATTTTTTGGACGAACTTAAGAAAACCTACACTAAGATTAAAATCTGAATTGGAGGTCGTCTATTGTGACGAAAATATCTTTGACAATGCTCAATCAGCAACAGATATATTGCAGTTTATTTAAATATTGTAGCCGGTTTCGATTTTGATTACCCGCTACCCGTTATCTATTCATTACCCGTAAACTATTAACGGGTAGCGGACAATTAACGGGTAATTGTGAGGTATTTTTGTATATGAGTATATTGTTGCAGACATTTTTCCCATCCTATTTCATAATTTGAAAAATGAAAAGATGGAAGCGGGCCGTAGATGGTCCTTTGGTCCTCTTATATCTTTAATTAACGGGTAGTGGGTAATAACCGGGTAATGGTAGCGGATACCCGGTTCCAGAAATTTTTAATTCTCGTCATTCCTAATAAAATCTATACAAAGAACCAACCAAACTGGCGTTGCTAATGAGTTCAGACTTCCACATCGCTGGCTAGGAGTGTTATACAACGCTGGTGACTACTTGTACATTGAAGAGCTGCAGAAATTAGAAACAGGTATGTTTTTTATATCTGTAATTATTTATACTATTTCAATCCTATCATATTTTTTTAATTTAATGTGTGAAAATTAAGCTCTTAAAACTAACATTACTAGACATACATCTTCAAATAAATATGATTTGAATACGATTAGAGTCTAAAATATGCCCAAAAAATGTCACTTGATACTTACGAAGTAGTGAAATGTGTGAAAATTCACACATTACATCCATTATTAATGCCATCTGAATCGTAGATCTTATCCAAATATTTGTCTTCCTATATTTAATTGTGGCGAGTTACCACTTGTCTGTCCATTATTCTTTAACCGTAATTAACTTGCAAGTAATTTTTATCGTGAGAGTCCATGTTTGCGTTCAATATTGTTTTTGATGGTATATTTATTTGTTAATAAAAACAAAAACGAGAAAATCCTTTGGAATCTGGGTAAAGGATATTTCGGTCACATAATACAGGGGAAGATAGAAGGAAAACTAGGACCTGGAAGAAGAAAAACATGTTTGTTAAATAAATCTTCGTGACTAGTATGGAAAAAGTACCACTTGCCTCTTCCAGGTGTAACCAAATACTATCCATCTCAATTTTATACAGGTAGAACTCGACATACGCCGTTTCGATATACGCCATATCACTTTACGCCTTCGCTGAGTTAACTATCGTACGCCTGGAATTTCCCGATCTGATCGGGAAAGTATCGCGACAACTGGACTAGACGCCGCACAGTGGGGCAAGGTCGCAAAAAACCTGGCAGAAAGTCGAAAAATGAAAATGGGCGTAACGTTAAATTTTTTGGGGGTAATGTATACTAGAGACTCTGGACCAACTTACCCGCCCATTTTGGCCAGCTCAAAACTGCCCTTTAGCCCCTTACAGCCCTTAATTAACGCAACTCTTTAGCGTACAGTACACGTCTCTTGCGCGAGTTATTTTCAGTCCTGTGTTTCTGGTGTGTTTAAGCCGTAGTTTTTGAAAAATTCGAAAAAATTTTCATGGATCCTTCAACTTAAGGTTTGTAGCTAACTTTTAGTAATAATAAAATAATATTTAAGTGCATGCAATATATATAAATAGGCTTCTGAAAATGGCCAGAAATATTTTGCATTTATATGTAATTTTGTGAAACAATGGACTTTATGTTTATGTTCCAAACCCGTCCCAGCTTCGATTTTTGGTTTTTTATAATGGCTGATGATTACAGATTATAAATCTGTTTTTTTTTTGTGCCCGTTTTTGCCCGTGCCGTAGATATTTATAAAAGTCCGTCCGCCGGACGTATTAGTTCATCTTATTATTATTTTAGCCGTATTAGTATTTGACGAATATTTCTTAAAAAAAGTAATATTTCGCAAAAATGTGTTCAACATAAATTGTTAAACAAGTTAAAGCTGACAACTTTTATTTGAGATATTTTTTATAGGACAATACATTTTTATGGTTTTTATATTTTTGCAATATTTCCTCAAAGCATGTACATTGAAATATACGTTTTCATAGTTGCGAATAATAAAGCTCGAATTCAAAAAGAATTTAGAGAACGCTGTGGTTTGATTGTTGATAAACCGAAACCAGGATTCGGTAATACGAATGATGGCAACACAGCAAGACGCTTTTTTGAGAGCGTAGAAATTTCGGCTGATATAACAAAAATAGATATAGTTTTGATAAAAAAATGCATATAATTATGATAGCAGTGGCATGTGGACATGAAATTGATGTTACAAAATTTAGAGTATTCGCTCATAACACGGCAAGATACTTCGTTGAAAAGTATCCATGGTACAATATGCCCCCTACATTGCATAAATTCTTTATACACGGGCCTGAAATTATATCATCTGCATTGTTACCAATAGGGCAATTGACAGAGGAAGCACAGGAAGCTCGCAATAAAGACTTCAAAAAGTATAAAGAGAATTACGCTAGAAAATGTAGCCGAGAGAAAACAAATGCTGATTTTTAACTTCTTTTTATTGAGTTCTGACCCCGTTATCTCCAGTAAACGAACATTACCTAAAAAAAATCTACAAAACCTTCCAAAAGAAGCACTAGATTTATTAAAACCTCCAGACGTACATGTCATTAGTCATCGGGATAACAGTGATGATGATGATGATACCAGTGACAATGCCGATGAAAATGATGATGGATTTTCAAATTCCGAAGATGAATATGAATTTATTCAAACAAATGTCATATCTTATAGTAAAATTTTATACAGCTGATTTAACTGTTCCGTATCTGTTTTTTTATTGACACAATTTATTTCGGATGTTTGGATATGCAACATTTCCGAGATTAATCTTTTTTCTGTGTTGATTTCTTTGTCCAGAATCTTGACATCTTCATATTTAAACTCATGTTTTAGGGTGTTCGCATGAATGGCCAAAGCAGTACTTTTTGGTTTAACATGAGTATCAGACTTGTGTTGTGTTAATCTTTTCTTCAGGGTCTGATGAGTGGTCCCAATGTAGCATTTGTTGCAGTTTCCACATGGAATCTGATATACTAAATCCGAGTTTTCAAGTTTCGGGATTTTAGTTTTTAAGTTGGTGAAATTCTTACCGTTTTTATTGTTTGTTGAAAAAGCGAGAGATACGTTATGCTCTTTGAATATTTTTTTAAAACCATTGAAGCTGGTGTTCTGGTACGGGAACTTAGAATATTGCGTTTTTTCTTTTTCTTCATCATTCACTTCCGGTTTGGTATTTCGGTTGTAGGTGGCCCATATGCGTTTCTTGATGCACTTCTTAACTATTAGGCTTGGGTAATTATTTTCCTTTATGAACGCCTCCGACACTTTTTTCAGATTTTTTGGCCTGAACAACGGGTGAGATAATTTTATGGCCTTATCAATTACGTTGTTCAAGGTGTTGATTTTTTGGTTGTGTGGATGGTTGGAAAAATAATTAATGTATCTCCAACTGTGTGTGGATTTCTGGTACCAGTTCGTGATGATTGTGTTATCGCTGGACCGTATTAATTCAGTATCCAAGAACGAGATGCTGTTTTGTACTTCCTCTTCATGGGTGAAATTTAACCTTGGGTGGAAACGTTTGAAGATATCCACTGTTTCTTTTATTTCTTCTTTCTTGATAACGGTTATTATGTCGTCCACATATCGGTAATAGAACAGTGGTACTTCTTTGAGCCTTTCCAAGCATTTGGATTCCAACTCTTCCATCACGAGGTTTGCGATAGTACTGGAGAGAGGACTGCCCATTGCGCATCCATGGGTTTGTGAGTAAATCTCCCCCATGTAGTCGAAGTACGTGTTGTTCAAGCAGAATTCTGCACCTGCAAGGAATTCTCTTAAGCAAAGGCCCGTGTGCTCTTGTATCATTTCCCATTTTTCTCGGATAATCTCCAAGGCTAGCTCAACTGGTACATTTGTGTATAAGGACTCAACGTCTAAGGAAATCATTACGTGTCCTACGGGTATGTCCATCCCGCGTACTTGTTCTACGAATTCGAGACTGTTTTTAACACTATATTTATTTTTTCCGACGACCTTGGCTAATATTTGTGCCAAAAATTTTGACATTTTGTGTGTCGGAGAATTTATGCTTGACACGATCGGTCTGTACGGCATGTTTTCCTTGTGTATTTTTGGTAAAAAATATATACGTGGTGCTATGGCGTTAGTGATCATGAGGGAGCATTTTGTGTTCTCACTAATTAGTTTTTTATTGTACCATGATTTAACCATATCGTTGTTCTTCGTTTGGAGTCTGCCGGTGGGGTTTCTTTTTATTTTGGTATAGGTGGTGCAATCGTTTAAGATGTCTGTCGATTTTTTAATATAGTCGGATTTATTTTGAATAACTGAAATATTTCCGTAGGCGTTCATAAAGGAAAATAATTACCCAAGCCTAATAGTTAAGAAGTGCATCAAGAAACGCATATGGGCCACCTACAACCGAAATACCAAACCGGAAGTGAATGATGAAGAAAAAGAAAAAACGCAATATTCTAAGTTCCCGTACCAGAACACCAGCTTCAATGGTTTTAAAAAAATATTCAAAGAGCATAACGTATCTCTCGCTTTTTCAACAAACAATAAAAACAGTAAGAATTTCACCAACTTAAAAACTAAAATCCCGAAACTTGAAAACTCGGATTTAGTATATCAGATTCCATGTGGAAACTGCAACAAATGCTACATTGGGACCACTCATCAGACCCTGAAGAAAAGATTAACACAACACAAGTCTGATACTCATGTTAAACCAAAAAGTACTGCTTTGGCCATTCATGCGAACACCCTAAAACATGAGTTTAAATATGAAGATGTCAAGATTCTGGACAAAGAAATCAACACAGAAAAAAGATTAATCTCGGAAATGTTGCATATCCAAACATCCGAAATAAATTGTGTCAATAAAAAAACAGATACGGAACAGTTAAATCAGCTGTATAAAATTTTACTATAAGATATGATATTTGTTTCGTTTAAACATATTGGTCAAGACAAGATACGTACTTAACATCACACCACATACGTACAGAGTGTCTACCACCGACATGAGTCATACCGACGAGTATATTCCAATTCTTGTCCATATGTTTCTAACGGAATTATTGGGACACGTTATCTTTGACACACAGTTTTTAACTTCGAGTTGACTACGTGGTGATTTCATTTTATCTGATTGACTGGTAAGTTGTCTCTATTTCTATGTTTTGAAACACTTATTATTAAACACCTACTGGTTCATAAACCAATTTTCTTAATGTTACACTTGGAATATCATAACTTAGTACAAATATTTTATAATCATGTTTTCATGTAATGTAATTTTATTTCATACATTTTTAATTATTGTAGACTGAAGATGTGCATACTACCCATGCACGAAACGTTTCACATTTTATAAATCGACAAGAACATTTTAATAAACTGACGAATAAAAGAGAACCTGCGTTTTATTTCATATAATACTCGTCAAGAACCAAATATCCAAATAATTTGAAGAAATATGGGATCCAGTAATTATAAATCCCTGCAACAAGTATTAGGAAGAAACTACCAACTGATCAAGAAATTCGAGTGGACAAAAGAACATTACGTGAAAGCCGTAAATAGAAGAAATTTCCTCCTAAGATGCAGAACCACAAAACTGCTGCCAAACTTCATTAAGAACTGGAACCACAACGGAGTCCAACACCTCTGGAGATGGAGACCATACGAAGATGTCCTCCATAAATTTAAGGTAAGTGTTTTAAATCTAGAAATTAGAGACAGCATAAAAACTTGTAATAAATTAAGATATGATCTAATAAATGGAAAGCAAGAAATTCAAAACTTAAGCGACGACAGATTTAATGCTGAGCAATATTTTAAACATGCAGACAACAAATTTGAACACCTGTTTGAAAAAGTGAGAGAAATACACATAAAGAAATTTGACAAAATCCAAAGAGAAAGCAAACCGAATATCCAATACAATGAAAACTGGGTTAAAAATCTGAGTACTTCCGATATTCCTGAAAACGTAAAGCTTTGCTTAAGTTTAGGCCCACAATTTAACTTCGAAGGGGAAAAATTAGAAAAGTCCGCAATACACGAAGTCATAAAATGCACAGAATACTCCATTAAACAGCATAACCTAGAAAACGGACAAGAGTTACGACAAAAAGTTACCAACTACACTAAAACTTTACAGAACCAAGACAAGAATAGGAAATTCAAAAATAAAAACAACCATTTTTTTAAAACCCTTAACAACGAAACTAACAGATTCCTTAAAAACAACCCAGACATTATTGTAACCAAAGCTGACAAAGGAAATATTTCAGTTATTCAAAATAAATCCGACTATATTAAAAAATCGACAGACATCTCAAACGATTGCACCACCTATACCAAAATAAAAAGAAACCCCACCGGCAGACTCCAAACGAAGAACAACGATATGGTTAAATCATGGTACAATAAAAAACTAATTAGTGAGAACACAAAATGCTCCCTCATGATCACTAACGCCATAGCACCACGTATATATTTTTTACCAAAAATACACAAGGAAAACATACCGTACAGACCGATCGTGTCAAGCATAAATTCTCCGACATACAAAATGTCAAAATTTTTGGCACAAATATTAGCCAAGGTCGTCGGAAAAAATAAATATAGTGTTAAAAACAGTCTCGAATTCGTAGAACAAGTACGCGGGATGGACATACCCGTAGGACAAGTAATGATTTCCTTAGACGTTGAGTCCTTATACACAAATGTACCAGTTGAGCTAGCCTTGGAGATTATCCGAGAAAAATGGGAAATGATACAAGAGCACACGGGCCTTTGCTTAAGAGAATTCCTTGCAGGTGCAGAATTCTGCTTGAACAACACGTACTTCGACTACATGGGGGAGATTTACTCACAAACCCATGGATGCGCAATGGGCAGTCCTCTCTCCAGTACTATCGCAAACCTCGTGATGGAAGAGTTGGAATCCAAATGCTTGGAAAGGCTCAAAGAAGTACCACTGTTCTATTACCGATATGTGGACGACATAATAACCGTTATCAAGAAAGAAGAAATAAAAGAAACAGTGGATATCTTCAATGGTTTCCACCCAAAGTTAAATTTCACCCATGAAGAGGAAGTACAAAACAGCATCTCGTTCTTGGATACTGAATTAATACGGTCCAGCGATAACACAATCATCACGAACTGGTACCAGAAATCCACACACAGTTGGAGATACATTAATTATTTTTCCAACCATCCACACAACCAAAAAATCAACACCTTGAACAACGTAATTGATAAGGCCATAAAATTATCTCACCCGTTGTTCAGACCAAAAAATGTGAAAAAAGTGTCGGAGGCGTTCATAAAGGAAAATAATTACCCAAGCCTAATAGTTAAGAAGTGCATCAAGAAACGCGTATGGGCCACCTACAACCGAAATACCAAACCGGAAGTGAATGATGAAGAAAAAGAAAAAACGCAATATTCTAAGTTCCCGTACCAGAACACCAGCTTCAATGGTTTTAAAAAAATATTCAAAGAGCATAACGTATCTCTCGCTTTTTCAACAAACAATAAAAACAGTAAGAATTTCACCAACTTAAAAACTAAAATCCCGAAACTTGAAAACTCGGATTTAGTATATCAGATTCCATGTGGAAACTGCAACAAATGCTACATTGGGACCACTCATCAGACCCTGAAGAAAAGATAAACTCAACACAAGTCTGATACTCATGTTAAACCAAAAAGTACTGCTTTGGCCATTCATGCGAACACCCTAAAACATGAGTTTAAATATGAAGATTTCAAGATTCTGGACAAAGAAATCAACACAGAAAAAAGATTAATCTCGGAAATGTTGCATATCCAAACATCCGAAATAAATTGTGTCAATAAAAAAACAGATACGGAACAGTTAAATCAGCTGTATAAAATTTTACTATAAGATATGACATTTGTTTCGTTTAAACATATTGGTCAAGACAAGATACGTACTTAACATCACACCACATACGTACGGAGTGTCTACCACCGACATGAGTCATACCGACGAGTATATTCCAATTCTTGTCCATATGTTTCTAACGGAATTATTGGGACACGTTATCTTTGACACACAGTTTTTAACTTCGAGTTGACTACGTGGTGATTTCATTTTATCTGATTGACTGGTAAGTTGTCTCTATTTCTATGTTTTGAAACACTTATTATTAAACACCTACTGGTTCATAAACCAATTTTCTTAATGTTACACTTGGAATATCATAACTTAGTACAAATATTTTATAATCATGTTTTCATGTAATGTAATTTTATTTCATACATTTTTAATTATTGTAGACTGAAGATGTGCATACTACCCATGCACGAAACGTTTCACATTTTATAAATCGACAAGAACATTTTAATAAACTGACGAATAAAAGAGAACCTGCGTTTTATTTCATATAATACTCGTCAAGAACCAAATATCCAAATAATTTGAAGAAATATGGGATCCAGTAATTATAAATCCCTGCAACAAGTATTAGGAAGAAACTACCAACTGATCAAGAAATTCGAGTGGACAAAAGAACATTACGTGAAAGCCGTAAATAGAAGAAATTTCCTCCTAAGATGCAGAACCACAAAACTGCTGCCAAACTTCATTAAGAACTGGAACCACAACGGAGTCCAACACCTCTGGAGATGGAGACCATACGAAGATGTCCTCCATAAATTTAAGGTAAGTGTTTTAAATCTAGAAATTAGAGACAGCATAAAAACTTGTAATAAATTAAGATATGATCTAATAAATGGAAAGCAAGAAATTCAAAACTTAAGCGACGACAGATTTAATGCTGACAAGACCATTCGACAAGAACATTTTAATAAACTGACGAATAAAAGAGAACCTGCGTTTTATTTTATATATATATATATATATATAAAATAAAACGCAGGTTCTCTTTTATTCGTCAGTTTATTAAAATGTTCTTGTGAATTTATAAAATATGATACGTTTCGTGCATGGGTAGTATGCACATCTTCAGTCAGTCAATCAGATAAAATAAAATCACCACGTAGTCAATTCGAAGTTAAAAAAGTGTGAATTATTATTTATCAAGAACATTTTAATAAACTGACGAATAAAAGAGAACCTGCGTTTTATTTCATATAATACTCGTCAAGAACCAAATATCCATATATATATATATATATGCAACACTGATTGAACACTACACTATATTCCGCGTCTATTAACTTTTTTGACACTTTTTCCAATTTTCGTATCGTCCTTTTTTGGGGATCCCTAAGGTGATTAATAAAAAAGCCTATATTTTGAGACATATTTATTTATTATTGCAACGTTTCGATTGTTCTTACAATCATTATCAAGCTAAACTAAATAAAAACAATTGACAATGTTATTTATATACAATTTGTAACAGTAAATGAGTAAATGAGGTAATTGGGGAAAATCATGAATGGTTGCCATGCAGGTAGAGGGTCTGGGCTAATCCTGTGGATTGAAGGTTTATTTCGGGCTGGTTTTTCTTAATGATGAGTGCCTCTAGGATTTGTAGCCGATGGTAATCTGGGGATTTCTTCAGTATGGTTGTTTGATTAACTAATTCTTGTCGGGTTAAATGCATGTCATGTTCGAGTAAGAAATGTTTTTTGATGGCTCCGGTTTGTAGATGCATCGTGAGTCGTCTTGACAGGGTTGTTGTGGTTAATCCAACGTAGGCTACCTTACGTGGCTCACAGTCCTCGTGTTTGCATGAAAATTGGTAGATTACGTTGGTCTCCTTCAGGGCAGTCTTCTTGGGGTTTAAATTATTTTTCAAAATTATTTGTGCGGTTTTTAAGCTCTTATAATATATTCGCAGCTGGAGTTTTTCTTCGCTGTTTTTACATTTGACATTACTCCGTACAATTTCTTGTAACGTCCTTTCATCGGTTCTGTATGAGCTGGAAAACTGGTTTTTATAATATAGTATATGCGTGGTGGACTGCGTATTTCCGTTCTGTGTTTCCATTCGCCTATCTAGGTACCTTTTCAGTAAACAGTCGAAGGTTGTGTTGCTGTAACCATTGTTAATTAGAGTTTGCTTAAGCTGCTCTGTAGCTGACTGAAAGTTTTCCCAATTCGATGATATCTTATATGTACGGTGAATGAGGGCTGTGATGGTGCCATTTTTGTACCGTTCTGGACATTCACTAAGCGCGTTTATGTAACATCCACTGTTTGTGGGTTTAGTGAACACAGATGTTTCATAGCTGCCTGAATTGTAGTCCACGTGAACGTCCAAGAAGTTTATAGCTCTATTGTTGTTTTCTTCTATTGTAAACTTAAGCACAGAACAGTCTTCGAAACGTCGGCGTAGAGCTTCAGTTTCTTCTCTGTTGTTTACTACCATAAAACAGTCGTCAACGTACCTACAGTATAGGTTAGGTTTCTTTTCCATATCGTCCAACACTTTGTTCTCAATGTGGCTCATGTAGAAGTTAGCGAAGGTGACTCCGAGGGGTGAACCCATTGCTACTCCGTCAATTTGGAATGGGAATCTACAACCTGGATGTGGAATCATTATTTACCAATGTTCCTGTTGAAGAAACGATCAATATCATATGCAAGACAGTCTACTCTCATCCGACGATCCCCCCTCCGGCATTTTCACAACAAATACTGGAAAAACTACTTAGAGCCTCCACGACAGAGGCCCCGTTTAAACATATAAACGGAGCTCTATACCATCAAACTGACGGAGTAGCAATGGGTTCCAACGGAAAATAACGCATTTATGTGTTTTTTTGGTTGACGATTTACAAAAGTTATAAATATGTAACACACTAGACTAGAAGACGTATCATGATCTAATGGTTAGCATGCTCGCTAGCTACCCAGAATTCTAGGGCTCGCTCCCGTTCAGAGGAGACAATTTTATTTTGTTTTTTTTTTTTTTTTTCATTTTTATTTTCTTTAAATTATTTTGTCAAAATTCTAGTTATATTTTGGCAAATATTGCATTTAATTTTTAAGAACGTAAAATTAATAACCAGTGGAATGTTGGAATAATATTTTCATTCTTGTGTCATGCATACGAAACCAAAGGGGCGGTGCATATGACAACCAATTGAAGCCATAGGCGTAATTTTCAAAATATTAATGAATCTTGCTATATAAAAAAAATACTGCACATATTTAGAAACCTAAATAATGGTATTAGCAAAATTTGCAAAATTTGTCCTACATACTCAGCATGCCTTCACTTATTATATACCTGCGAAACCCTTAATGTGTGAAAATTCACATTTCACTTCAATTTTTTCTTTAAACAACAAGCTTTAATACGGTGTGAAAATTTTCTGGCGTATATAAAAATTCTAAAGAATTCTAGAGAATTTGAATAGAATAACCAAAATAGTTTCCTATAGTCATGAAAGAATGAAACACTTTATACAGTTTTAGTCTAGTGCCTACGTTGAAAAATACTGCACTTGATGATAATGGAATGACATTTGACACACGTGTACTTTATAAAAATTAAATCATTTTGACCCGCAGCACCTATTTTTGAAGTGAGGCTGATTCAAGATGGTAGCGAAAATAGCGCGCCAATTACGATAACGATAACTAAATTTTATGATAGAGCGAAATAGCTAAATAAATAATTGTAGAATGGACCTTTAGCTACAACTTGCCGCATCGTACGCAAATATCCGTCACTTACTTTACAAGATACCGTCCATAATTCATTCTCAGACGCAAAAAAGTGATTTTCGAAATGCCTAACGAATTTCGTATATGGGTCGTTTTCTATTAATTTAATGTCGTAGATTACGAAACTGTTATCAAAATGGCGAAAATTTAAATTTAAATTTTGATAGATTTTTTCCCCAAATTCGAGACTTGATGATATACTCTATCACTGCAAATCTGAGCATATTAACATTTTGTTTCAATTCTTCCTAAATCCGTAGGGCATATCCTTGGCTACAAGGATTTTTTCTCTGAGGGACGGCGAAACTAAGATAGCGGCCGATATGTGTAAAGTCTCAACTTCGTATTATTTTGACACTTTTTATATCGCTCTCGACCAAATCGGACCTGTAAATTACACAAATTAAATAAAAAAAGGCATATGACTTGTTATTTTTCGGGTTTTGCCCGAAATGCAATAAAAAATCTGACATATCCACCCGGAACGGCTGTAAATTATGACATTTAAGTAAGATGTTCCATGCATATACGGAATGTATCTATTTGCTTAGGTTTGTCCGCAGCACCTGGTCTCAAATGAAGCCGCTTTCGAAATAACCCTCGAAAATTGAATTTTGCTATTTACATCAAATTTGTTGAGTTGTATATAAATTTCGGATATATAGAAATCGTAGATTTCGAAAATGTAGTTAATTTAAAGATTTGCTGCATAAAAGATTGTATTTTACCCGAAAAAATAATTACATGTATTCAGTGATGGCATCCTAAATTTTCAAGAAGCGGTTCTATAAAGTCATGTGATATATAAGAACCTATTCTGTATTTTTAAGCATGAAAACAAATCACTTACTTCCATTTATTAAATATAAGGAAAACATTTTAAGAGCGTATTATTAATAACCTATAAAATAAATATTACATTTGCAACACTGCAGGGCACGGCGCACGATTCAAAACTGAAGTCAGAGTAATTCATTTATTTTTAATAATTATAACAACCTGTTCTCTAAGGTTTCGATAATTTTAAGAAACAGTTCACGCGAACCGTTCCGAACCGGTAGGATGCCATCACTGCATGTATTCTTTACATAACAGTGAGATTCATTACACGACAGTTAAGTGCCTCCCCATCCACAAGAGTAGTATATTCTGACAAAATAATATAGACTACTACGCACTAAATACGATTCTAATGGTGGCCGAAAACGACTCTTTCAAAAATGGTTAAACTATTCTCTGATATTTTTACTAGTTATCAGGACAACATTGTAATGTGTTGATAGTTCCTCTATATGTGCCAATAATTCTGACTTCCAGTGCTAAACGGTAAACCGCAAAGGTGAACGCATTTTATCAAAAAATGAAAGGGGCCAATCATGTATTCAAGTTGTTTGTAGGTTGACACAAGATACTGTAATTTTCTCTTTTCGGGTTTGAAGTTTCAAGCGAATCGGTTATTTATATAGAAGATGTTTATAGAGTAGCGTGGGCGCTTTATCCGATCAAAAAATGAATATCCAACGTTTCGAGTAAGCGTGAAAGAGAATTTTGTCCCATGAACGGATGTAAGTGAATATCGTATGTAATAATAATAACATTTATTTTACCTTGCCTTTCTGCTTCGATTAACTTTTTCTACATCTCAACAAATATTCCATCGACTCTGTCTCCTCTCCACATAATCTGCACATCTCTTCTCCCCACATCTGTCCCTCACTAGTCTCGTTTCCACACCTGAAACGTGCTATTATGTTTGCTTCTTTTCCTCCTAATTTTAAGTATCTTGGTAGACCAATTGTTTTTATTTCTTTATAATGTTTATTGTTTGTGGATTTATTTATTTTATTAGTTTGTTCTTGGCCCTGATTTTCCCTGTCTCTTTTTATCAGTTCTTCTCTTATCTTCCCTCCTCAGTCTTTTCACTTCCTCTGTAGCATATCCGTTTCTTTGATAATATTGGTTTCTTATTTTATTCCATCTTGTGTTATTGTTCTTTAACCTTTTCCGTACCGAATTTATTTCGCATAGTATTACCTGCCGGCCCGAATTAATTTGCTGACTGCGCGTAAAATTGCAAACTTTTGCTTAAAATAACATAGCGCGCGTTCTATTTACACTAGAATAAAAAACTAAAAACAAAATTAAAGAGAATAAAATTTTCTATATTTCTAAAATTATTTTATTTCAAAATTAAGAAGATTTTAAAAATAAAAAGTAAAGCAATTCGGAAAATGCACTTTCTATTTGGTCTCCCATAGTGAGGGAATAAATAAAAAAGTTCAAACCGAAAATTATGTTCGAAAACTAATTTTTAAATCAAATTTTTATAAAAGTTTAACATATAAACTATATGCACTGCCCAACTACACTGTTTAGAAGATGTAACATAACTAAATTTAAATCAAAATTTTCTAAACAAAAATAAAGTTTGTTTACTTAAAAGAATGTCTGAGCGGCAAAGTACAAAGTAAAGTTACTTTGTATGGAGAATATCTAATATATGGCTTAATAACTATAAACTTGAGTGGTTTGTTTATTTTAACTCACGCCTACACGTATGACAGCAATGAAATACGATATGCATAACTAGCGGTCTATAGATCGACCATTGGTCCTTTAAAGGTGAATACGTCTTTCCATGCTTCTTGCATTAGTTTGTTTTCTGTGCTATTTCTCACTTTATCTTCATAATTTATAGCTCTTCTTTCTGTTTCTATTCTCATTTTATCTCGTTTAGTTTCTTCTAGTATTATGTATGTTGGCGTCTGTTTTTTCAATCACAGTGTCCATTTTATGTATTTGTTTTGTATTCTTTCAATTTCTTCTCTTTCCTTCCAGCCCCATATTTCTGTGCCGTACATGATCATACATTTGATTATGCTGCCAAAAAGCATCATCCTTGTTTGGAATCTGTTTCTAAATTTTCTTTCTCCTATGCTCCATATTTGGGGCATTACACTTCCTATTTTCTTTCTTATTTGTCTTATGTGTGCGTCTTCTCCGCCGTTTTTTTTTTTGTAATGTGTATCCCAGATATTTAAATTCTCTCACCTCTTCGATGTCTTTTTCATTGAATGTCCATTTCATTGCTTTTGATCTTCTTCCTCCTTTCCCAAAAATCATAATTTTTGATTTTTCCGTGTTTACTTTCAATTTTTTTCTCTTTATATATTTTCCCAATTGATTCATTGCCTCTTTTTGTCTTTTCTCATCTAGTGCTAAAATAACTGTGTGATCAACATATGATAGTGACCATATTTTCTCTTTTCCTATTATCACTCCTCCTGCTTGCTGCCCATTTTCTTAGTGTTTCTTTCATGTCTGCTCTGTAGATTGAGAATAAGATTGCACTTAGTAGGCATCCTTGCCTTACACCTCTTTCTGTCCAATTTTTTTCTGAATGCTCCTCTTTTATTTTGACTCTGCTTCTCGTTTCTCTGTATTTTTCTTGTATCCGGGTTATTATCAATATCGTATGTAAAATAAATTTAAATTTTTGAATTTTAAAAAATGTCGTTAAAGGCAGGGTAAACACCACAAAATAAGTTTCTCATGCAAAACTGACAATCTGAAATAAAATCTGTAACAATATACTACTCTGTCAAAAAAGTAGCGGGAATTTGTGGATTAAAAAGCCCGCGCTAATATTTTTGGTCACCTCATCGCAGGGGCTACATGGTCAGAGTCCACTCACAATGGTGTGAAAATCATCCCGAGCTGGACTTGACGCAACAAAATCTGCGCGACCAAGTAGCACGCCTGCGACGCAGGATGAGGCGATCGAGACGAAGAGAGTCGAGAAGGTTGTCCCAAATACGGGTACAGCCATCGACACCTGCAAGCCCACCAACGGTAGGTGGGCAGATAGCCACTGGGTCTTCCCCAGTTAATGCAGGAATAACATCCTCTTCACCGGAAAAAAATCTTCGTGACGATTTTCTAGCCCTTCTCTTGCCTCATTCTGAACGCACCCGACTTGGACACAATAAGTTCAAAGTTCGTGCTGATGACCTCACGCGACTTAATGAACTTATTGACAAGCAAATTTCCCCTCAGAATAGTCTCTGGGATATCGACTGTGCTGTATACGCTGCAGCAGCTGTGTTGACGCCAAAGCGGGCTTTGGCCTTTAAGGCTTTTAACGGCAAACTGCGTATACAGCAATTAGAGAAGAAAATTACGCGTTCACGCCAGGAAGCTTCTCATATTCAGTGTGCTATTGATGCTTTACGAAGTATTAAGCCGCTAAGTGCGAATACTAAGCGCATATTACATCAATTGCGCATAAAGCATCACACAATGAATTAGTCCACTCTCTCTCTGCTAAAGCAGAAAGCGGTGGACAAATTGAGAGCACTAGCCCTGGCAAGAAAGAAACTGGTCAACCGGGTTAGGACCATGGAGGAAATTACTCTGTGCCTCACGAGCCCGTCACGCCTTTTCATGGCCAACCCTGAGGTTTTCTGAACCGTTGTTATCAGTCGACAGGACAGAGATATTCTGGAGAGAGCTTTATGAACACGAGACGATCGTGCAAAACACTCCAGTTTTAGAGAGATTTGAGGAATTCTGTACAAAACATCTTACAGATCCCCAGGCATGCCCCCCTGTTACCCCGGAAGAAGTAACACGTGCTATTTCAAAAGCGCGCAATTTTGCTGCACCAGGGGTTTGACGGTATCGTTGCTTTTTGGTGGAAGTCATTTTCCAGTGCACACGGCCATCTTGCACGAAACTTTACTTCTTTTACCCGTGGGGAAATACCAATACCATCTTGGTTTGCAGAGGGGCGTACAGTATTAATCCCCAAAAAAGGTGATTTAACCAACCCGAAGAACTATAGACCTATTACTTGTCTCAATACACTGTATAAGATTTTTACCAGCATTTTAAACGAGCGGGTACTGAGCTCCATCGCCTCTGTTTGGTCAGACATCTACGAACAGAGGGGATCGAAGAGGGGCCAAGCAGGTTGCAAATAAAATCTTATTATCGACCGGTCAGTCTGTCATGGCAAAAGCTTATGACACTATGTCACATGCTCTCATTTTAACATTATTGCGCATGTTACGAGTCCACCCGGAGATAGAGAGATGCATTGGGCAACTTATGCCCCTCTGGAAGACACAATTTGTTGTCCCAAGTGGATCAACCGCAGTGTCGACAGAGTGGATACATTTCAAGCGTGGCGTTTTCCAGGGATATTCCCTAAACCCGCTACTATTTTGCATCTCACTTCTTCCTCTATCGATCGAGCTTAGGCGCGGCAGTGGCTACATGGCGGGTCCTCCGTCGAAGCGTAAGCACAAAATTACCCATCTCTTTTACATGGATGATTTGAAGCTCTACGCCTCGAACGAGAGGAATTTGCAGACCGCCTTAGATGCTGTTGCTGAGTACAATGCCGCGATAGGTATGCAATTCGGGTTGGAAAAATGCGCTGTTTTTTATATATACAGAGGAAAAGGGTTGGACAACGGTGAAGATGTTCAATTTGTTGATGAGAGCATTATAAAACATCTTAATGCCGAAGGGTCTTACACATTTCTAGGCATCACTGAAAGGGGTGTCCAGGCTGTCACTTTTATTAAGCAGGCCCTTCGCAGCAAGTATATGGCACGACTGAGGCAGATATAGAAATCATGTCTGTCTGGCAAGAACAAGATCGCTGCCACAAACATGCTTGCTGTCCCATTAATTTCATACACTTTTGGTGTAATGAAATGGAATGTTGATGATCTTAAGGATATCGACAGAAGAACCAGAAAGATCATGAACATCAACCGAAGTCTTCACCCGAAATCTTCTGTGCAGCGCATATACCTCCCTCGTAAAAATGGGGGTCGGGGATTACTTAATCTAGAGTGTTTGCACGATCGACTCGTCCTGGTTACAGCTAACAGTATCCTCAGAAGTCAGAACCCACTATTACAATTCGTTAGTGAGCACGAATTTAGTGGCAAAGGGGCGTTTCTTTACCAGCAGCGTGAAGAGCAGCAACGAGATTTAAACCTGGCAGACTTGAGTCCCGCCAGGGGAAAACGCTGGAGTACAACTCTCTCGGGAGGAGTACAACAGAGTTACCAGTTCGGTGAAACAAGGCGAGACAGACATGTTGACAAAAGAACACATGAGTAAAAGTATGCACTCTGTGTTCTTCAAACATATTAAAAGTCTAGAGTTGTCCACCGAACTCACGTTCTCGTTTTCTTAAGTCTGCGGGTTTGAGATCGGAAACAGAAGGTTTTGTGTTTGCGTGTCAGGATGGTGTTATAAATACTTTGACGTACAGGGCCCGCATATTTCAAATAGCGGAGTCCACACTCTGTAGGTTGTGCCACCACCATCCTGAAACAATTATGCATATTCTGTCTGCTTGTCCATCTCTTGCTTATGTCTCGACATAATGCCGCACTCCGCGTGCTCTACTATCCTCTTAGACATGCCTATGGTATTGACCAAATACCGGTTATACCGTACGTCCCTTCTGACATAGAATCGGTGGTAGAAAATTCCAAGTGCTGAATTTATTGGAATTACTCCTTCCCCACCTCGAGGTTACTGACAGCCACTAAGCCGGACATAACCCTCCTGGATATCGAGACCAAACAGATGTTTGTGATCGAATTCTCAAGTCCAGCTGAGAAGAATATCTCTCTCAAGGAGGAGGAAAAAGAGGTCCAATTATATGGTCCTCTTGTCCGAGCTTAGAAAGCTGTATCCCGGGTATAAAGTTAAGCTTTTAGTCCGGATAGTTGGTGTTTTGGGTGGTATGAAAGCCTCCTATCGAAGGGAAATCAAGTCCATTCCCGTCTGCAGATCTTATGCCAACTCTTTGATCTGCAGGATGCAGAAAGCAGTGCTGCTCGGGTCACTCCGCATTGTGCGGGCATTGGATCTAGCGTAATTTCCGCGGCTGCATATCGCCAGGGTTTGGGATGCAGTCGTGTGTATTTAGATCCACTAGTCTCTAGTATGACGCGGCTCAAAAGGTTGCTGAAGTTTGAGATTAGTGGACGCTTGTCAAGATCTGACAAACCCCATAATAATAATAATGATGATAATGATAATGATAATTATAATGATAATAATAATAATAATAATTATAATAATAATTATAATAATTTTCATTCTGCATTCTAAACAAATGTCCTTATAAAATGTCCTTTTATATAATTTTACTGTTAGGTAAACAATAAGTGAGATATTTCAAGTTTGTAGGTAAAGAGCAGGAGGCCATAGAGGTAAATACAATTTGAAAGTAGGCCACGAGTAAAAAAAGGTTAAAACGTATTGATCTAGCCAATGACCAGAGCTGGCTGTAGGGCGGTGCAAACGGTGCACCCGAACCGGGTACCGCGCCCTCTAGACCGTGCACTGATTTTCGTAAAAAATGCATTTCAGGAGAAATTTATGCAATGTATCATTTAATTAAGTAGTATAAAATTGTCTGTTCTGTGACACTGGCTCTCGGTTACTTATCATGACTCTTCAGAGGTCAAGTTACACCTCACCTATGCCGAGGGTCGACTCTCGGTTACTTTTGAAAGATTCTTCCAAGGTCAAGTTCAACCCCCATGAAGAATGGTCGCTTCGGATGAATGTAGTCATCCAGTGTCACAGAACAAACAATTTTATGTTACTAGAATAAATGCTCCTTGGAGATTTTGCAAAATCATCTGCTAAAGCAATATAATTTTTTGCGACACTTCAAAAATATACTGTTGTTTTGCGTCGTCAACTAAACAGCTGGGACTTACGAAAACAATTTGTTAAACAACTTAAACTGAAACCACTATCGGATAACGTGTATCCGAAACTGGTTTCATTCGACTTTTAGTAAGTCTAGCTAAATGGTATGGTCAGGTTAATATTGTTCGAAAAATATTTCAAAATTTAGTTAGTTAGTTAGTTAGTTAAAATTTTTGGCGCATAGCAACAAAGGCTATTTGCGCCTAACGCAGCCCATTTACATGACTACACTACATATTAAAAACAATAAATTAAACAATCAATAAATAGATAAAATCAATAAAATTACGCATAATCAATAAAACAAATCTTGCACAGACAAACACAAATAAATAAAAAACACAAATAGACAAAAATATAAAAAGTCTGTTCGAAAATTTCACACTCAGGGTGATGGTAAGAGGCTCTACAGGGGCCAATTACAATCGAATATAACAGTTTAGAAATAGAACACATTAAAATAAGGTGCAAGACTTCACACATAAAACAGTAAGCTCGATTCTCTCAGGAAGAGTATCAGCCTGTCCATGAGTACTCTGTCGTCACCTAAAGCAACTGATAGGTCATAGCACAGGCCTAACCTCTCCCTGACATCCTCGAACTGTACACATTCAGTTAAAAAGTGTAACACAGACAAATCTGTGTTACACGTGTCACAGATAGGGGACTCTTCACCTCGAAGGAGGTGTCCACCAACAGTGGCTTATACGGGAGTTATATATTCCAAACCGCTGAGTCTACAATAATTTATTGATGACTTTATTATTTGTAATTCTTGTGAAATATAAAATAAGCTTACATTGTATATTTGAAAACCATATATATAGAGAACACTTCAATATTGTAATCATCTTTTATCTTTTGTCAAACCATTGTGTGTTAATAAAGTAATTTTTTAACAACAACTTCTTTTTAAATTTTAACTCGGGGGCGTGTGATGACGGTTTCCTCCCTGCAGTTAATCCTGCAGGAAGAACCCCATGGTTTAACGTCTCCTTTAATCTGTTGCAACTTAACGTTCTGTGTGCGGCTCCACTCATGTTGCCACATGTCTAAAACCAGGTGTTTCAGATGCTCTTTGCGTCATCTGGAAAAATGAAACTCACATTAATCACAGGTCTGTGGGAGGCGACTTTTGCAGCTGCATCTGCCGCTTTGTTGCCTTTAATACCAACATGTCCCGGTATCCAAAACAGCTCTAGCCTCACATTCTGAGCTTTCAGATTGTGGAGTAGCAACCGGATCTTTAGTACAAGAGGATGCACTGGGTCTGGATCTTGGATACTGTTCAGAGCGCTCAGCGAATCCGTCAAGATAACACTTGACCAACTAATTAATTAGGTGAGGTAGCAGATCCTCATCATTTACTGTTTTCCTGTTCTTCTTATGAATAAGATTCCCAACTGCTCTGTCTAAAACTAGGAGAATCTATGCCACTTCCCTCTCACTTGCTGCCATATTGGCTGCACCTACAGGCACAACATGTAGGATTTTAGCGAATTTTGTGTCAACAATGAAGATAGTAATATAATGCTTAATACAAGCTAATTCTGGTTGAATGGCGAAAGCCTAAAGCAATAAATGAAGAAGAAGAAGGCTTTATTTATTGTTTTTTTGAAATAATTTTACTTTCCCCGACATCCTGGGACCAAGACCTTTCATTCAAGCCATGATACATCGAAATCGGTTTAGTGATATTGACACAATTTCAATTACACTACGGACTTATATATATAGAAGATAGTATAACTTTAAAGTTTTAGATTTGCACAAACCAACGCTCTTTTCTTATTGTTTTTAAGTTCATACCTTCCTGTAGAAGTTTTTATCTTTCCTTTCATTATACTACCATCCACGCTTTCATGCTGTTTGGGTCGCCTGCTTTCTGCAACACGACTTAAATATCAGTTGTATTAAAACAGATGCGGAACCACTTGCGGACCATTCAATTTTTTTGCGGTCGGCGTTAAAACCCTCAGCAAAAATAAAATTGTTATAAATTTTGTGTCATGATATCCACCATATAACTAAGTATCCTGAAGTGATAACCTTAAAGATTTTTATAATCACGGTTTAACTAGAGGGAATATTTTACATAGGATTAACCAGGGACGTCGAAAGACGGGGTAAGTCGATACAAATTACCGTGCCTGGGTAGACTGCAGGGCCCAGGACTGATTATTTTTTACATGTCACTATCTAATTTTCTTATATGTGATTTTGTTGCACAATTTATTTACTATTTTTGTTAGCAGTGGTGCAACTATGGGCCCTCCAGGGCCCTATCGAATCTCTAAATAACATTTTTTTGTGGCTTGTTTTCTCTACGCCTTGTTGAGAAACTAGTAGGCGGCCCAAAGAATATTATGTGAGGGGGAGGGAGTTATATGAAGTTACGCCACTATTTGCCGGTAATTTTAATACGTAATAATATTTTATTTATTTATTTATTTATTTATTTATTTATTTATTTATTTATTTAATTTATTTATTTATTTACAAAAATCTGCTACACAACTGGATAAATTCCAATAATAGTGTAGCACAGAAAATACATAAAATTAAATAAAATGCTTAATTGAAATACTAGTGTTTATAGGTCTAGGCCCTAGACCCGATTTGACTGTACACTTTGTTTAGGTATGTATTTAACTGTTATCAGTATTTTGGTCCTATTTGTGGCATTTCTATCGATAGCTTCCGTGTGGATAGAGATCGAATGCAGTTATCGATAATTTGTATCGGTATTGGATCGTTTCATAGTATCGATACCGGTATTGGTTTCGAAAAAAATTATCGATACTTTGTGGTATCGATTACATTACTAGTACAAAAAAGTATTGTGCAGTCCGTGCTGGGACATAGAAGGTGTCGATACTGTGTGTTGATATCAGTATCGTTTCGTAATATCGGTATCGGAAAAAAGTATTATTATTTCGTGGTACCTATTAATGTACCTAACAAGACAAATATTAAAAAATCTTTATTAACAAGGCAAATATTTGGACAGGCTTGAACTTAACTGAGAAATAACAAACAAGTCATTGTTCAATTCAATTCAATTCAATTCAATTTATTTTAATTAATAATTATTACATTTTATTCTTATTCATTTTATTCCTTACATAATTTAACTAAAATATAAATTTAATTTCTACCTATTGGTTTGAAATCTATTTTACTTTATTCCTATTATTTTCTTTTTCTTTGATTTCTTTTCTCCTCTGGATTACCTCTTTCATCCATGTGTAACCGCAGCCATTTCCGTTTAAAATATCTTCTCTTGTTCCTCCTTTGCTTCTCATTTCTTCACATTCTTCCAGCATATGTTCAACCGTCTCCCTTTCTTCTCTGCACATTCTACATAGTTTATCATCCTCTATTAACCAAAATTTGTTCGCCTTTTCTTCATTCCCACATCTAAACCTTGCAATTATTCTTTTTTTCCCCCATTTCCCTTTTCTTTTAGATATATCGGTCTTTGCGAGCTCCAATTTTTTTTATACTTGTTATTGTACCTTGATCCGCTTATTCTCTCGTTTAATTCTTGTTGTTGTATGTCCTTCATTCTTTCTATTATCTCCTGCATTCCATGTCCACTCTCTCTTTTTCTCCTTACTTCTTCTGTTGAAAAGCCTCCGTATTCATACATTTTACTCCTTTTTATCTCCCATTTTGATGTTTTTTTTCTTCTGTTTATCTTTATTTTCTAATTCCTTCCAGCATTCATTTAATAATTGTTTTCCGGGTTCTTGACTATATTTTCTTCAAATCTTAAGGCTCTTTTAACGGCTTCTATTTTAATTTTGCATACCTTTGTCTCTTCTAATACTATGTACTCTGGTGTACATTCATCTAGCCCCAGTATCCACTTAAGATATTTATTCTGCACTTTCTCCAGCGGCTCATGGCTCCTCCCATCCCCACACCTCTGCTCCATACATGATTATGCTCTTTATTAGGGCTTCGAACATGAGCATTCTTATGTTATATTCACCCTTAAATTTCCTTTCACCTAAGCTCCAGATCTGCGGAATTGCTAGCATTGCCCTTTTACTTAGCTGCTTAATATGTTTCCCTGTTCCTCCATTGCATTGGAATTGGTATCCTAAGTACTTGTGTGTCCTAACTTTTTCAATTTTATTTCCTTCCCATTCCCATTTCTCTTCTCTCTGTCTCCCTCCTCCTTTTTTAAAAACCATTATTTTTGATTTATCTGTGTTTATCAGCAGTTTCTTTTTTCTAAAGTATTTATTCAGGGATTTCATCATTGTCTTCAACTCATTTTCTTTAGTTGCCAGCAATACAATGTCATCTGCATATGCTAAAGACATAAACTTTTTGTTTCCAACTATTAGTCCTCCTGTTTGTCCCTTTTGCAGGTGTTCGTCCGTATCTGCCATATATATATTGAATAGTGTTGAACTTAAAGGACATCCTTGCCTTACCCCTTGCACCGTCCAGAATTCCTCTGTCTATTTTTCTCCTACTTTTATCACATTCCTTGTCTCCTTATATATTTCCTCTATTCTATTCACTACTCTCTTATTTATTCCCCTTTCTTTCAGTGTACATATTAAATTTTTCCTGTTTACAGTGTCAAAGGCTGCTCTCAGGTCTACAAAGAAGGTGAACACCTTTCCTTTTTCTTTCGCTAATTCCCTTCCAATTACGTAGTTCAATACATATATATTGTCCATTGTTCCCCTGTTCTTCCTAAATCCTGCCTGTATGTCTGGAATAATTTTCTTTGATTCCGCTTCTTCCCTCAGTTTCTCTTCCAGTATCATTGCATATATTTTGTATGCTGTATCCATTAACGTAATCCCTCTGTAATTACCGGTTAAATTTCTCTTCCCTGCTTTGTATACCGGATATATTATCCCTTTTCTCCATCTCTCTGGCATTCCTTCGCCTTTCCATATTCTGTTTAATATTTTCGTTACTTTTGTTATTACGTTTGCTGTACCATATATCCATCCTTCGTTTTTAACTCTGTCTTCACCAGCAGCTTTTTTCTTTTTTAGCCTCTTAATTTGCCTTCTTACCGTTTCTTCCGTGATATCTTCATTTTGCTCATCTTCTTCTATTTCCGTTATTTCCATTGTCGTTCTTCCCTTTTCTCCCTTCATTATTGTCATAAAATGTGTTTTCCATTCATCCAGTTCTATATTTTCCGGTAGATTATTCTTATTTTTTCTATCTTTGTTTATATATTCCCATGCCTCATTGTTATTTTTAATTGCTTTTATTTTCTCTTCTTCTTCCTCTCTCTTTTTACTTTTTCTATTTTTGCAGAGTGTTCTGTATTCTTTTCTTTCCTTGAAGTAATTTTGTCTGCTGTTTATTCCCTTTTTCCAATCTTTCATTGCCATTTTCACCCTATTCTTCTTCCCTTTGCATACCTTGTTCCACCAATTATTTTTTCCCACTTTTCTCTTGCTGTTATATTGTCTCATTTCCGTCGCTTTATCTACTTTATGCACAAGTTCATCTATTTCTTGTTCTATGTCTCCTTCCCCAAATTCTTCTTTTCTTATTCTTGACTGATACCTCTCTATTCCTAATTGTGTCCATTGTGCAACTTTATGTGTATTTCTATATTTCTCTTTCTCCCTTGGTTTTTTTTTCTTTTATTTCTTTCATAATCGGTTGATGATCCGATTCCGTCCTCTCGCCTACTTTGAAGTAACTTACTTTGTGAAATGTTTCTTCATTTGTTATAATATAGTCTATCACTGTCGGGTCTCCTCTTGTTCCATAGTATGTATATTCTCCTTCTTCATCTCCTTCTTTGTTTCCATTCAAGATGGTCCATCCATTTTCTTCCGTCAATTTCAGTAAATTTCTTCCTTCACTATTTAATTTCTTGTCCTTGGATTTCCTGTACATATCTTCTTCTTGTGCTCTGTCATTTATTCTTCCCCCTAATTTTCCTATTCTAGCATTGAGCTCTCCTCCAATTACTAGATTGTTCTTTTGTAGCAGGTCAATCTTCTCCCCTAATTCTTCCTTTATTTCTTTTAATCTTCTTTCATTATATATTGTCATAATCTTCCATTCTTCATTCGAAATCTGGATTCTTCTTTCTATTATTTTCTCATCATATTCTACTTCTATATCTATCTCTTTAATTTCTTTCCTAATTCCCATTATTATTCCCCTTTTCGCTCTCCCTTTTTTGTACTTTCTTACTGCATGTTTACTTTTCCACTTGAATTGTTCCGGTAAATACCTCTTTACTTCCTCCCAGTTTTTTTCTTCTATCCATGTTTCTGTTAGTCCTATTACATCGAATTCTTGAATATATTCCCAAAATTCCTCATATTTTCCTTTTATCCCATGTACATTCCAAAAGCCTATTTTAATATTGTTTTCGTTTTCCTTTTCATTGCCTTGTTGTCCTATTTTTGTTGTGATTTCTCTATTACTTTGCCTTATAAGTTTTTTAACTGTGTTTTAGCTATTTCTTCCAGTTTCCCTTCCTTCTCATCCCACCTATATTCCTTCTCGTTTATTTTAATTTTTTTGTACGATACCTTTACCGTTTTCCCTTTTATTTGTTCCTCTTTTGCTATTCTTCTTAATTTTGCTTGTACTATTCTTTTATGTGCGGTCTGATCATTATCTATATAAATCTCTTTTCCTTTTAATTTGCTCTTGTTGAACATCACTTTCTACTTGTCTTCCCATTCTTCCATTTTTGCTACTATTATTTCTCTTTCTTTTCCTATCTTGTAAACTTCCTTTATTTTAACTATTACCTTCATGTTGTCATATAGAAATTTTTCTACTTCCTTCTTCTCTTCCAATACTCTACTTTCTTCTCCTCTTATTATTATGTTGTTTCTTCTCTTTTCTTTTTCATCTTTTTCTAACTTGTTCTCCAACTGTACTATTTTTTCTTCCATTTTCTTAACATTCTGCTTATCCTCTAACTGTTCTCTATCTCTCTTTTTAATTTCCATGAATATCTTGCTTCTATCTTCCTCCCATTTTTTTTCTCTTTCTTTTATTTGCTCCAGTTATTGTTTCGTTTCCTCTATCATTTTTTTGATTTCTATGTTGTTTTCTTCGATTGTTTCCTTTATTTCTTGATTACCTTTTTTAATCTCTTCCCTGACTTCTCTTATCATCCTCTGCATCATCTCTGCTATCGCTTCCATATCTTCGTGTTCTTCCCTCTCTTTTCTTTTTCTACTTTGTGTCTGTTCTTCCTTCTTAATCTTGCGAAATATTTGTAAGTCCCCTATGCTCTGGCTTCTCACTCTAGTGTTATCGGACATTGCCTGCCCCTGACCTCCAGCAACTATTTTTTCTTCTGTGCTTCGCTGGTTGCTTCTTATCTTTTTTATCTCTAGCTTATTGTTGTCTGAGCTAAAGTGTGCTTGTGCTTCGTCTACTTCTCACTAGGTGTCGCTAGTTGTACCTACGTCTGTCGTTGATTTTGTTCAATTTGGTTATTTGGAACTAACCTCAAAAAGAAAAGACAGATATGTACCCATATATATATATAAACAAGTATATGGCGCATGAACGCTGGCTCGATGTTCCATGATAGGAGGATGGAGCTATGTATTGCCGTACCCCTTCATGCCCGGAGAATAGTTTGCGCATGTCTAAATTACCACCTTGCTATTGGTCGAAAAAATTAAAGTTACGTAGCGGGATAAAAGAATTCTAAGAGAAGGAGCTAGGCATGTGGACATGTGGTGTCATTCTTTCTGTTAGAAATATTATACGAAGTTTTGTCTGTATTAAATTGTGAAAAGAGTTCGTATTTATAACGAAAATGCTAGCAAATTGTGTATTATGTTGTTGTCCACGAAAGAAATCTGTTTCTTTTCACAAGTAAGTATTAAATATTAATAAACTGCATGTTTGGGAGCCTACTAATACCCACGCGTATTATTATTTTTCAAATTTGATTACTTTATTATATGCCAGTATTATGCAATTGTTTGCTAAACCTATTAATCTAGTGCAATCTAACCAATTTATACCTGAAAAAATGAAGAAAATTGAATATTTGGGCAAGTAAAATTACTGAAAAATTGCGTTACATTTAGTATTGTAGGACCCTAAACTGCACGTATATCTAAATATTTATAATTATGATATCAACTACATAACCTCTTGCATTGTCAGGTTCCCGAGAAATGCTGAGTTATGTCAGATGTGGAAAATGATTTGACTTACGTGAAGAAGATGATGTGTCTAGGAATCTACCTGTTTCAAAACATTTTTCTGCATACAGTTATATCCATCCTTAAGCTAATACTTATGGTGGACGTTTGTTTCTAAAACCCGATCCATATCCTACATTGCGTGTGCCATTTCCAATTTTGCAAGAGATTAAAGGTAAGTTTTTATTTAACACTGTATTACTAATCTCTCGCTCTCTAGCAAATTATAGTGATCAGTCTGAGATCTAATGATGTAACTAAATAACACAATATGATTGGACATTTTTTGAACTGAAATGTGCGAACGTAGATAACTATTGACACTTAGTGTCAAATTAATTATTTAGATGGTCTTAAATATTGTTTATACATTTTAATTACATGTGTAGAACAGGGGTTCTTAAACTTATGTTGTCCGAGGACCCCCTCTTGAACAACATTTTGATTAAATGATTTTTTTTTTTTTTAATTTTAAGGATTTTTATTAAATGAGTTATTTGAATAAAAGCGAAAAGTTGGGGGATGTAAAGTTAATGTCAAAATTGTTTTGCGGATCCTACTTTAAGAACTGTTGGCGTAGAACACAGTAAAGTAACCGAGGGTTATGTCTTCAGTTAAAATAAATTCTCAATTATTTTTTTTAGTTGAACCCGTTGCGAGCAGTTCTGTTGCGAGTACTTCTATTGTGGGCACTCCTGTTGCAAGCACTTATGGAGACTGTATTTCAGACTATTTTGAAACTGACACTGTTCATGAACCTGTCCCTAGCAGTCCAGCTGACTGTGTTACTGGCAGTATTACAACTGAATCTGCAGGTAATATATTAATTTTAAGTAAATTTAAAAATTAAAGCAGGGTATACAATAACCAACTTATAATATATTTATTTTTAAATATGACATGTTTTATAAATTAAATTATATTTTTAGTTGAGAGCAGCCTGATGCGTACACCTCCGAAACGAGGATTTTACGAGCCACGTTATGTTGGTGACCTAACAGATGTAAACTTTTCAACCCACAGAAAACGTAAAAGATCTTTGAAACTGGTTAAAGCAACAAATACTGGACACACAAAAAAATTGAAGTTTTACGAAGACAAGTTTTGGACGTTAAGAAAACAGTTACCTCTCTTAAGGAGTTAGTGAAGGTGTTAAAGAAGAAAAACTTAATTTCTGAAGAAGTTGGAGAAACGTTAATGCTAAAAAGAAACGTGTTAATGTTAAAAACCAATAATGGTTTTTGTTTTATTTATTTATTTTTTTTGCCTTGTTTTGCTCTTGAATTTTTGTGACTTGTAAAAGTGGTTTAGTTAAGTTATGTTAGCAAGGGCTGTGCGAAATTTGCACACGGGTCCGCTAGTATTAAGTATTATTAACTTAGTTGTAATCCTGTATACTTATATAGTATGACACTGTAAGAATTTTATTACAATATATTTTATATAAAATTAATATTTATTGTTTTAATTATTGTCCTTTTTGATAAAAGTATTATGCACAAAAATTAGAAGAAAGTATCATGACTGGAACATTACAGTTAACAGAAAATAGAAGTTTATTGCCAATTGCTAAAGAATCAGTTAATTTTTTATCTCGAGATATGCTGTGTTTCTGTATACTGCTTTAATTCGAGTTCGAAGCATAAATTAAAATATTTGTCTCGTTCCTTAGCAATCAGCCATTAGAAAGTAAAAAGAAAATATAATGAATAAAATCAGGTATAACCAGCACAAAACCGACCGCCACCACAGAAAACTTAATAAAAAACTTTAACTAAAAGAAAAATTTTTCAAATAAAAATGGTTACTTTTATGTTGTGCAGCAACTTTATCCGAATACATTTTTTCGAAATATTCACAAAAAACTTGATACGAGTAAACTTCTATTTTCAGTTGACCGTTTTTAACCAAAAGTAGAACGATCCATTTCACAAAGATCCATTTAGCCAGATTTGCTGTACCCATGTCCACGGATTGACAGATAATGCTGAAAATAGTCGAAACATGACGTATGAACTTTAATTCATGGACATCCATCAAAATTGGTATGATAAATATCTCCCTTATATATGAGGTAGTCAGTAATAAATTTCAGTCACATTACTATTTATTTTTAGTCAAAACTCATGTTGCTATTCGAAACACTTGGATCGTAACTAGCAGTGATGGGCGCGTAGAATACATGATGTAGACTAATGTAGATTTTACGCGTAAACATGTAAAGTAGAATATGTCTTTGTTTACGTGTCGAATGTATAGTGCGTTCGAAGGTGAGTTTGCAGTACAGGGCATATGGAGTAGTTCTTTTTCATACTCTCTAATGGGTTTACAGAATGACGCTATCCTTTTCTTGCTAGTCGACGTTGCCAGCTCTAAAACGCGCTGATGTGTGAAGACGCAGTATTCTACAAATGGCCATTTGTTTTTGTTGAGTGTTATATTGAGTTTTATAAGAGTTGATTTTTGTAAATAATACAAGTTTTTCATATTATTATAATTGACACTTTTACAACATTTGGCAACACCGCTCCCATTTGCCATAAGAGCTATACTGCAAACTCACCTTCGAACGCACTGTAGAATGTAAACTGTACATGCGCAGTACGTTTAAATGTAATATTTGAAATAATAGAATGGTAATAGTTTAAATAGTTTACTTTAATGTTTATGTTTATTTCAATTTTATGTAGTTCTAATAACATATATTGTTTCCAGTGATGGGCGCGTAGAATACATGATGTAGACTAATGTAGATTTTACGCGTAAACATGTCAAGTAGAATATGCCTTTGTTTACCTGTCGAATGTAGAATGTAAACTGTACATGCGCAGTACATTTAAATGTAATATTTGAAATAATAGAATGGTAATAGTTTAAATTTACTTTAATGTTTATGTTTATTTCAATTTTATGTAGTTCTAATTACATATATTGTTTCCAAAAATGTTATCTCATAAATCGTATGTTGTTATGGACTATATAAATTACTTGGTTTCTCTCTGTATGAACTATTAAAGTAAAATTAAAATTAAAAGTTAGCAGTTGTTTTAATCAGGAAGGATCAGGAAGCTGTCAAAAATATTAAATTTGAGTTCTTTACTTCTTCTTCTACTTAAAACTGGCGGTATTTTATTTTTTAAACATTACATAACCTCACTTTTCATTATTCTACGTTAGATTCTACGTGTCTACACAGTCTACACTTATCTACGCTGTCTACGGTAAATTTACACGTAGACGTAAAAAATTCAAGTTTACGCGTAGACGCCCATCTCTGGTAACGAGTTACGAATCAAGTTTAATACAACATATGAAGATCACAAGTAACATATGAAGATGCTAATATAAAAACTCATTATGAGGGAGTTTACCACTAATTACCACTCTTAATGTTTACCACTTTAATTAAAATCTCACAACTCTAAATGTAATTTTAAAGTAAAGAAGTGTGTTGTTCCTTTTAAATAATCAGTCAATATTCACAGCAAATATTATATCAGCCATTTAAACGGGTACAGCTACGTCTTTTTTACCAAATAGTATAAACCAAATAATTAGGGTTTTTGTTTGATAACTTCTAACCTAATTTTTTTAAATGTAAATTTCATTTCATCTGATTTTATCCTGCTTTTTCAAAATGAATTGACACTACCCGAGCATGCGCGTTGTGTTTTACGGTCACCAAAAGAGACAGACATATGTATATCTTACTCTCTATGTTGGGACATCTTAAGTTACATTGAGAGATAGGCCAGGCGCCATATACTAGTTTATATATATATGTATGTACCATCTGATATTTTCCCTTTTATATAAGGATACACTTATTTTCTTTCCAAAATAACACTTCTTGGGGTTCTCCCTTGTACTTCTGTATATTATAATTGTTTTTTTTTTATACTTTATCACCAGTTCACAATACACACGTCCGTCTGATCAGAAAATCTACGATTCATTGTTATTGGGTTCATAAAAATAACGACTTATACTAGGACTTATCAAATTAAAACAATGGTTACTAGTACATAATTCGAATATTAGTATTATATACTGTTGTGAGTTTTCACAATAATAATTTACTGATTTTAAATTTGAAATTATTTATATCCGCGCGTGACACGTTTCATTTGGTGCTGCTATCTGAAGTAGTTGATTTTAGAATTAGAATTTACATTTAAAGTCAAAATTATTACATTACTGTTATATATTTTGTTTATGCTTGGTAGAGGGTCAGGCGTTGCTATAAAAACATGCAGTTGTTACATGTAGTAGCATTTTGAATTGTCTGTATATATCATTTTTTAAAATATAACACGTTATTTTCGTTGTGCTTAAGTTTAGTTATTCAACATTTATATAAAACAAATTGGCGATTAGGATGTCTAACACAAATATGGTTGGCGTGTTAACATCGTACGATACAAGTTCGTCATAGACTCTGAAGAGGACAGAATTTTATTTCAAAACAAATAAAATTAAGAATAAAAAATTAAACGAGTCGTATAGTTGTCTTCAATGGGTGCAAAGGCATATGACGTGTTACGCTTTTTATTACCACCGAACTTACCTAAAAATGTAGACTAAGATGGAATAGCGGAAACATTAATCGAACATTTTAGCCCAATGGTGAACGAAATTGTTGAAAGATTTAATTTTAATAACAGGACTCAGAAATCCAAAGAATAAATTGCTGATTGATACTTGCTTCAAACAATTTAACATTTTAGAAGGCTTATGATTTGGCAGTTGCAGCAGAACTCACTCTTAACAAAGTGAAGATTATCGGACAAGCAGAACATTGGAACGACGGAGTAGACAATGAATTATTGGCGGTGGAAAATTCGACCAAAACACGAATCAATTCTAAACCATGTCACCACGGTGGAAGATTACATTATGCAGATACTTGTAAATTTAAAGAAGCCATCTGTCATTTTTGTCAAATAAAGGAACATATTCAAACTATTTGTTTTAAAAAGAAAAAAATATACAAGAACAAAACAAAAATAAGCAAAATAATTGTAATAATGTTGATACAGAAGAAATTGATTCAAGAATACAAACACTAAATGTCATTGAAGAATATGCTGGTAGTATAAAATTTAAAGTGGCAGTTAGTATTACTGATACAGATATCAACATGTTAATTAATTCTGGTGACGCTTGTTCTATCATCAATGAGTTTACTTGGAAAAGAATAAGGAAAAAATACACATTTGTCAATTTCAACTATTAAGTTATATACTTGGTCAAAAGAGTCATTATTAGTTTGAGGAGAGACTAAGGTTAAGGTAACGTATGCTAATGTAAAATTTTACCTGTTTTAGTAATTGATGCTGCAGGATAAAATCTGCTAGGACGTAATTGGTTTGATAAGCTAGGCATTTATTGGAAAACTATTAGTAATTGTAACGTGAAAGAGGAATGGAATGATTCTTCGTTAATCAAGATTTAAAAAAAAAATCCACAAGTATTTTACAGCGAACTAGGTGCGCATGTAGGAACAAAAATTCATATAGAACTGAAGGAGAATACAACTCCGAAGTTTGCAAAATTTCGCACAGTTCCGTTTGCGCTACGTGAAGATATAGAATGATAAATTGATAAACTGGTTAGGCAAGATATCTGGAAACCAGTAGCATATTCAAATTGGGCGTCACCTTTAGTTCCTAATAGAAAGAAAGATGGTTCGTATAGGTTATGTAGTGACTATCGCAGTACAATAAATGCAATGGTCAAAACTAATACGTATCCTTCACCAACACCTACTGAGATACTTACAAAAATAGGAAGCAATGCTAGATTTTTTTCATGTTTAGATTTAACCCAAGCTTATCAACAATTAGAAGTCGATGAAGAGTTATCTGAAATAATAACTGTACACTTATAGGTATATTTTAAGTTAAGCGATTGCCTTTCGGTTTTTCCGCAGCTCCAAGGATATTTGAGAAAGTTATAGATACTATTTTAGCAGATATTCCAGGGGTAGCTGCGTATTGAGATGATATAATAATTTCAAGCTGTACAGTTAGAGAATATTATAAATCATTAAATATGGTTTTGAAGTGATTAGCTGAATACAATTTAGTTTTACAAAAGCGTAAATGTATCTGGGGTAAAAGAAAAATTGATTTATTAGGTTTTTCTAAATTAGAGAAAGGTACTGAAACGATTAAAACACGTATTAAAGCAATTGTAGAAGCTCCAATACTTCGCCAACGCTGGTACTGACGCTGGCCGTAACATGTAGCACTGGCGGACACTTTACATACGTACCATACAGACGATGTGTCAATGAAGCGTCAATGCTGGCCAATTACAAAATAGCGAACATAATTAATTCATAATTAAGCAAAAATGATTATAACCTTCCTTTTGAGCACAACAATCTCGACTGATGTGATGACAAGTGTGTGCTTGTCGTGTGTACGGTTCTAAAGTCGCCTACAGACGGCCTGACAAGTCACGTCCAATATTACCATTTGTCTAGCTCCGCGGTTGTTGGTCAAACTCCTCTAACTTGTGATATATATACTACCTCGCAAGCGAACGTCGGCCAGCGCCAAGCCCAGTTGCCAAGTACGTTGGCTGTGACTTGTTGCCCTTACACACGATCCGCGGAGCTAGACAATTGGAAACATTGGCCGTGACTTGCCACGCCGTCTGTAGGCGCCTTAACAGTAGACCTAGGGGCGGGGAGACTATAGGTTCCTTACACACATGAATTCGATTCTCAGCTGTTAATTTTTTTATTATTATATAATTATTTTAGAATTATTTTCAAAAGCACATATAGGTAAAGCCTATAGTACCTTAGCCATAAATACAAAAAACCTTATTAGCCATAATTTAGCCATTAATAGTCTTTATTTTAATGCGGACACCGTTATTTTGGACGTTTGCCATTGCTGATAGTACTAGGCTAGAATAGTATAATATAATGAGTATAAGTATCAAAAAGATATAATACTTCATGAGTATATAAAAAATAAAATTCGGTCGTTTCGGAAACTGCTCAACAATCTGTTTCCGTCTTCAGCGATCACGAGAAGTGATAAACATTTCAATTTTCTTCAAGTTTTTATACCGAGTATTGTAAGAGTATTGTATTGGTTGGGTGGTTAGGATCAGGTATGGGTAGGGACGGGACTACCTGCGGATGATTAACGACCGGATTAAGGTTATTTGTCACATTATTGTGTGGTAATGAGTTGTTTGTTACCGGATTAGTGACTTGAAGATTAAAAGGATTGTTTTGAATAATGGAAAGCCAGAGTTGAGAAACTTCTATGCTAGCTTGACTGACAGCATCTCCAGAGTTTTCGATCAAAGCAAACTCTTTCAATTTTCTTTTGAACTTGTTTTCCTCATACATTAAGGGTTTAGCATCTTTCCATTGGAAATGGTGTTCATTTTCCCAAGCATGTTCAGCCAGTTTGGAACTGTAAATTTCGCCCTGCTGAACTTTCTTCTTAGGCTCGTTTACCCTAACATGTAAGGGTCTGCCAGTCTCGCCAATATATTGTTTCCCGCACTGGCAGGGAATAGAATAGACACAGTTTTTGTTTAGGACAGATTTGGGTTTCGTACATGATAAGATAGATCTTAAAGTCGAACTCGATTTAAAGGCTACTTGGATATTATGCTTCTTTAGTATCTTACCAATTTTCTCCTTTATAATAGGGCATAGAGACATATCTCACTTCGTCAGATCTAGGTGCGTCATTTTTCTTATGATTGATAATAATTTTATGACTGTAGCCATTATCCTGTAAGGTGGAACGGATGTTCTTCAATTGAAGTTAGTTAGTTAAAATTTTTGGCGCACAGCAACAAAGGCTATTTGCGCCTAACGCAGCCCATCTAAATGACTACACTACATATTAAAAACAATAAATTAAACAATTAATAAATAGATAAAATCAATAAAATTACACATACTCAATAAAAGAAATCTTGCACAGACAAACACAAATAAATAAGATAAAAAGTCTGTTCGAAAATTTGAACAGACTCAGGGTGATGGCAAGAGGCTGTAAAGGGGCCAATTACCATCGAATATCACAGTTAACAAATAGGACGCATTAAAATAAGGTGCAAGACTTCACACATAAAACAGTAAGTTCGATTCTCTTAGGAAGAGTATCAGCCTGTCCATGAGTACTCTGTCGTCACCTAAAGCAACTGACAGGTTATAGCACAGGCCTAGCCTCTCCCTGATATCCTCGAACTGTACACATTCAGTTAAAATGTGTAACACAGACAAATCTGTGTTACACGTCTCACAGACAGGGGACTCTTCACCTCGAAGGAGGTGTCCATGGGTCCACCAACAGTGACCTATACGAAGGCGTGTGATGGCGGTTTCCTCCCTGCGGTTAATCCTGCAGGAAGAACCCCATGGTTTAACGTCTCCCTTAATCTGTCGCAACTTAACGTTCCGTGTGCGGCTCCACTCATGTTGCGACATGTCTAAAACCAGGTGTTTCAGATGACTCTTTGCGTCATCTGGAAAAATGAAACTGACATCAATCATAGGTCTGTGGGAGGCGGCTTTTGCAGATGCATCTGCCGCTTCGTTGCCTTTAATACCAACATGTCCCGATATCCAAAACAGCTCTACCCTCACATTCTGAGCATTCAGATTGTGGAGCAGCAACCGGATCTTTAGTACAAGAGGATGCACTGGATCTGGATCTTGGATACTGTTCAGAGCGCTCAGTGAGTCAGTCAAGATAACACTTGACCGACTTTGCTCTGACGAAACCAAACACAGGGCCTTGAAAATAGCGTACAGCTCAGCAGTGTACACACTCGTTATGGAGTGCAGACGGTACTGAAACTGTTGGCGTGGATTCAAAATAACGAACGCACACCCAACCCTGGTTCCGGATTTTGATCCGTCAGTAAAAATGACAGTATCCTCGAACCTAGGGACCAGTGTTCTGGCCTATTGGCTCTTGGTTTTCTGTCATAGGTCTATGTATGCCTATTTTGTAGAATAGGATCATACGCAGGATGATTTGGCTTGGCACTGAGTGCAGCCATATATCGCAGGGATAGAATTTTACGACGAATGTACAGTGACGGTTCGCCTGCTTCACACAGCAGGCTTGGTATTGGGCTGGTGCGAAATGCAGCAGTGACCAATCTAACCCCAGTGTGATGTACAGTATCAAGAATTCGTATCTCTTGGTGTTTAGCTGACCCATAAGCTAGACATCCATAGTCCAGCTTAGAGCGTACTAAAGAACGATATAAACGCAACATGACAGTGCGGTCTGCACCCCATGTCTTGTGACTGAGGACCCGCAACAAATTGAGCGACTTTTGGCATTTTTTCTTGACGGACAAAAAATGTGCCCGCCAAGTTAGACGACTGTCAAAAACGAGACCTAGAAACCTGGCAGTATCGGTAAATGGTAACTGTGCTCCATTTAGCGTGAGTGTAGGGTTGGGATGGACACCCCTTTTCCTACAAAAATGGACACACACAGTTTTGCTGGTCGATAATTTGAAGCCATTTTCGGTTGCCCATGTATCGAGACGATTGATGGTCAGCTGGAGCTGATGTTCGATTGTACTAGTCTTTTGTCCGGCGACAAAGATACCAATGTCGTCGACAAATATCGAACACTGTACAGGCAATCGAATACATGAAGCTGCACCGTTAATGGCATTCAAAAATAGCGTAACGCTCAGTATGGAGCCCTGTGGGACCCCATTGTCCAGTGCGAACATTTGTGACAGGGTATTTCCGATCCGCACCCTGAAGCGCCGGTTCGACATGAAGTCTTTTATAAAGAACATCAAGCGCCCCCGGAGACCCCAGGAATGCAGAGTACGGAGAATCCCATAAATCCATGCAGTGTCATAGGCTTTCTCAATATCGAAAAACACAGCTACCAGGTGTTTGTTTTCAACGAAAGCATTCCTGATAGCTGTCTCTAGTCTGACCAGATGATCTGCTGTTGACCGGTGACGGCGAAAGCAGCAATGTGTGTTGTCCAGCAAGTCGTTTGATTCTAAAAACTAAATCAGACGCTTGCTGATCATCCGCTCCATGAGCTTGCAGAGACAACTGGTCAGTGATATAGGTCTATAGTTAGAGGGCAAGTGTTTATCTTTCCCGACTTTGGGGATAGGAATTATGTGAGATTCCTTCCACTTGGTCGGGCACTTGCCCTCAGTCCATATCCTATTATAGACATTCAAAAGCCTAGACTTAGATGATTCTGGAAGATTTCGGATCATACGATAATGTATCGAATCTGGACCAGGAGAGCTATCCTTACACTTTGACATAGCGCTATCTAGCTCTTCACGAGAGAAAAGCAGGTTGTATACCTCGTCATTCCTAGAAAAGAAATTTAGAGGTATAGATTCGAGGCCTGCTTTACGAGTTAGAAACTCGGGTGGATAATGTTCAGAGCTAGAATTGAACGCAAAATTAGATGCCAAAGTGTTAGCAATTTCGACCGCTGAGGTAACCACGTTACCATTTACTGACAGACCAGCAATGGCTGTAGTTGTATTTCGGCCGGAAATTTTCCGGACCTTCTCCCAAACTTTGGCCACTGGAGTGGCAACTGTAACGGTGCATACGTATTTGCGCCATGATTCGCGCTTGCTTTCTTTCACAATCCTCTTAGCACGAGCTTTCGCTCGTTGGAAGGCTATCATGTTTGCCTCTGTTGGACAACGACGGAATGTATTGAAGAGGTGTCTCCTTTCACGTAGCGCCAAGTCGCATTCCTCGTTCCACCAGGGAACGGGAACTCGACGGGGCTGAGTGGATGACAGCGGTATGCTGCTTTCAGCCGCGTTCGTGATGGATTCCGTGAAATGATTCACCTCTTCGTCTACGCTCAAGTTCGGAATATCCTCGCGAGAGAATGATTCTGCGAACTTGGTCCAATCTGCTTTCCGAAGAACCCACTGTGGCCAGCGGGATTCGGTAACAGTATTGAACAGAGGCCTTAAGAAGATTGGAAAGTGATCACAACCGCACAGGTCGTGATGTACGTCCCATTTGAACAACGGAGCGATGGCCCTTGAAACGACGCTAAGATCTATGGCAATGAATGTACCCGTTGCTGCACAGAAGTGCGTGGGTCTGCCGTCGTTCAATAAGCTCAAACTCAAATCATTCAACATATTCTCAAGGTGACGTCCCCGTCGATCGTTCCGCACCGATCCCCAACATACATTGTAGGCGTTAAAATCGTCTAACAGTATGAAGGTGGTGGGAGTTGATCCATGATATTCACGACATCTCGGATGTCAGTTCGAATACCAGGGGGAAGGTAGATAGAACAAATCGTCACCTGGATGGGAAGTGCAACACGAACTGCTACGACCTGCAACTCAGTGTCAATGTCTACAGGATCGTGGTACAATGTGTCTCTATCGAGAATTGCCACGCCGTCACATGCTCTTGCCCCCGTAAGGAAATCCGTGCGAAACACGGAGTATCCTCGAGGAAAGAATGTGTCGGTTTTCGTGAAATTTGTTTCCTGCAGACAAACACATGAAGGCGCAAAATTGGAGAGTAACAGTCGCAGTTCTTCGTAGCGCTGATATACACCGTTACAGTTCCACTGGATTAGTGGACCAGTCATTTTTGTTTAGGGGAGTTACCCCGCAACCTAATGATCTTTGGTTTACCCTTAGGTTGCGGGTCAACAGCCATTTTCTCGGCCACGGTTTCACTTGTTTGTCCAGGTGCCTTGGTGGACACACTGGACTCCTTTTTTGATTGTTTTGTTCTCACTGGTATCCAGTAAGAACCAACGGGTCCCTTATCAGTCTCCTTTTCAGGAGTAACTGATGGAGGCTTTGTAGAAGCGACTATTCTCTGGTCGCTTCTAATTTGTGGAGAAGACTGTGGGGTCTTCTCCTTAGGTGGTTGGGAGAACTGAGGTTGAGTGCGTTCTCCTTTATGAGAGGGGGATTTATTCAGACCCGATCCCCCTGGTTGTGGGGTCTGAACACTGGTCCCTTGGACCGATTCCGCCATCTTTTCCGTGTCGGGCATTTTTGGCGCAGCTGTCACTCACGCTTTTACTGTCGGACGAAGCACTGACTTGCTGTCTTCTTTGCAGCTACTTGTGCGAAGGATTTCGCAAAAGTGACCGGCGCAGTCTCTTTGTACTTCGTCTTGGCGTCAAAATACGGTATCCTATCTTGCGTCTTGATGACCTGAATAGCCTTCTCTTCTAAGTACGTTGGGCAATGGCGTGAAGTTGATGCATGCGCACCTTTACAGTTCACGCAGTGTGCCGCATTTGGACAGGGAGCAACTTCATGTTGGTCCTGTCCGCAGTTGGAACAGATGGACTGTTTGCCACAACATCTAGAGGTGTGACCGTAACGCTGGCACTTGTAGCATCGCATCGGGTTGGGATACTAGGGGCGAACGTTACAAACGTTGTACCCCACCTTAACCGATGCTGGACACCTAGTACCAGCGAAAGATACCACCATAGAAATAGAAGGCTTACCGTTTCGGGGGTTAAGTTTTCTACATTCAATGAAACCTTGCGGTGACATTTCCTGCACAAACTCTTCCTCCGTAACATACGCAAGGTCACGGTCCGTAACGACGCCTCTAGAAGTATTCAGTGCCTTATGTGGCTGTACCGAGATACGATACTCGCCAAATCCTTCGCATTTCTGAAGCGTTGAAGATGCCTCAGTTTCTGCTTCAATTAATAATGTTCGACAGTTTATCGTAAATCCGACAGTTTTCTTACCGATCTAATACCAGTTGGGCACGTTTTTCCCAGCGTTCGGGCAACAAAGAAGGGGGACATCTCTTTAAAAGATTTACCCTCTTCTTGCACCTTCACGACAAGAAAACGAGGCACTGGCGCACAAAACTCAACTGATCTACTGTCTACCTTCTTGGGAGAAGGCCTTACACATCCCTCGTCGGATGACTGAGCATCACTTGAGGTCTCTTGTTTGATTTTTTACGGATTTTACTCTCACTATTGGCGGAATTTAACGAATTTTTATCCCTCCGGGTAGACGCCATACCCGTATATTAAGTTTCATCACCCTGCCATGCCCACCCACCAGGGAGCCCCACATCGGGGACGTTGGCCGCAAACCGGCTCATTGCGCCAGACATGTCAGGATGATATAGCATCGGAGGAAGTAGTCACAGGCTGCTCGACCCGCTCAAGAACCAGTAGTCGCCAACTCTGGAACCTTGCGAGCTGCAGCCGCTCCCACAGACCCCCGAATACTTGTCTAGTGGCACGGCATTACCCCGGCATCCACGATACAGTAGTGGAGCCATTCTATTCATGAACCGTGACACCAGCCGATTGACTGAGCTGACCAGACTCAGCCTCCCGTTTTACCGAATCCGAGGCCAAAGAAGGCGTGTTGGGATCGTACTGTCCGCGGGCAGCAGTCTCCCTCAACCGACCAGGATCCTCTTCTCCGGCGTTACGGGTCTCCACGCACGGCAAACACGTGGGTAGGAATTGAAGTGGGAGATAAAAGAGACAACAGATAAGCCTATTCCCACAATCGGCTTCTCTGAACTGTCTCCTCCCAAATGATATGAGATTCAGGGTACGTGGGATTATCAGGCCCAAAAGCTCTATATGGTCAGGTGATGCGACCATTATGAACTTCCCTTGTGTGATTGAGGGTACGCGGGATCATTAGGCCCGAAAGCTCAATAAATGGCCAGGTGTTATGGCCATTATGAACTTCCCCTGCGGGGTTCTTCAATTCAACTTTTAGAAGCCTTTTAGAAGAACAAATTACTTTGGCTCTATTAACTAGACTCAGTGCAACAGCTCTCATAGTGCTATTATGGTGGAATGAGTTGAAATTAAGATATAGTCCTGTGTGTGTTGGTTTTCTGTAGACCGTGGTTGCTAGAACCCTCTTGCCATTTCTGATTATCAATACATCTAGGAAAGGCAGTTGATTGCTAACTTCCAGTTCAAGAGTAAACTTAATGTTAGTGTGTACTGAATTTAGGTATTGATGGAATTCGTGGAGTTTATCTTTACCATGTGGCCATACGACAAAGGTATCATCGACGTATCTTAACCATTTATTCGGTTTGTACTTGGCTTCTTTTAAGGCTTTCGCTTCAAAATGTTCCATGTATATATTAGCAATAATAGGTGACGGTGGAGAACCCATAGCCATGCCATCCTTTTGTTGGTAATAATCGGTTTCCAGTTAAAAATAGGTAGTTTTCACACAAAGTGTTAATAACTCCATAATTCACTCAACCGAATGATGTGTTCGAGTAGATAACGTCTGATCACACTCTAGCCTTTCTCTAACAACTACTAGAGCTTCATCTACAGGCACATTAGTAAATAGACTCTCAACGTCAAAGCTTATCAGAATCTCATTACGTTTTAGTTGTAAATTCTTTATAACACTAACAAAATGCTCCGAGTTTTTTACAAAGCTCTCACTCTTGCCGGCTAGAGGTGTTATTATTGACACTAAGTATTTAGCTAATGTATAACATGGTGAGCCAATGGAGCTGATAATAGGCCTCAAGGGGACGTTTTCCTTGTGTACCTTAGGTAAGCCATAGATGTGAGGAGCTTTGCTATAATGCGGAGTTAATTTAGATCTCATTTCATCAGTAAAATCACTTTTGAACCTCCTAAGTGTAGTGTATACCTTAGCTTCCACCGACTTAGTAGGGTCTTTCCTAAGTTTCTGATATTTGTCATCCGTAATATTCGACAAAAGTTTTTGCTTATAGTCATCGGTGTTCAATATGACTGTATCATTGCCTTTGTCTGCTGGTAGAATCTTAATCTTTTCTGCGTTCTGCGATAGCCTTATACTCCACTTTAGTGATATTGTTAGTGGGAGCCTTTGATCGTTCTAGGACGGAACGGACTCGCCAGCGGACCTCTTCCTTTATTACGGGTTCGATAGTATGACAAGCTTGCTCTACAGATACTATGATATCTAATTTATTGATCGATTTAGGATTGCAAAATAATTTCAAAGATATTGTCTTTATTTTAGTCTTTTTGAAGATAAAGTTCTATTTAAAAAAGTAATAAATCTGCTATATCTCCGATAATTGAATCTTTTCTCAAAAAATTCATTGAAAATTCTAATTTTCAAATTGAAATTCATATAGCTTACTAAAATACTACATATTTCATTTGATTTTTTTTTTTTTTTGACATGAAATACTCTTTTCGTTCCTGTACTAGGTCCCTCGGTAAAAATCCGTATGTCCCAAAAAAGTGTACACCAGACTTCATCCAATAATTTCAAAATTATAAAAGCTAGCAACAATATAATAACAGGATTGAAGAAAGGAAGTTCCAAAAAGTCTGCCGAAATAGCGTTCAAGGTCACATGACGCAACAGTGAGCGACAAGCGCGTCTGCCGATTTATGGTCAAATCGGCGCTAGGCGCCCGTGTAACTCGAGACGGAGATCTGATAGCAAGTACTGCGAGGTGTTATTCGCTTCATCGACGCGAGATCTATCGATATCTGTATTAATATTTGTGAGAAAACTTGATTCGAAAGCAGAAAAAAAATAATAATAAAAATAAATCTCTCTAAACCTACACTCTGCGCATTCACTCATATCTAACATCCACCCAATAGCCACGCGAAGTATTCTACGCCCATAAGACCTGCGGCCGTGGCTCTGTTTGTTTTTAACCACGATCACATCAGATAAAAATCGTGTAGCCTCTCTCTTGTTACACCCTGTATAAATAAAATTCAATAATTCTTGTTGAATTCGTCGCATTTAACACTTCCTAGAGAATTATGAGCATATTCTTTATTTTTCAATGCTGCATTCACAACCTCAGAATTATAATTAGTTTTTAGAATTAGCGTAAATGTTTGTTATACGTAACTGTATGTTAGCGTTCACAACCTTCTAAATTAATCAGCACCGGTAAAAGGCAGGGGCGGGAAGGGTACAGGCCCAGGCGCCCCGCTGTTAGGGGCACCAAAAAAGCGCATAGTTAAAATAAAGTTCATGCATTTCTACGTTTATATTGTTAAATTTATAATAAAATCAGAAAATTTACTAAAAATACCTGAGAAATAAAATTATACAAATTTTTATTGTTGTCCTTGAACAATTTCGGGGACGTGAGTGGTGCACGTGTTCTCAGCTCCACTCTTCGGTATGCCACTGCACATTCTAATAAAAGGGCGCATTTTGGTTAGTTTTGTCCCGGGCACCAATAGAGCTCGGCGCCGGCTCTCAGCGTCAGCTCTGAAATTAATACTTACACTTACAAATTAAAATTAGGAGTTTGCAGACCCCAAACACTTACGTTAATTTATGACTGACGCATGAGCAGTAAGCATCTGTCTTAACCTAAAAATTGCTATGGCCGTACGGTTCTGTTTCTATCCATATCTTTCTGTTTTCTATGGGCATAGATATAAATTACTCCTCCATTGTAATTCTTTTCAAAACTATGAACCAATCAAAACAGCATTAGCAAATATACAGATATGTCAAATATCGATCGATAAAGTAGAAATCGACAGAAATTTACTGGTACAACGCTGTCAGTGTCTTAATTTCTTTATTTACATTGTGAATGATACTTAATTTCCACGTACAAATTTAACGTTTATTCTAATTTAAAATTTTGAGGTTGTGAATGCAACATATTTAGGTATATTTACATACACAGGTCTCAGGTATATCTACTATCTTTTGTATAAAGCCACGTACAGACTAGTTGACAGTCTTCGTGGTCGTACCTTACAGCTATGCTGTAGAGCCATGGTTCTCAATCTTTTTGAAGTCGGGGAACACTAAACTCTGATATAAAATCATATTTATAATATGCATGCAGAATTAAGCATACTTTCATATCTATAGGGCATTTATTAGGAGCTAAAATACATTTTTAGAGCATGTTTTCTGGCTGCCATAATAATAAGGGTCTCAGAGGCTGAAACCAGGAGACTTCCAGTTGGGTGATACCTTGAATTTTAGGCGTCAATAAATTTTACGATCGTCACCGCTAGTACAGATACCTGAAATATAGTGTCAGGACTGTACCTCATATAGGGTAACTATTATGGTATACTTCATTCTTTTTTTTTTTTTTTTTTTTTTTTTTTTTTTTTTTTTTTTTTTTTTTTTTTTTTTTTTTAACGGGAGTAGAATAGCTTCGAGGTTTTGATGAATTTACAATGCACTGTTTGTAAAGATTAATGGGCCTATTGTTTGGTAGACGGTAAAAACTCAAGCGACACGAAATTACAAAGACTTCTTTATCATGCAGAATCCACGTAGTATTGAAAAGCAGGATCGATTTATGTATTTGTGTATGAGCCCTCAAATTAATTCTTAGATATAAATATAAAATAGAAATTCTACAAAAGAAATATAATAAACAGAAATCTTAATCAAGCATCGCAGAAATCTGAAAAAATAATAAAAATGATCTATCGAAATAGTATTTCTGTACCTCAAGACCTTAAAGGGATTATAATTATATCTTCATAATTATAAATAACTCATTCATTTCGTCACTGAACACCATCTTGGTCTAAATAAAAAAAAATGAGTAAACATCAATAAAATTAATGAAAATATTTTTAGTGGTGAATTCTAAGCTGGTTCACACTGGATTGCGTGATTCAATTATTAAATTTTTAAGTAATTTGAGGTTCTTTTAAAGGATGATGCGAAAACAACAATTTAATAAATTTTCTGAAACGTATTAGAGTGAAAAAATAGACCACAAAATTGATGAGAAGTGCGAATTTCACACGTTTCAGGGTTTCGTAGTAATTTATGAGTGAAATATTCGATATCTTTCGACAATTTATCGCATCCAAAATTTTGAACGTATAATTCGAGTTCAAATCTACGTGCATTACTCGAATTATATCAAAATGAATCAAAATTTTAGATCTATAAGTAACAGGGCGCGTAAAATATAAAGTAAGCACGACAAAGAAAATACAAAATCAAATCCATGTTGATTGTTTCCAAGGGATAATTTTGGAAGAGTGGGTTCCAGATGGAGCAAGAGATGCCTCACGCAATAATAATACATGTTTTTGGAAACTTTGCCAGAAAGGTTAAGAAAAAAGAAGTCACAGTTGAAGCCCTCATTCCCCATCGACAAAGATAATAAACCAAAACTGGACTACTAGTAGACGAAAACTGTTTTGATCTGAAGGGCCCCTTGAAGCGGTCTGGAGGACCACCGAGAAGTACAAAGATCACATTTTGAGAAACGCTGTTTTAAAATAATCACACTGGGACCAAAGGGCGTATCACACTAGGACGCCATCCAAGTTTTACTTTTGTAGGTTTTTTCAGGATTCACGTCTTTAGGTTTTGACTTATCACACAGTATTTAAATATTATTTAAGACTTGGAATTTTTTTGTTTGAGCATGCGTACATGGTATTATTATGACAGTTGATTTAGTTTAAAAAGTTTATTTGTGAGGTTTCACTAAATTAATTAGTCGTGCTTTCAAAATCATTTTTTTTTTTTTTTAATATTATATTCGAAAATAACAATTGTACAACAAACTAATCTATAAAAAGACAAAGATGCAAAACAGCTAAGAGCGAGAGGACATCAGTTGGCGCACGCGCTTTTTGACAAACCTGGATAAAGAGATAGAGGAATTGAATCTTGTTCCATTTGCCTAGTCTTTAAAACCTAGTATTTTTTTTTCATACTATCACACACAAATGACTTCGATTCGAATGCAAAAACTTTATTTTTCCAAGTCAAGACGTTAATATTAACTCGTGTGATATTAATTATTGTGATAAGGCCTTAAGTAATCTCCCAAATGTTTACTTAGTCCTTTACACATCACCTGATAATATATCGGACTGCAAACAATAGGACCGTGCTACCCTGGCCACCTGTCACTTCCACGCAGTTACTAACCACACACATGATATTTTCGAGTAAATTCTCCAGCAAAATAATACAGTACCTTTCGGAAGTTAGCGGTTGATTGAACGTGTGACTGTAGTCAAGATTAAATAGACCTCTAAATATAGAAAAGGGAACATCTGTTTGTCTGTATTGTTATGGTATAGCCACTGGGACGCCATATAATTTATATTTTTATTTTTTTTTTATATTAGAAATTAAGCATTCATACTTATTTAGTAAAATATGTTTTAACTTCAAGGCATTACCGCCGCTTTTACCTGCGACCAGCGGGGGGGTTGCCCAAGAAGATAGTGTTATTCAAGCAGTATACACAAAAACTAAATTAGTAGGCGCCATAAAATTTCGCCAGATGTTGACATTTAAATCTGTTCACCAATTGATATATTATTTTAATTTTTGTATATGGGTTGTTGAACCTAAATTTCTAAGAAAACTAAAATTTGTAAGGTTACGACCTAAACGTGTCAAATAGTCTTTAATGGGCTTGAGTCGTGAGAATTTATTAACCATGTCTGTGATCTGGATTATGTACATGTTTTTATGAAAATTGGAGAAAGAGAAGGCAAGTTCTTCGTCTAGAGTTTGAGTGTGTCTAAAGGGTATATAATCTTCAAGTTTGAGAATACAAGAAGGCAGTTGACCGCAACTGCTGGGAAATTACTATGTCAATTATTATCGTTCTTAGCGCCTCCAGCTCTTCTGTAGGCCAGATTCGCTCATGTTCGGCACGCTATGAGAAGGCTGTCAGGCATCCACGCACCACGTATCATATCTATGCTCCGTGCCTACGGTTACCCCATAGGCCAGTGTGGAACAGTGGTTCACTCATGTTCGGCACGCTATGAGGCTGCTGTCCGGGTTACCTACGATTCACAACTGTAGATGCACCCACGAAACTGGCAATTTCTGCGAATAACGGGCGTAGGAATCCACCAACACATCGAAGGGTTGACACACCCCACAAAACTGTATTCGCGGGTAACAGACCCGTTCGTCGAATGTAACCGAAGACACCGTTATACAGATAAAGCAGCGGTTAGTTAAAGAGAAGCACATTAGTGATAGCAAATAATGAGATTTAAGTTCCTAGTCAGCACTAGTGATCTTAAACAATGATATACTTCTATTTAGCCCTCGGTCGATGCAGGTCGTGTTTTTGTGTAGCTCCGTTAATTGGATGATTAGTGTTATCTTATTAAGTCGTCACTTTAGATCGATCAGTTGTAGTGAATGAATTCACTGCACTGAGCTAAATAAATTCAAAATAATAAACTTAGCTTAACTTTTTCGTTTTATATAAACGTCAATCATACCTATATGAGCAATATACCAAAAGAGCCCTCCGACCGCGGGGGTTCACACTTAAAAACATATAGTTTGTCTGGCACAACTAAAGCATGTTTAGATGCATTCAGTACAATATATGATGATACTGATGCCAGCAACAGCACCGATAGTAAGGAAATACAATTTATAGCCAACTTGAAAAGAGACACTCAGAACCCTTGTAGATCAAAACGTGGTCCCAAAGAACCGCCAACGACCCAGCCAAAAAATAAACAAGCAGCTTTTCAAGATAAATCTCCCTCTAGCACTAGACATATCGAAAATCTTGTACAAGTCCTACCGGCTAACGATAAGGGTGAGTCAAACTCCTGAAATTACATCCTTTTCCAAAAATCGACTGAACCGATATACAAGTAATGATATTGCCCAATACTACATCGTTACTGAAAGTAAATAATAATAATAATAATAATAATTCATTTATTTACCATATTAATTACAGTTAAGAAAAAAATATATAATTATCGACCGTAAATAAATGTACTTAAATTTAAATTCTAATAATATAGGAGTACAGTTTTATTTTATTACGCTGGCATTACTAATCTAGGCTTGTCGTGATGCCAAGGTAATATAACGTGTATAATATACAAAATTAAATATACAAAAAAAAAAAAAATTCACAACATATATTATAATAATAAATGGCTAAACACCCCTACGGGGTTACGCCGCCCTTTGGGCTTTCTAAATCATTTTTCAGGATGGATCAGTTCCTATATCTCGCATTAAATCTTCTTTGTGATCTCTCTCCAAAGTTGCCTGTTTCTAACTTTATTTCTCCATCTCGTAATTCCGGCCCTTTTCAGATCTTCTTCTACTTCTTGCATCCATGTTAGCTTAGGTCTTCCCCGTTTTCTTTTCCTCCCTGGTTCCCACTGCAACGCTGAATAAGCTATAGACGTTTCTTCTCCTCGCCATACATGCCCAAGCCATCTTACTCGCTGTTGCTTAATTTTCCTTACAACATCGCTCCCTTCCAGTACTTCTAGTATCTCATGGTTCATTATCTGCCTATATTCGTTCTCGCCAATTTTTACTGGACCAAGAGCTGCTCTTAATATCTTCCTTTCAGCTATTCTGAGTTCTTCTTCCTCTTTCTTTGACAATATGAGTGCCTCACTTGCATATAGTAGTATTGGTCTTATTAGTGTTTTGTATATGTTCAGTTTAGTTGTTTTTGTCAGTACAGTACTATTTAGGAGTTTTTTATTCGCATAGCTCTATTTGTTGCTAATATTTTATCTCTTATTTCTCCCTTTCTTTCTGCTGTGTTTGATATCCACACTCCTAGATACTTAAAATTACCAACCATTTCAAAATAAAATTTTCCTACTTTTACTACTGATTCTTGTTTTTTTCCTATACGCATCATTTTCGTTTTATTTTCATTTATTATCATGCCCATCTTTGCTCCTTCCTTGAATATTTCCTGCACTATATTTTCCAATATTTCCCTATTTTTTGTAATTACTACTACGTCATCTGCATATGCAATAAGTTGACTTCCTCCTGTCCTGATATTTCCTCTATTGATATTTCTTGTAATATATTCAAGACTTAAATTGAATAAAGTTGCGGACAATGGGTCGCCTTGCTTTACTCCTTTGTTAGCCACAAATTCTTCCGTTTCTCCTTTTGATGTTTTCACCGTGATTCTTGTTTTTTCCAAGGTCATTTTAATTAGTCTTCTTAGCTTAGGGTGTATGTTTAGCTTTTTTAGTGTGTCCATGAGTTTTTTTCTTTTGATGGAGTCAAATGCTTGTTTGAAATCTATGAATAATAGTTCCAGTTCCATATTATGCTGTTCTTCTTTACCTATTATTTGTTTGACTGCATGAATAGCTTCTGTGGTAGATTTTCCTGTCCTGAATCCGCATTGATACTTTCCAATTATATTTTCTGTTATTTTATTTAGGCGTCGCTGAATTACTGTCGATAATATTTTATATGCCTCATTTAGTAACGTGATTCCTCTATAATTTTCACAACATTGTTGATCTCCTTTTTTGTGTATTGTTACTATTTGGCCTACTTCCCATTCCCTTGGCATTTTTTCTTCAATCCATGATCTTCTTATTACATCATATAACTGATTTTGTATTCTGGCTCCACCATATTTTATTAGTTCCATATTGATATTATCTTTTCCTGGTGTTTTACCATTGCGACTCTTACTGATTATATTCATTATCTCTTCTTTAGTTGGATCTTCTGATATATCTTCCTCATCACTTTCATTGTTTGTGTCTTCGCTTTTTGACAATTCTACCGTCAGCAATTGCCTAAAGTGGTTGGCTCATATTTTTTTGTATTGCTCTTCCTCTTGTATAACTTTCCCATCTTTGCCTCTTATTCCATTAATTTTTGTCTTGCATGTTCTATTTTGGTTGTTGATTTTTTTGTAGAAACTTTTCGTATTTTTGTTCACTCTTTCCTTTTCAATTTCTCTTATTTTATTATCAATCTATTCTCTTTTATTTTTCCTTAGTATTCTATTAGTATTTTTTCTTATTCTATAATAGTCATTTTTATCATCTACCTTATTTGATTTTATCCATTTTAGTCTTGCTTTCACTTTTTTTTTCTAACATCATTTTGCATTTTTTGTCAAACCATTCTTTTATTTTTTGCGGTTTTAGGGTACCTATTTGCTTCTTCGCTGCCGTTTCTATACTTTTCTTTATCTCTCTCCATTCCGACTCTATATCTTCCTTGTTATTGCCTTCTCTTACCTGCTTTTCTATTAACTCGGAGTATTTTTCTCTTATTATTTCATTATTTAGTCTTTCGACATTCCATTTATGACACTGCGCACTTTTTGCAGACTTGCTTATTTTTTGTCTTATTGTAGCTGCTACCATATAGTGATCAGAATCGGCGCATGCTCCTCTGAAAGATCTTATATCTAAAACTGATGACTGTTTTCTTTCATTTATCAATATATGGTCTATTTGCGAATACGCTTTCTGATCTGGCGATATCCACGTTATTTTATCACGTAGTGGATGGTTAAATTTTGTGCTACTAATTACCATCTTCAATGCTGCTGCTGCGTTACATAGTCTTTTTCCGTTATCATTTGTCTTATCATGTATCGTATACTTTCCGGCTATTTGATTTAAATAATCCTCTTTTCCTATTTGAGCATTTAGGTTCCCTAATAATAAGCAAATATCTTCCTTGGCAATTTCTTTAACAGCAGTTTCCATTTTTTCATAAAATTCTTCTTTGATTTCAGCATTTGCATTTTCTGTCGGTGCGTACACATTCAATAATGATATGTTAAAAGGTTTTGCTTCTAATCGTATAAATGCCATTCGCACATTTATTGGCTTGAACTCGATTACTTTATTTTTCCATTTCTCTCGAATAATAAAGGCAACTCCGTACAGTCCTTGTTTCTCTCCTCCTGAATAATACATTGTAAATTGTTTTTTATCAATTACTCCATTCCCTTTCCAGCGCGTTTCTTGTATTGCAACTATATCTATTTGATATCTTTTCAATTCTACCCCTATTTCGCACATTTTTCCCGCTTCTAACTTTGTCCTAACGTTCCAAGTACTAACCTTGATTTTATTTCTCTTCTTTTTTAATATTTTTTAACATTATTTTTCTGCTTATCTATTAATCTTATATCTATATTTTTACCATCTTAAGTATTAATTTCCAGTTCGCTTGATCCAATTTCATTCCAGGTCGTTTGTACATTTATCGTTTGCTGTTGTCCATCTCCTACTGATCGTTTTTTGATACTGCTTTTTTTAACTCTTCTTTTTCTTTGTCCCATCGCCATTCTTCTCCTGCTATAATGATTTTATTATATCCTATCTTTACTTCAATTCCTTTCCCTTTTTCTACTTGTGCTCTATTTCTTATTATTTTCTGCTTTTCCCGTTCTTTTTTTGTGAAGTAGTCATTAACATATATTTTTTCTGATGTTAAATATCTCAATTTAGCTTTATTATTCATAATTCTTTCCTTTTGGTTTTCATTTTCTAATTCTAATATACAGGTTTTTGGTCCCAGTTTCCTTGCCATCTTTATGTTGATGTCTGCATCTACTTGATGCCTTAAAAGGTCTTCCATTTCCTGTCTTAGCCGTTCTTCGTCATTAGAGTTAATCTGTTTTCCATTCACTATTATGTTGTTTTTTCTTTTTTCTTTTTCAAGTTCTTCTAGGCTATTTTTAATTTTTTTAATTTCTTGCTTAATAATATTACTTTCTTGTTTTATTTCCATATTTTCCTGCTTCAAATTTTTTTCGCGTTTTATCATTAATATTTCTTCATTAAAGCGTTTTTGTTCTATTCTAAGCTGTTGTATTTCCCCTTTTATATCTTTTTGATCGCACCTTAACTCCTTTATTAAACCTATTAATTGATCCCATCTTTCGTCTTCCTTTCTTTGTATTTTTACTGGAGTTCTTGGCGTTTTTGCAGATCTTTCGAAGTTATTTTCTACCTCCTTGAGTGGTTTTCTCTTTCTAGAAGACTCATCCGTTGAATAATCATCAGATTCAATTTCTTCCATTATCACTGCTTCACTTTAAATATAATTCAAATCTAACTCTACCTGAATACGGACCTGCCAAACTACCTACCGATCGCGCGTGCGCAAAGCCGTTTCCCAGATCGTCTCCTCAGAAGAAACAAACTTATCACGTCGCTTTGGGTATAATACGTTATTAAACTAAAATATTTTTATTACACTTACTAGTTAAATCATAAACAATGTAACTTTGTTCACTTTTATTATTTAAACTACGTTCAATTATACGAATAAACATATATTTCACGCACACTTTAACTGTCAAACTATTCACTATACTAGTCAGAGCCGGACCAACATATATTGATACATTATAATAATCTAAATCATATATATATATATATATATATATATATATATATATATATATATATATATATATATATAAAAAAGAGAATATGGAAAGCTTATAACACAAATCTAACTAATAATAATCCCAATCCTAACAACTACCTTAGCTTTCCATATCACAATACTGAGTTCTTGCATTACAAAAACATTTTTAAAACATTTGATATTAAGTTAGCCTTCAGCTCCGATAATAATAACAATCGTAATTTTTCTAAACTTAAAACCAACATTCCCATACTTGAAACGCCCAATGTTGTTTACGAAATACCGTGTAATGTATGTGATAAAAGCTACATAGGAACGACACAACAAATTTTGAAAAAACGCCTATACCAGCATAAAAGTGACGTTAGACTTAAACCTAATTCCACAGCTTTAGCAGTACATACTAACAGCACAGGTCACATTTTTAATTATGAGAATGTAAAAATTTTAGACAAAGAAAGTCACGTGCAAAAAAGAATGATCTCAGAGATGCTGCACATTCATGCCGCCAAAGACAAATGTGTTAACAAGAAAACAGACACGGTCGGGTTAGATAAATCATATTTCAAACTTATTTCCTAGTCATCAGCTGATTGTCATTTTCTTGTTACATTTTGTCTTTGGCTTATCAGCATATGACGTATGGCTGTCTAGGTGTCGTGTTAGTAACGGATTGTCTGTCCGATACAACATGTCGCACCACCACGTATTTCCAGTGGTCTAGTTTTGGCAATGTTGAAGTTTTTTATTTTATAGTTCTATTTACTTTAGGTAAGTTTTTCCAGTTAAGAACACTTCCTTTTTCGTCATATTTTTGTATGTATATGGTTTTTCTATGATTCTAAGATCTTGTTTTAATAGTATTCATATTTTTAATTTTTGACTTACAAAATGGTGCCAGGCGCCATTTTTTAAATTTTTTAAATTTTTTTATAATTTCAAGTTGTTATCTATTTATTGTTTATAATTATTGTTTCAAATTCTTCCTTGTTTACTTAGTATGTTCTTTTTTATATTTTTTAACTTGATTTTTTATATATTTTCACATTTAATGTTTCATTTTATTTTTATGACTGTTTTTATAAAAATTGTAAAACCTTGTATTTTATTTATAGACTGAAGATGACTGGATTTCACAGTCGAAACGTCTCTTAGTATATTTTAATTAATAAATTTTGACGAGTAAATAAGAATTTTTATTTCTCTATATATATATATATATATATACAAGGTGTCTCAAAAGAAATTTTATATTTAGTGGATCGATTAAAAAAAAAGTAAGCCGTATATAGAAAAAATGTTTATTAATTATTAAAATACACTTTTTGGGGATTTATTTCTTAAAAATAATATCGTCTAAATGTAGACCCTCGCGTTCTCGGCACTCATGTAATCGAACAGTAAAATTACTTATGACGTCTCGGCAGGTGGACTCAGGGATGGCTGCCATTTCGTGACGGATATTTTCTTTCAAATGCGCCAGTGAAGTCGGTTTATTGGCGTAAACTTTAGATTTAAGATAACCCCATAGGAAAAAGTCCATATGGGTTAAATCTGGACTGCGTGGAGGCCAATTTATGTCACCTCTCCGGGAGATCAATTTGCCTGAGAAAATTTCACGAACACGTGGCAGAGACATATTGGACGTGTGTGAAGTTGCTCCGTCCTGTTGGAACCATGTTCTTTGGTTATAGCCAGGAAAGTTTTGCAGTTCAGGTACCAAGAAGTTGTCTAACATCTCCACATAACGCTCTGAATTCACTGTAACTGCACGCCCCCTTTCGTCTTCAAAAAAGTAAGGGCCGATAATTCCTCGCGCCGACATCGCAGCCCATACGGTCACTTTAGGCGAATGTAGGGGTTTCTGATGTTTGCGTTTCGTTTCCGGATTCGTTGCACTCCAGTAGCGGCAGTTCTGCTTATTTACGTGGCCATTAAGATGAAAATGAGCTTCATCCGAAAACAAAATGTTGGTAAACGTTGAAAATCGCTCAATCACCTGATTTACGAAATTAAGCCTCTGACTGGCATCTTGGGGCTTTAATTCTTGCACCAACTGAATTTTGTAGGGGTGCAGCTTTAGGTCTTTGTGCATAATGCGATGTAATGATGATCTATGCACATTTAAAGCACTTGCGCGCTTCCGAAATGAAAGGTTCGGGTCGTCACGAACAGACTGATTAACATTCTCCACGTTTTCTACCGTTCTTGATGACCTAGGTCGCCCGGATTTTGATTTATCCAACGTTGTACCAGTCTCTTCAAACTTTTTAGCCCAATGTCGAATGAGAGGAATGCTTGGCGCATCATTTAAGTGGCGAAAACCTCGAATACTGCAGAATTTTCTACGCGCTACAGTCGCCGAATCACCGTTTTTGTAAAACTCTCGCACGCATAACGCGCGGTCTGCTCCCGAGAAACGCTCCATAGCGACTCATTCCCAAGAGCCAGGCTACCGATTGACATAACCCCCGCGCCCCTCGGATACGTTGCGTTCACGCAGTAAGCTAAATAAATATAAAATTTCTTTTGAGACACCTTGTATATATATAATAATAATAATAATAATAATATATTTATTGACTAAATTACAATATCAAAGACTGTTTTTAGTCAGTCAAAATTACAAATATATGAAATTTACACAATGAGGACATAGATATAAACATAAATATAAAGTATAATAACATCAAATATGCAGAGATATAAGAAATATAGTCAATTGGATAAAATATTACGGTTGTTTAAAATATTCTAGGAACTCACTTATGGAATACATCGGGTTTTTTGTTAAAATATCTTTTATTACTTTTTTAAAGTTTGTAAAATTTTGAGTTTTGAGCTTGCTCGGTAATGTATTGTAAAACTTAATGCCATAATAATTTTCACTATTTTTAGATCTATCAAGACGTAAAAATTTTGGGTAGATGTTACCTTTATTTCTTGTATTGTAACTATGATTTTCTTCATATGTAGATAGATCTGAAATTTTTTTGTGTACATAGAGTAGACTTTGAAAAATGTACAAAGAAGGCAAGGTCATAATATTAAAATTAACGAAATGTGAACGGCAATCAGCCCTATAGGAAATGTGTGAAATTATTCTCAATGCTCGGCGCTGTAGACTAAAAACTCTATATGACAATGACGCATGTCCCCAGGCTAATATCCCATAAGACATGTGTGACTGAAACAACCCAAAATATGCCATCAGGAGAATAGGATTTGAAACCGAATTAGCCAGTTGTCTTAGCAAGTAAATTGATTTACACAAAGTACTACATAAATGATTAATGTGTTGCTCCCAAGTTAGTTTCGGATCTACGTAAATACCAAGAAATTTTACGCATGCTTCATTTTCATAAATGTGCTTTCTACAGCTGATGAGCATATTTTGAGTTTTGTCGTCATTCATAGAGAGTTTATTAGATATAAACCAGAGCTTAGCTTCCTCGAAACAGTGACCAGTATCATTTAATAGCTGATCATAGTCTGATTACCTCAAAACAAAATTAGAGTCATCTGCATATAAAATAGATTTGGAAATTGTGGAAATTGATGCAGGCAGGTCATTGATGTATATAATAAACAAGAGAGGTCCTAGAATTGATCCCTGTGGAACTCCATACAAAAGAGACAAATTTTCAGATAATTTATTATTAAATTTAACATATTGAATTCTATTTAAAAGATATGATTCTAAAAGGGAGCAACTTTCAGGTGTGAAACCATATAATGAGAGTTTTTCAAGTAATATAGTGGGACATACGCAATCAAAAGCTTTAGTTAAATCATAAAATGATGCCATACAGAATTCACCATTTTCTAAAGCAACAGAAACTTCGTTCAGAAAATGTAAAATTGCGTCTACTGTTGATTTGTTTGATCTAAAGCCAAATTGTGAAGGATTAAACAGATTTTTATCTTCAAAGTAAGCAGCTATTTGTAAAAATAGAGCTTTTTCTAGAACTTTAGACAGGGTAGGTAGAATAGAGATTGGACGGTAGTTATTAGGATCCTTTTCGTCTCCCTTTTTGAAAAGGGGAATAACTGATGCTAGTTTTAAACTATCTGGAAAATAATTAGTTGATATGCAATGATTGATTGCCTTAGTGAGAGGTATTATGATTACATTTTTCATTTCCTTTAATAGGTTGGTAGTTAGGCCATAGGCATCCTTTGTGTTACTACTTTTTAATGAATTGATTATTTCTCTAACAACATTGTACGTAACAGTCTTGAAAGAAAACGTTCCGTTAGGAGGAAGAGACATTGACGACATGAAGGAAGATGGATTTGTGTTCGAAACGGGTAGTTTGTTCATTAATTCACTGGCAATGGTGGTGAAATAAGTGTTTAAATTGTCCGGTGTTAAAGTATTATTTCTATTCTGACGGGTTTTAGATACTTTTCTATTATTATTAATTACTTGCCAACATGCTTTAGACACATTAGTGGAGTTAGCAACGTATTCAGAATTAGCCTTTATTTTAGCGTATTTTATTGTTTTGCGATATTCGTCCTGAAGTTGTTTCTAATGGATCTATTGATAGGGTTAGGATTTTGTTGAAAGGCTGTTTCAAGATTTTGAAGTGTGGTACGCATATTCTTAATATTATTGTCGAACCATACATTAGAAAGTTTTCTATCAGGATTGTTGGAGTTTGCTTTTATAGTTTTTTGAGGGAAACATGAATTAAATTTGGCCAAAAATATTTCAAAAAATATATCAAAAGGCTTGCAATTAGTTGTACAGTTGTTGAGAACAGTCCAATCTGTTTCATCCAGTTTATTATAAAAAGAAATTTTCTTTTCTAAGGTAAAAGGTCTAATAGTTACATTGTCGGACTTATCACTTTTAACTGTGTTGCATTTTTTGAGTGATCTAACAAACTAAAGACTTGCTGAATTATATCCATAAATATTTGAAAATTTGCTGCAGGTGACCGATATATTGTTACAACTATTAAGTTCAAATTACTAATTAGAATGGCTGAAATTTCACAGTGAAATTCTACACAGAGATTGTTAATTTTTGCGATTGGAGTACATTCATAACTAGATTTAGTTAGGATCATTACACCACCATTTTTCATTGTTCTTCTGGAGAAGTAAGAAGCAATTTGATAAGAGTCAAAATAAAATTCACTTATTTCATTGTCTGTTAACCAATGTTCCGCAAAGCACAAAATGTCAAAACGTTTATCTATAACGTAGGCATCCACAATATTAATCTTGTTACGAATACACTGAATATTTAAGAACAGTAAGCTAACCACTGACTTGTTATTGCACTCGAAAAAACTTATTTTTTGTTTTATTTATTGACAATGGTGAGTCATTTATAAGCATAGTAGAGGGTTCACGTTGTATTAAAATAAGGTTACAAATTTTAGTGATAAGCTTGTTTTTACCTCCATAGTTTATATGAAGACCGTGTTTCGTAAAATTGTCTTCTGTTAGGAGTTTGTTCGAATCTATTATTACGGCAGTATTTTTAAAAACTGAAATCATCAGCAAGTTATTTTGGAGGACAATTGAATTAAAATTAACACGATTTCTCCAAAAGGGAGCCAGGATCAAAATTATATTAGTATTTGACATAGCATCTCGTAAAATTTCTAAGAATGATCTAGATATGAATTTTTCATTTATTGCATTATTCGATCCTCCCAGTATAACAACATAATCATCTTTCGTAAAATCCTTAGCTAATTGTATAGCATTATTTGTGACTTCTTCAAAACAAGCATTTGGTTTAAATAGACACGTAGTGTAGAAATTCGTTCCCAGAGTATTTTTTAGCAGTTCTCCACAGTTCCGTCCTTGACTATCCGCCAAAAATAGCAAACGTTTCTTCGAGTCTTGTTTTTGAGAGTTATCAGTTGGTTTCAATATAGGATTTGTGGTTGAATTCAGATTGGTACATTGGGAGTATTTATCACTAAAATTAGTATTTTTATTTTTTAGGTGTGTTAGATCGTGTTGAAGTTCTTTTACTTTGACTTTTAATTTATTAGTTTGTATTGTAAAATCTGTAATTTCAGTAGTTTGTAAATTAAATTTTTTTTGGACTTCAACTATTTTATCCTTGTAGATGTCGCAGTCTTCACAAGAAAAGCTTTGAGATATAGAACTATATTTAATGATATCCTTCTTTAATGCTGTGATAATATTTTCCTGTTCAATAATTTTCTTGTTGAGGGCTTCATCAGCTTCAAGTGCTAAGTCTTTAAAACTGTCTGCATTATCCTTTAGCCGTATTAACTGGATATCTTTGTTATAAATATCTTCTTCTAATATAGTTATTCGTTTATTTAGATCCTCGATTTCATCGTTGTAGTCATCTGTGGGTGAAACTGGCAATAATTTTATATTTCCGTTATCAATATTGCACAGTAAAAGTTCTAGGAATGATTTTCTTAAATTCTGCGTCTTAACGCCTTTGTCAAAAAGTATGTTTTGCAACTCTGATAGTTTTATATCTTCTAGGCGAGACATGATAAAAGCAATAAAAAAAGAAAGAAAAGTACGCAATGTACGAGATCTAATGTCCCCTAAATATTGGTAACCTGGTGTGTTAATGAGGTATGTGGGTTGCAGACTGTTAGGAGATTAAAAAATGATGATATGTGCTAGTATTCTGAAATAAGCAAGTTCATACCTATAAAATGAATTGTCTTGTACAGAAAAAAAATTATAATAATGTTTTTTAGGAAAACTGGCACTTATGTTCGTGAGTTCTGCTGATTTATACACTAAACGTTTTATAAAACTTTACACAAGAATCACATACACTTTAAAAAAATTATGGGTAACTAAAAACACTAAAATTTCTTTAAAATTCGGGACTGGTTGATGACGTATCACGTAACTGTAACTGTCAATGATTATCTTATATATATATATATGATTTCCCGTTTCCAACAACGTTGGCATACTGATATCGAATAAAAATCAATATAAGCAGGAATTAATTATTAAAATTTGCATGATTCTGCGTATATTAACAAAACAAAAACGTTTCTTGATTATACCTAGGAAATCCTAAAAACCGCTTAATGCGTGTCGTTTAAAAATTAGTATCGGGCTTGATACGGCCCGCGGCCCATATGCTGGAAATCAATGTTATAGCTGTTTCTGATCATACCTAGAAAATCCTAAAAACCGCTTAATGCGTGTCGTTTAAAAATTAGTATCGGGCTGGATACGGCCCGCGGGCCATATGCTGGACATCAATGGTATAGCTGTTTCTGATTATACCTAGGAAATCCTAAAAAGCCGTTCAATGCATGTCGTTTAAAGTTTAAAAATTTAGTATCGGGCTGGAGACGGCCCGCGGGTCATTATACGTTGCGTAACATCAATTCAAAACCTGCCCCTGACACAACAACCTTCCCTCGAGTCACCGTATGTACTGCAATGCTCTGTTCTAGTGTCTGGTAAGCAACCTGTTTCGTCGTGTACGTCGCCCCTTACTACTAACTTCGTTACCGCCCACACCCCGCCAAACCCATTCACACCGCGCAACTTAGCGTTACGATGACACACAGAAATTAGGGCTTTTATATATATATATAACTAAGCCAAGGTATAAAAAAGAGAGCAAAGCGGCGAAATTAAATAAATTAATTCCTGTTAACACGCGCATAGTGGAGCGTACTGCAGCGAAGTTATATCGTTGTTATAGTCGAGCAAGGCGACGCGTTCAAACAATTTTGATTTCTCTGCTATCATCGTTGCTGAAATAGTTGTTTAAAATGGATATTGAGGCATTTACAAGTAGTTCTCATTTATAAGAGGTATTTATTGTAGGTTCCGTTTGAAATTTGTCCATTTTTTACCAATTTATGTTGAATTTTTTCCAAAATATAATCAAACGTTGAAATACTCATACGAAAATAAGAATGAAACTTTTCTGGATGTTCGCGAAGTTGCATATAGAAATGATGAAATTCACCATGTATATGTCTACTTTTATTTATTCTGTGAACATTGCACCTTCTAGTGTGTTCATTTTTATTTTTTAGTAAGTACCAAATTTTCAGGGAAGAGTTTTCTGTTAGTAAAATATCCATTATAATTTTGTGAACTTTCTGCTCGATTTTAAACGCGTCACTATGTGTAGACACTCTTTTATAAGCGCGACAATCTTTCGCTGTTTTACTCTCCGCTTTCATCGCTGCTTTGCTCTATGCTTCACTATGTGCTTAGCCTAAGTGAGCTGTTGTTTGTCGGAGAACGTCGCTCTCACTGGTGGGGAGTGACCGACCACACACCTCAAGCCCCGCTAGAACCTAGGAACTTAGCCTTACGTGGAACAGACAGAAATTAGGGCTTTTATATATATAATGACGATTATATTCCCTACAACGACTTGAAAGTAAAGTATTTTTATTTACAAGTGTTCAAAGTGCCTTATATTTTGATTTCAACACATTCGCTTGAGTTATCTGTAGCTCGGAGAGTAATAAAAAAAATATATTAAAAAATATTGAACTTTTAAGTCGTACCTACTTCAAAGTACAACTTGAATTATGATTGCTTTTGATCAGTTTGTTTAGCAAAAGCCCATTTTACTCATTATAAAGTTAGCTATTAGCTAAATTAGTTGTCAAAATAAGTAATTAGATGGAATAATAAAAAAAATATTTATTTTATTTATATTATGAAAGGTATATTTTTCTGAATATAAATATAAGACTCGTATTTATAAATGTGAATAAAATTAATATCTTGCAAGATTGAGCGCATTGCTATTATATTTTCATGTTTTGATCTTGTATGAATTCGCGGTCCCCCGACGAAGTCATCACGGTCCCCCGGTTGAGAAACGCTGGTCTACTACATACCGGTACAACATCTTAAAAAGATTGTGAACCTCTGATATAGAAAATCCCACATGCCTCTATTGCAAAGCTCCCCACAGAACAATTGACAAAACATGTCCATTATATAAGAAGCAAATAAAATTAAAAAATTCATAGCTTATAACAATATAGGATATAATGAAGCCAAAAAATTTATGTGAAGGTATTTAGTAACTGAATGATGATTATTGGGATGCCAAAACAAATTTTATGTTAAAATATTTTTTTGTTAATTTTAATTCGAATGCCTAATACCATTATTTAGGTTTCTAAATATCTGCAGTATTTTTTTATATAGCAAGTTTCATTAAGATTTTGAAAATTACGCCTATGGCTTCCATTGGTTGATTTAAGTCCCTCTGATTTCGTATACATTGAAACATAGAATTAAATTATAATTTCAACAATTCCCACTGGGTATTAAATTTACGCTTTTAAAAATTAAATGCAACATTTGCCAAAATATAACTAGAATTTTATCAAATTAATTTAAAAAAATAAAAATGCAAAAAAACAATAAAAAATAAAATTGTCACACTATGAAAGCTTACTGGTTTACTGTGCTACATAACGTATTAAATATTTTATATCATCAACGAAAAAAACACAAAAAATGCGTTACTTTCCGAAAACATAATCTGATCAAAAATTCGTGTTGTACTATTCCGGTTCACAACAATGTACATTACTTAGAATTTTTTCAGATTTTTAGTTTAAACCATCTTGGCCGCAGGGTATGGGACATTTTTTTTGCACAATTTTGGCAAAAATCGCGTCAAAATAATTTATTTTGCAATTTTTTCGATGAGCACATATTTGTTTATATTTTTAGAAGGATATGTTTTTTCGATGTTCCTATGTGCGGCTCAAAGTGTTGTATAAGCATGCCAAATTTCAACTCTCTAGACTTAGCCGTTTGGCAATTTTTACCGAACAGACAGACAGACAGACGAAAATGACGGTATACGGGTTTTTTGGTCATACCTACAAAACCCTAAAAACATATAGATCGGACGCAAATATTACTCTAAATTCAGATAAACAAACATATAACGAACAATACCCCCCCCCCACTATCACAAAATAACCGATTTGAAATCTAAATCGTATGGAGTCTTTAATTAATTTACCTTTAGAATCTTTCTTTAGAAAACCAAGAACTTAACGTACACCAACAATTTTACGCCAACCTAATCCAGCCCAGCAAGAAAATAGGACAATTACAATCAATCAACAAAAGTCTTCTTAAACAGCCAGACTAACCAATCCTTATCCCCCCCCCCAATATGATAATACAAATAACCACTCTGACTCTTCAAATTATTCAGCACCACAAACTCTATCTGAAGAACATATTATTTACATGTGCAATATAATAACTGACATTCTAAAACAATTAAACAAAGACATTGAAATTATTATACATCAAGACATTTGGGGTGAATTATACATCCCGTCGTATTTCCTGTGTTTGTCGAGTTACAACATTCCTTTTTGGCACAAAGATGTCTTTCTAAGATATCTCGAAATGGTTTTGATAGTTTTTTTTAAATATCACCCCTAAAATGTGAAAAGGGGTGAAATGTGATACCAAGGATTCCTTAATATCTCTTCGGACCAATAAGATAACGATTTGGTTTTTGCTTACAAAAACCACCCATGCAAATGCCGAAAAACCTATTTCAGGATTTTATCTTAATCAACCCCTAAAGGGGTGATTCTACAATCGGGGCGAATTATATATCCCGTCGTATTTCCTGTGTTCGTTTAGTTGCAACATTTCCTTTTGGCACATAGGTGTCTTTTTAAAAATCTCGAAGTAGTTTTTACAGTTTTTTAAATTCCATCCCTAAAGGATGAAAAAAAGGGATGAAATGTGATTTCAAGGATTCCTTAATATCTCTTAGGACCAATAAGGTACCGACTTGGTCTTTGCTTACAAAGATTACCCATACAAATACCGGAAAACTTATTTCAAGATTTCGTCTTCACCAACCCCTAAAGGTTAGTTAGTATGTTAGATAAAAAAATTTGGCGCACAGCAACAAAGGCTATTTGCGCCTAACGCAGCCCATTTAAATGACTAGACTATATATTAAAAACAATATATTAGACAATAAATAAAGATAAAATCATTAAAAAATTCGCATACTCATAAAATAAATAAAAGAAATCTTGCACTGACAAACACAAATAAATGGTGATGGTAAGAGGCTGTAAAGGGGCCAATTACCATCGAATATCACAGTCAATAACTAGAAACACATTAAAATAAGGTGCAAGACTTCACACATAAAACAATAAGTTCGATTCTCTCAGGAAGAGTATCAGCCTGTCCATGAGTACCCTGTCGTCACCTAAAGCAACTGACAGGTCATAGCACAGGCCTAACCTCTCCCTGACATCCTCGAACTGTATACACTCAGTTAAAAAGTGTAACACAGACAAGTCTGTGTTACACGTCTCACAGATAGGGGACTCTTCTCCTCGAAGGAGGTGTCCATGGGTCCACCAACAGTGACCTATACGGAGGCGTGTGATGGCGGTTTCCTCCCTGCGGTTAATCCTGCAGGCAGAACCCCATGGTTTAACGTCTCCCTTAATCTGTCGTAACTTAACGTTCTGTGTGCAGCTCCACTCATGTTGCCACATGTCTAAAACCAGATGTTTCAGATGGCTCTTAGCGTCATCTGGAAAAACGAAACTCACATCAATCATAGGTCTGTGAGAGGCGGCTTTTGCAGCTGCATCTGCCGCTTCGTTGCCTTTAATACCAACATGTCCTGGTATCCAAAACAGCTCTACCCTCACATTCTGAGCATTCAGATTGTAGAGTAGCAACCGGATCTTTAGTACAAGAGGATGCACTGGATCTGGATCTTGCATACTGTTCAGAGCGCTCAGCGAGTCCGTCAAGATAACACTTGACCGACTTTGCTCTGACGAAATAAAACACAGGGACTTGAAAATAGCGTACAGCTCAGCACTGTACACACTCGTTATGGAGTGCAGACGGTACTGAAACTGTTGGCGTGGATTCAAAACAACGAACGCACACCCAACCCTGATTCCGGATTTTGATCCGTCAGTAAAAATGACAGTATCCTCGAACCTAGGGACCAGTATTCTTTGTAACTCATGTTGGTATTCGATAGGCAACGTAGTATCTTTATCAAACCTAGTTAATGGGAGGTTCACAAGTAGACGCGGTAGCGTCCATGGTGGAACAGCACACAAAACGAAACTTGCCATTTCAGGCATATTAAAATCAATATCGCCCAAAATGTCGAAAGTCCTCAGACCAAAAGGCCTATTGGCTCTTGGTTTTCTGTCATAAATCTCTGTATGCCTATTTTGTAGAATAGGGTCATACGCGGGATGATCTGGCTTGGCACTGAGTGCAGCCATATACCGCAAGGATAGAATTTTACGACGATTGTACAGTGACGGTTCGCCTGCTTCACACAGCAGGCTTAGTATTGGACTGGTGCGAAATGCACCTGTGGCCAATCTAACCCCAGTGTGATGTACAGTGTCAAGAATTCTTATCTCTTGGTGTTTAGCTGACCCATAAGCTAGACATCCATAGTCCAGCTTAGAGCGCACTAGAGAACGATATAAACGCAACATGACAGTGCGGTCTGCACCCCATGTCTTATGACTTAGGACCCGCAACAAATTGAGCGACTTTTGGCATTTTTTCTTGACGGACAAAAAATGTGCCCGCCAAGTTAGACGACTATCGAACACGAGACCCAGAAATCTGGCAGTATCAGCAAATGGTAACTATGCTCCATTTAGTGTGAGGGTAGGATTGGGATGTACACCCCTTTTCCTACTAAAATGGACACATACAGTTTTGCTGGTCGAGAATTTAAAGCCATTTTCGTTTCAACCCCTAAAGGTGTGAATCTACAATCGGGGTGAACTATACATCCCGTCGTATTTCCTGTGTTTGTTTAGTTGCAACATTCCTCTTTGACACATAGGTCTTTTTAAAATATCTCGAAATGGTTTTGTCAGTTATATTAAATTTCACCCCTAAAGAGTGAAAAGGAGTGAATTATTATTTCAAGAATTCCTTAATATCTCTTAGGACCAATAAGATATCGACTTGGTTTTTGCTTACAAAGATTGCCCATGCAAATATCGAAAAACTCATTTAAGGATTTTATCCTATTCAATCCCTAAAGGGGCGAATCTACATGCGGGATGAATTATACATCCCGTTGTGTTTCCTGTGTTTGTCGAGTTATGAGATTCCTTTATGGCACATAAGTAGATACACTGGGATCGTCCGAGACCACTTTCAACCTTTGGACCCTGACGTCATAGGGTCACGTGGTTTTCGGTGAAAAATTTGAAAAATATTCTATCGGGGCCGCAGCGCTCATATGGAGGCGGAATTTCAACGGCCACTTTCAACCTTTGGACCCTGACGTCATAAGGGCACGTGGTTTTCGGCGAAAATTTTACAAATTATTCTATCAGGACGGCCGCGCGCATATGGGGGGTCTCAAGGAAGTGGAGATTCGTTGCCCCTCCCCTCCCCACAACGCCTCGTAAATCACGATAAGCAGAAACGAGTTTTTATGTGCCTTATTTCCAAAAAATAAGAATTATAAAAAGAGATTTTAATTATGTAATTCATTTGTTTGATGTTCATTGTTTTAGAGTAATTAATGGATGACATACATTCATAAATTTTTGATAGATAATTTTTCTAATAACACCAAATTAAGATAATATAGTAATGTATTTGTATTTAAAATTTGCAATAACATATGACTCATTTAAGCGATGATAAAAACACTGAAATTAGCACTATTTAAAATAAGTACTCATAAATTATGATAGATAAAAGAATCATTAAAGATAATTTTCATTTTGTTGTTTTATGCGGTGTTGATAAGTCGCATCAAGTTAGAAACAAGAAATAGAAAAATTCAGTATGTTTTATGGTGAAGTACCTAGAAATTTTGTTACTTTGAGTAACGGATTGCTTGCTCAGATTGAACTCAAAGAAAAATTCAATGATAGTGAAGACAAACAAATTAAACAGCTTGAAAAATATCATATAATTTCACACGTGAAATCTCCTCAATTAAAAGTGAGCATTGATGGGGATATTGTAACATGGTACATTCCTAAAGAATATTTTGAAGCAAAAGAAAATCTGTTTTTCAAATTAAACCTAATCTCTACATATACTTGTGGACTGAAACTCTCTACCAAACCGAAAGAAAACTGGGATGACACCATGAAATTTGTTATCAAGCCCGGTAAGAGATCAATTTATTCTTGGGGGGAAAATGGAGGGGACTTCGTTTTGGTGAACCCCAAGGCCGAAGTTGCTGCCATACTATGCGATCGTCTGGGAGGTATTCGTCGTTTAGGCATCACGACTTGTCGCGGATACATCAAAGATGAACAAGAAGGTGTACGACTATCAAGCCATACAGTTTGTGATGGACCAACACCTCAGGTACAATTCGATGGACCTGTGAATTTTGCCACGTACGGAGAATCAAGTCAAAATTTTGTACAAAAAGATTTTATTGAAGACGAATCAACATATGTTCACACGCAATTTAAGTTTGTTTCTGAGATAAAGGACGAATCAACAACCAAAGTTTAAGAAGCAGAAGAGGAAAATGTGTATGAAACCACACAAGAAATTGAAGCAGAATATAAAGAAGAACAAGAAGAAGAAGAAATTGACAGCGAAAATTCAATTATAACAATTCAGGATTTAATCGATATTCCTGTTTGTTTAGCTTTTACTATACATATTACTTATAATTCATATGATAATGAATATATTACTTGTTTATCATGTGAAAAAGAAAATTATAGTAAAATAAAGAGGATAACTTCTATAAAATCATCATGTTCTTGTGATTATAATTTGGTTAATATTCTACCGCTGTTGCATTGTCAAAATTGTAACGATCCTTTGTATACAATAACTTTTGAGTTTCCTAGCGAACATGAAACAAAAAATTCTTATAGCGAATATGTATATTTACCGGAAATATCCTCTCATTTAGTTTGTAATGATAATTTTAGTTCTTCCGATACAGAATAAAAATTACATTGATGTATATATATATATATATATATATATATATAACTTGTTATTGTATGGTGATTGGGGTTTTAATGATATATAAAAAGATGTACAAATATAATATATGAAATAAAATGATTTAAAGGTGTTTTTTGTTTTTTATTACAAAAACTGTTGTTTTCCTTACAGTATATTATACTTTAATTATTACCTTATTGCTCATTATCCTTAACCTCATCATTTGTTATATAAGGGAACATACATATGTTCATAACTTTAATTTCAAAATTGAAAAGCTTTCATTAACACAAGGTCATGAGCAGCAGTGACACAGTTTCATTGTGTAGTAACAAAGCATCTCGCAATGACGCTGTTATTAATCAAATTAAAAAAGCTTTCCTGCTTGTCAAAAACATCAGAAGAAGCAGATTTTTGGATTAAACAAGTGAATATTTTTATCCGTCTGGTTTCACATAAATAACTATTATTCAAGAAAAGCCATGTACCGTTTTTTAATATAATAATTTTTAAAATAAAGTATATAAACCATTTATTATCCTTGAAATTCAGGCTTATTAACTGATTACATAAATAACTATTATTAAAGATAAGGCATATTATCCTTGAACTTCATGCTTATTAACTGATTACATAAGTAACTATTATTCAAGATAAGACATGTGTCGTTTTTTTTAATATGATAATAATTTTTAAAATAAAGTATATAAACCATTTATTATCCTCGAAATTCAGGCTTATTAACTGATTACATAAATAACTATTATTAAAGATAAAGCATATTATCCTTGAAATTCATGCTTATTAACTGATTACATAAGTAACTATTATTCAAGATAAGACATGTGTCATTTTTTTTTTAATATGATAATAATTTTTAAAATAAAGTACATAAACCATTTATTATTTTTGAAATTCAATATTGTTTCAAACATGAGTAAGTACTGTGTGGTTGCTCCTGAGAATGAAAGCAGTGAAAATTGGGACGACGTTTGTGAACAAGGTCCTCTCAATGGAGGTAATAAATTTATACAATATGAAGAAGAACAAAGAAGGAGATATTATAAAGAGCGGCGACAGAGGCGAATATATCAACATCGCCGCCATCATTGGAGATGTCCAGGATAGGTTAGTTGAAAAAGTAATTAAATTTAAAATAAAATTTATCTAAATGTTTTTTCTGTTTTGTTTATAGATACAATATATACAAAATATAGAATAAATACAGCAAAGTATGTACTTTGCTGTATTTAAAGGAGTTTTCCTTATAGTATATTACCTTACCATTTATTATAAAAGGGGGACACATACGTTCATAACTTTAGTTTCAAAATAGAAAAGCTTTCATTAACAAAAGATCATGAGCAGTAGCAGTGATACAGTTTCATCGTGTAGTGACGAAGCATCCGCAGTGACGCGTTTTCATCACGCAGTGATGCTGTTATTAATCAAATTAAAAAAGCTCTCCTGCTTGTCAAAACATTAACAGATTTTTGGATTAAACAAGTGGACATTTTTATTCGTCTGGTTTCACGACACATAAAAAAAGGATGTGGAAATAAGTTATTCAAATTAGAGTCCAATTTAGCATTGTTGAAATTCTATAGAGAAAAACTGAGCAAAATCGGAGTTAAATCTGGGAGAGGTCTTACGCGACAGTTAATTTGGTGCGATGTAAAATCGGCGTTTGAAACACGAATAAAACAGGGGTGATTATAAATAAGGCGGGGTTTAAAGAACCTGAGCATTTTTTCAATGAGGCCAGACAATTATTTAAACAGAAAATCAACGATGCCCTGAAAGATTCCATGCTGAAAGTTAATGTTATACTAAGTTGTGATTTTATTCTACCCTCAACGGGTCTTAGCGAAATTAAAACTTTTAATACAGCAAATAAAATTATAGATGAAGTTACGGACGTCGATGAGTGGTTCAACAAAAATGTTAAGGAAAAAATTCTGTTGGAATTGAGCGAATTCCAGGAGAGAGATTCGGGGTGGGTACTGCTTGAAATTTTGCATCTGAAAGTTAATATAAATAATTATGCACCTATCACAACTAGCGAATATGTTGATTTACCAATTGACGTAAAACAAAAACAGGCTATCATAAATGTAAAAAATAATGATGAATATTGTTTCTCATGGGCAGTGCTTTCAGCACTCTTTCCTGCAGCTCAACATTCAGATCGTCCTTCGTCCTATTTAAAACATTGGAACGCTTTAGAATTTGAAGGAATTAAATTTCCAATAAACCTGAGAGATATACCAAAATTTGAGGATATGAATAAACTGTGTATCAACGTTTATACGCTGGAGCCTGTGTATAAGCCTCGTAATGAAATCGAACATGAGGTATTTCCCATTGTTTTGACTACAAAAAATTATGATAAAACTATTCATCTCTTGATGATCCATAAATATATAAATGAAAATGAAATAGAAAAAGATCAAGTTATGGAAAATAATGTTGAATGCATAAGAGATCCTGAAAATTATCATTTTGCGTGGATTAAGAATTTAAGCAGACTGTTAAGAAAACAAATTTCAAAAACGCACTCATTATTATTATGTGACAGATGTCTAAATCATTTCAAGACGAAAGTATCGTTGCAGAAGCATATATCATATTGCAGGGCTGTGAATCAATGTAGGATTGAGGTCCCAGACGATGGTCACAAAATCCTGAAATTTAAGCATTTTAAGAATTACGAAAAAGTAAATTTCGCACTGTATGCAGATATAGAATCGATTATCGTGAAAAAGGGCGAAACAGTGAATTTACACACAAACACATACCGTTCAGCATCGCTTATTATTTTAAATGTTCATACGATGATTCGTTATCTGATTTTCAATTGTATCGTGGTAAAGATTGTATAGATTGGTTTGTAAAACGATTAAAACATATTGCCAAAAATCTTGATGCGATAATTGAAAATATTTTACCGATGAATCTGAGTCTGCAGGAAGAACAGGATTTTCAGAGTGCTACCACATGTCATATTTGTCGACAACCATTTCGGCAGAGTGAAATCAAGGTACGTGATCATTCTCACTTTACGACAAGATACAGGGGCGCAGGACACCAGCAGTGTAATTTGAACTACAAAAACACCAACATTGTCCCGATCGTATTCCATAACTTGAGCAATTACGATGCACATTTCATCATAAAAGCGATAGCTGAAGATATTCCCGGAAGTACATTCTTACTACCCCTGAACAAAGAACGCTACATTTCCTTCACGAAACGTGTAAAATACACGCGAATACAATTTCGATTCATCGATTCGTTTCGTTTCATGGCGAGCAGCTTGGCCAAATTATCTTCCTATCTGAAAGATTTTGAGAAACCGATAACGAGAGCGCATTGTAATTCAAATGATGAGTTTAAACTACTTATCAGGAAGGGTATATTTCCTTATGAATATCTCGACTCTTGGGATAAACTGAACGAGCCACAGTTACCAGCGAAAGATGACTTCTTCAGCACTCTTCAGAATGAAAATGTTAGTGATGAGGACTATCAGCATGCCCAACGAGTATGGACCACGTTTGGCATAAAAACGTTAGGAGAATATGCTGATCTCTATTTGAAGACCGATGTCACATTACTCGCAGACGTTTTCGAAAATTTCCGAGCAAGCTGCCTCGAGTCTTATCAGTGGATGCACTCCACTATATCACCGCTCCCTCATTATCTTGGGACGCCATGTTGAAATATTGTGGTGTGGAATTGGAGTTGTTAACTTGTGTGGATATGATTCTTTTCATCGAGGCCGGTATCAGAGGAGGCGTCTCGCAGAGCAGCAACAGATACGGGGAAGCAAATAATAAATACATGGGGAGTGATTACAACTCTGATGAGCCTGAGTCTTACTTAATGTACCTAGACGTCAATAATCTCTATGGATTTAGAATGAATCAGCAAATGCCTCAGTCGAATTTCGATTGGGTGTCAGATGAAGATTTTTATAAAATTGATCTGTTGAATATGTCAGATGAGTCAGACATCGGTTACATTTTCGAGGTGGATTTGGAGTATCCTTTAGAGCTGCAGGACTTACATAAAGACCTTCCACTATGTCCTGAAAAATTCACCCCACCAATATCTAAATTACCAAAATTAACAACGAATTTATACGATAAGAAAAATTATATTATTCACTATCAGAATTTAAAGCAAAATTTACAACTGGGTATGAAAGTAACTAAAATTCACCGCATTTTAAAATTCAATCAGAACCCTTGGCTTAAGAAATACATTGATCTAAATATCGAATTAAGAAAACAATCCGATAACGAATTCAAAAAGAATTTTTATAAACTCATGGTCAATTCGATTTTCGGAAAGACGATTCAGAACACACGGAAATATAAGGATGTGAAATTGGTGACGAAATGGTCTGGACGCTATGGAGCCAAATCCTACATCTCTCAACCGAATTTTCACAGCTGTACAATACTAGAAGAAGATTTATTGCTCATAGAAATGAAGAAGAAAATTGTTATATTGGATAAACCGATCTACTTAGGGTTTTCGATACTCGACTTATCCAAAACCGTCATCTATGATTTTCATTATAATTACATAAAGAAAAATTTCGGAGAAAATGCTTAACTGCTTTATACCGACACGGACAGCTTGATTTATAATTTCTTTAATTTCGACTTTTATAAAATTATGATGCGTGATATTCATAAATTCGACACTTCGGATTACCCTGAAGATAATATGTTTGATATGCCGCGGGTCAATAAGAAAGTAATCGGCTTGATGAAAGATGAACTGCACGGTAAGATCATGACGTCGTTCATTGGACTGAGGTCGAAAATGTACTCGTATAAAACACACGAAGGAAAAGTTGGTAAACGGGCCAAGGGTGTGGCCTCTGCCGCCCTAAAAACAATCAGCTACGATAACTATTATGATTGTTTGTTTAACGACACCACGGTTTCGAGAGAGCAGTCCAATATTGTGTCCAGAAAACATGAAGTGTTCACAATGAAACAGAAAAAATTAGCCCTCAGCCCCAATGATGACAAGAGAATTGTAAATTACCCTAATACTGACACACTACCATGGGGTTATAAAATTATATAATTCTATTGTTTATTTTTTATAAATAAATTTGAAATTGTAACACTGAATAATTATTTGTGTTTGTTTTCCTGTTCTTTTTTATTTGTGTAGAATTTAACAGAATTTTAAATAAACCGCAGTTTTTTTCACATATAAATATATATATTTATTCATAAAAGATTAAACATATTATATAAAAATAATAATAATAATAATTATTTTGAAAAATAGAAACAGTAGCTCAATCAAACGATGTTGGACTTATTAATCCAAGAATTTTGACTTTTATCAAGACCCAGCCATTTAACGTACAACTTACGTCCTTTTTTCTTAAGCACTTTCTCTACCAGATAAACGTCAGGTTGTTTGGTTAACTGTAGCTCATGTGCGTAAAAACCCCCCTTAATCGGGTGACCTAGTGAATCCTCAAGCAAATACGTCACGGGATTCGTCAACTGTACTTTTCTAATTTTGAAAATCTCTGGGGAAAACTGAAGCGTGTATGATTTTTCAAAGACGCTTTTGATTTTTCTCACGTGCACGTAATCACCGAGTTTATATTTAATACGAGGATCTGTCATTTTGATGTTGCTGTAAACGGTGTCCAGAATATGTTTCTCGTTCGCTTTGGTGACGTCAATCAGCCTCATTCCAATGGTTCTATGTTTTCGCTCGTTGTATGACTTCAACAGATCAGGTAAGATATCTATCCATTTATATTTTCCACGGAAACTGAACTCTTGCCACATCAGTCGTTTCAACTTCCTGTTGAATCTCTCAACAACAGATGCCTTCACAGTGCTATAGGTTGAATAGTGAATGATTGAATGTTTTCGCATGAGATTTTGAAATTTCACGTTGTAGAACTCGCGACCGTTGTCTGTGTGCAAGAGATGTGGAGTATTTTTAGCCTTCTTCAGCACTGCCCCCATAGCCTCGGTAACATCCTGCCCTGATTTAGTTTTTAAGGGTTTAACCCAAGGGAATTTAGAAAACACGTCGATAATGGTGAGCAGATATTTGAATCCTCTGTTCTCGCGAGCGTATGGAATCATTTCCACCAAATCAGCCTCCCAAAGGTCATTAAGACCCTTTGTGATCACTCGCCGACGAGGATAGTTTTTGCGCGCCGGCTTATGCAATTCCCTGATCACCTGTCTCTTGCTCATTTCGCTATATGTCCGCTGAACGAAACGATCTGTTGTTGTTGTTGTTGTCACTTTTAACTCGGAATTTACATTATTTTCCCCCACCACTACTCATTTTATTTTCATACTTTTCAAATATTGGCGCCAAACCGTCAGTCACTTTTTTCATTGTTACTTTCATGAATTCATTCTGCATTTTTTTCATATCAGCATTCAATTTTTTCAATGTGTTCTCTTCAATCCTGTTTAGCTTTCCCTCGATTCGATTCAGTTCGTTATCGAGATAAGTTTTCGTGGACGTCAGCTGAGCATGAATGATCGATTCATCGTTGGTCAGGAGATCTCGAAGATTCTTTTCGATTTCCTCATATTTGACTTTTATTCTCTTTAAAAATTTCTCCTCGGATTCTTCTGTTGCACGAGCCAGCATGTCGAATCTTCTTTTGAATTCATTGTGAATTTGTAAAACGTACCGTTTAGTTGCGGAATCGTTCTCGTTTATCGGATCACCTACGTTCATCAGCGTTCTACCCCCGAAATCAAAGTTCCCTTTTACATCCAACATTAATTTAGGAATATTACGGAGCGGTTTATCACCGCTCCTGCGACGTCCAAATTTGTCAATGCTCATGACGATAGTGACGTAAACGACGCTTTCCTGCCAAGTATTTATTCGATAATATCCGCCTCACGCAGTTCCTCGACTATCGCCAGGATCTCGTTTTTATGTCCCGTGTGTCCGGATTCCTGCGAAGCGATCAACAGCTGCAATCTCTCCACCAGTTCATTAACGTCATCCCAGTACTGAAGCTGAGGTTTCGCCTCCACGTAATCTTTATAACTCGTCCCCGTTCTAGCAAGAGGATTTTTAGAGAGATTTTTTCGGTATTCCTTTATGTATGTACGGTATTTTTCAGTGGCGGATCCTTGTTTTCTCTGAACGGCGCTGTAATACCTTTTGGTGGCGTTCGTTCTGTCGAGAATTTCATTGTACTTTGCGACATCATCAGATGTTATTTTAGAATGCTCCGGATCCTTCATGAACAAAAGCTCATACAGACCCTCCGTGCCTTCATACCAATTCGCCCCTATGTTCAGGTCATCATTGTCGATGGTCACCATTGAATCTCCTATGGACCATCTGCTCCCGTCGAACTTTATGCCTCGTGGAGATTTATCAATAGATTTATCATTTAAACCGTACAGTAACACGTAATGTTTGGACACGGGTCCGAATTCATCCAGAGAGGCTGATAATTCATCACGTCCTTGTTCGGATAGATATTCATGTGTCATCGCATCCTCTACAGATACGTTCGGGTCGTCGCTCGTCACCGATTCTAATTCGAGAAATTTTGCACGAGGGCGAGCAATGGCGGCAGCGGCGGGAACGTCTGAAGAAACAGATTCTGAAACTTTTGGTTCTGCGACTAGATTCGTTTTCATCTCGCTGATATCTTGCATCTTGATTCTTTTCTCTTTCGATTTCGGCTGAGAGATTTTACGTTTCAGTTCTTTCCGTTCAGACCGTTTTTTCACTTCTTTGATTTTCCTTTTTTCCACACCGTTTTCAGCTAATTTCGTTGTCGTTGTCGTTCGCCTCACCAGTGTTTCTAACGGGGCCACGATAGGTCTGAAAGTTTCCTGTAAAGCACGTTCACTGGCTGCGAGGCCCCGCTTCAGATCGAGATACTTTCGACGCATGGACTCACTCAACGATATGATTCTCTTTAAATTTTCTCGCCGCTCCATCATGTACAGAGAAGAGATTATGCGTTAGTTTCAAGGGTGATGGTGGTGGTAGTAGTACTGTCAGAACTCTTCGACTGCTCGAATAACTGTATCGTCCATCGAATGTTGTTTGATCCTTTTATACATCATCATTCCATTTTAAGAATTTATCAAACCCCTTGCGATAACGAGCGTGCTTGCTGTCTTTATCAATCACGGCGAAACCATACTTTTCTTTCCAACAGCACGCACAGAAGTCCTTGAAACGCTCAAATGACATATCCGCCCCCACATGTTCATCGTGTACATGCTTCAGATTGACGGGATCTTGTTGAAATAGGATTATAAGATTCGCGTTGTCCCTTTACATAAGAAAAAAATAAAAATTTGATTCGGTTCATCTCTCACACATCATCTCTTACCTTATCAGATGTTTGGGACATCGCATATACGTTTAGTTGATATAAAAAACGTCTATATTTTTATGTCTGCTCATACAGAAAAATTGACGTATGGGATGCTGAGGACATATTGATACGTCATCATATAAAAACAAGGAATTCTCTCTGGCCTCATCGAATTCAATCACTTCTGAACCGTCCGCGTACGGAAAAAATCCAATTCCTTTAATATTCTTCAATATTCTGGCCAACAATTGATATTTCGGTTGAAACAAAGATTTAGAATACAAATAGACGTTCTCGAAACGTAGACCATCAGGATGAATCAATAAGTTAAGCATCAAGTTAGTTTTACCGCTATTCGAGGCGCCACAAATGATACATCTAATGCTGTCGGGCAACAGAGAACCGTGACGTTTTACACGACGACCGATTATTTTTTCTTCAAACTCGTCATCTAAGCTTGTGACTCGCAGACACCGATCTCCTTTAACGAACCGCATCTCGACACAGAGTGCTCCGAGTTATAAATACGCGCTTTTTTTTTTATAGCCGTGCCATTCGCGTTCGTACTATGTTAACGTTCGGCGGTTCAGGTTTATTAGACCGCATCATAAATAAACTTCCGGTCGAATTTCACATACCTGGCTACAAGTATTGCGGCCCAGGAACACATCTTTCAAAACGCATTTTGCGTGGTGACAGACCTATAAATAAACTTGATTTAGCTTGTAAGCATCACGAATCGCTTACTCCTTAAATAACAATCTCGCAGAAAGACATAAAGCAGATCGAATTCTGGCCGAAGAAGCTGATCAACGTCTCAAGTCATCAGACGCGTCGATCGGTGAAAAACTTGCATCTTTAGGCGTTAAATCCGTAATGAGGGCTAAAGTTAAATTCGGCATGGGTCTTCGACGAAAAAATAAGAAAAAGAGTTCACGAAAAAGAGCAGGCACAAACGTGCTCAAAACGGCTGTCAGTAAAGCACGTGATGCCATACGAGGCGACATTCCAAACGTTTCGTCTGCCATTAAAGCTGCCGTGAAGGAAGCTGAGACTGTCATGAAGAAAAATAAGAAGGATTTATCTCCGCGAATCATCCCAGTCCCTAAACGAGGAGGTATCTTACCACTGATACCCATTTTCGCGACCTTGAGCGCTCTGGGTGCCTTGGCGGGTGGCACTGCAAGTGTTTATAAGGCTGTTAAGACGTCCGCCGCGAAGGAACAACTAAAAGAAGCGCAGCGACATAATAAAACGATGGAGGCAGTGGCTCTGCGCAGCGGAAAAGGTTTATATTTGAAACCGTACAAAAAAGGATTCGGTTTAGCTATGATGCCAAAAAACTGCCTGTCAGGGCGTTGACGGATCGGGACCTGAGAAAATATGGGAAAAGAGTGCCCAATTTTCGAGGAGTTTTTATGCGTGACGCTCTACCTAATAAACCACACAAAAGAGAATGTGGATTCGTTAATTTGGATGACGAGTCCGGTCCCGGAAGCCACTGGGTGGCCTACATCATCAAAGACAGAAACGTTTGGTACTTCGATAGTTTCAGAGATCTGAGACCCCCGCGTGAACTCGTGAATCACTTCGGTAAAGACGCTCACATAAAATATAATCACGAAAGAGTGCAGAATTTCAACACTTTCATCTGTGGTCATTTGTGTCTCGAATTTCTAATAAATAATCACGCGTGTATGCTCCGGTAGACAGTGTACCGATGTCGTTTACGATCACGGGACGATCGTCGCAACTCAGCGTAGATTTCTATCCTCCAATAGAACTTGATCCGAATCAGAGTTATGTAGTTGGCTTGGTAGATTTCGAAACGTACATGTCGATTCCGAACATAGACTCTTCCAACAACACGTTAAATTACAATGATAAAGAATTAGAGTTACCGACGGGGATGTATGAGATAGACGATATTAATAACTACATAAGAAGCAAGCTAGGAGTGGAACACACCGAGAGCGAGGCATATTATCATCGCGTCATTAAAAAGGAACGTGCCAGTGGTGAAGAAACATCTCAGAGGACCGGAGGCGAAAGCGATAGTTTCATTAACATAACCCCAAACACTAATACATTGAAGTGCAGCATTATAAGTTCATATAAAATCGATTTCACTCCCGAAAACAGCATAGGAAAATTGTTGGGGTTCAAAAAGAGAATACTGGAGCCTAACATTATACATGAATCTGATGAAACAGTTGAAATTTTCAGAGTGAGTGTTATTCGAATCGATTGCAACATCGTGACGGGGAGTTACGCTAACGGAAAACCCGCACACACACTTCACGAATTCTTTCCTGCCGTGGAACCCGGATATAAAATAATCGAAGCTCCTAGTAACATTATATATCTCCCAATAAATACTCAAATAATCAGTAACATTACAATAAGAGTAGTGGATCAGGACGGACGTTTGATAAACTTTCGCAAGGAGGAAATCAATTTACGCCTGCACTTGAAACCCGTATAATATGGGACTGTGTTTCAACGGAGAAGATAAAATCACCGGACATAAAAAAACCAATCGTCAACACAACCGCTATCATCTCCACCGTGCGAATACAAGTTGACAATAAAAAATAAACAGTTTCTGATCGCGTTGGGGTTTAAACTGGTAAAGAAAAGAATAAACAAAAAATGACTTCCGAAATGTTGAATGTATTGGCCAAAGCGACCTACGATAATTCCATCACTCGTTTCGAAACGCACACCCATCAACCGTATATCGCAAACGCTCTGGGTCCGAACGACGAAATCCGGATACCGATTAACCAGATTGATATTTATACGAACATAAGTGAAAGTTTCATTTACATTGAGGGAAAAGTAACGAAAAAACCGGACGCTAAGACTGAAGATCTACAACCTGTCACGAATGCGTTTGCCCACTTGTTCGAAGAGATCCGTTATGAGCTCAACGGGCAAGTTATCGACAAATGTCGCAACGTGGGGATCGCCAGTACAATAAAGGGATACGCGACGTTCAACGAGATCGAGGCTAAAACGTACTGGAATTATAAAGGGAGTGCTGTGAACAAAGATGGATACTTCAGCGTGAGTCTGTCGCTTAAAACGCTCCTCGGCTTTCCGGAACACTACAATAAAATTTTAGTGAACGCGAAACATGAACTAATCTTGCTGAGGGGAAAAAGCGACAGCAATGTTTTCACAGCCGACTCCGCAAGTCTTCAGCTGACACGCATAGCTTGGCACGTGCCTCATGTAAATGTGAGCGATTATGAAAAAATACACTTACTCAAGATAATCGATGCAGGAAAAGATATTACCATACCATTCAGGTCCTGGGAACTTTACGAATGTCCCATGCCTGTCAACACAACTAAAATGTCCTGGAATGTAAAAACTAGTACGGAAATGGAAAAGCCGAGATTTGTCATTGTAGGATTACAAACACGGTCCGAATTGAAAAATGACGCGAGCAAATTCAATCACTGCAACATGACTAACGCAAAGCTATTTTTAAACTCCCAAGTATATCCCTATGATAATCTACACGTCGATTTCAAAACCGATCGATACGAGTTCCTGTACAACATGTATGTGAATTTTCAAAAATCATACCTGCGTCGTCGAAGCGAGCCACTCTTCGACAGGAAACAATTTAAAGAAACGGCCCCGTTAGTCGTGATCGACTGTTCGAAACAAGTAGATGGAATCAAAACAGGTCAGGTCGATGTCAGGATTGAAATAGAGACTAATGCACCGATCCCCGAGAAGACGGCAGCCTTTGCCCTCATAATACATGACCGAATTATCGAATACAACCCTTCTAACAATCTGGTGAGGGTTTTAGTCTGACCATATTAAAGGACGTGAAATGAATTAACCGCCAGTATGCCGAGCGATCCGATACCGCATGTTACAAAAATGTTTATAATAGATCTACAGGGGTTTAATTTTCCTCGATCAAGAAAATTAGTATGTAAAGAAATAGCTATATTAAATACGGTTGACAATAGCTTCGTGCACAGATTCGTTAACCCGCCCCTCGACATAGGGGTGTTTCATTTTAAAACATTATTTCACATCAACTAGCTCCGAAATAATATACACGGCTTATCTTGGAACCACCATCATCCGGATGTCCAAATATTAAAACAAGAAGAGGTTTTCGACTTCATAAAGACACACATAGGTATCAATCCATCGCTGTAAAGGGGTCCGAGAAGAAATTTTGGTTCAACGCTTAGGTATGAATGACGTACGAGATTTATATGAAGAAAATTGTCCACCTATGAGAGAACTAAAAAAAAATTTTAAACGATGTCATTGTAACAAACACTCTGATAATAATGAATTAAACTGCACGCTCGAAAACGTGTTTCATTTATATAATTGGTATAGTATTGTAAAAGAAGCTGTGAAATGAAATTAAAAAAAATATTCCCAATTTTATTAACATGAATATTGTAAAACCCCAAATAAATATTATAAAAAAAACAATTTTGTAAAAATGATTTATGAAATGATATTAAATAAATAACTCACATATATAAAAACAATTTGTTTTATTTTTTACAAATCTACATCGAGTATATAGGTATTTTCCTTTTCTTTTTGAGTTTTCTCTTCTTCCGTCTTTTGTATTTTAGTCGGAGACTCAGAAACCGGATCAGGAGCCACCAGAACTTTGATCCCTTTACTGTTGTCAATACTATACATAATGAAAGATAAATCTTGCTATCTTTTGTTATAATATTTCTAGCACCAAATCTAAAAAAAAAAAAAAACGTAAACATAAATAAAAATAATATATTTTTTTATAAGCACCAATTAGTTATCCTATATTCCGATTTAACCGTGTAAACCGGGAATATTCCCAATTTTATTAACATGAATATTGTAAAACCCCAAATAAATATTATAAAAAAGAAATAAAATTATAAAAAAAAACAATTTTGTAAAAATGATTTATGAAACGATAATAAATAAATTACTAACATATATAAAAACAATTTGTTTTATTTTTTACAAATCTGCCTCGAGTATATCAGTATTTTCCTTTTCTTTTTGTGTTTTATCTTCTTCAGTCTTTTGTTTTTTAGTAGGAGACTCAGAAACTGGATCAGGAGCCATCAGAACTTTGAGCCCTTTACTGCTGTCAATACTGTTACTGCTCCCAAATTCTTCACTCGTATCAAAACGATATAATTTAAGAGCCTTCTTAAAAATTTCGAATTCTTCTGGACTTTCGACATAAGTTCTTAAATATGTCACGGGTAATGTGCCAAACTTTTTATCAAGTGTTTCTTTTTTAGGGGAATAACATAATGAAATATAAATTTTGTTGTCTTTAGTTATAATATTTCTAACGCCAAATCTAAAAAAACCCAAAAACATAAATAAATATAATATATTTTTAATTAGTTATCATATATTCCGATTTAACCGTGTAAACCGAAGTATTAGTGTATTTAACTATAAAATAATGTCACTTACCTGAACAAATGTTTGATTACAACTTCCAACATTGAAGTTTTTAAATTTTTTTTGTCTAAGGACTCTACAATTAGTGTTGTAGGAATATCCATAATATAATATAATATAACTCGATGTATTCTAACTTAAAGAAACTGGTTGTTTGTTTTAAATATAATTTATTTCGTATTTATAGTACTAGATAAATGTCACATTTCTATATTACCCTAATTTAGTATTATTACAATGTTATCCACCATAATTTATGGGTACTTATTTTAAATACTGCTAATTTCAGTTTTTTTTATCATCGCTTAAATGAGTCATATGTTATTGCAAATTTTAAATACAAATACATTACTATATTATCTTAATTTGGTGTTATTAGAAAAATTATCTATCAAAAATTTATGAATGTATGTCATCCATTAATTACTCTAAAACAGTGAACATCAAACAAATGAATTACATAATTAAAATCTCTTTTTATAATTCTTATTTTTTGGAAATAAGGCACATAAAAACTCGTTTCTGCTTACCGTGATTTACGAGCCGTTGTGGGGAGGGGAGGGGCAACGAATCTCCACTTCCTTGAGACCCCCCATATGCGCGTGGCCGTCCTGATAGACTAATTTGTAAATTTTTCGCCGAAAACCACGTGCCCCTATGACGTCAGGGTCCAAAGGTTGAAAGTGGCCGTTGAAATTCCCCCTCCATATGAGCGCTGCGGCCCCGATAGAATATTTTTCAAATTTTTCACCGAAAACCACGTGACCCTATGACGTCAGGGTCCAAAGGTTGAAAGTGGTCTCGGACGATCCCAGTGTATCTACTCACATAGGTGTCTTTTTAAAATATATCGAAATAGTTTTGACAGTTTTTTTAAATTCCATCCCTTAAGGGTGAAAAGGGTGAAATGTGATTTCAAGAATTCCTTAATATGTCTTAAGATCCATAAAATATCAACTTGGTTTTTGTTTATGAAGATTACCCATATAAATGCCGAAAAATATATTTCAGGATTTTATCCTAATCAACCCATAAACGGGTGAATCTACATTCTAGGTGAATTATACATCCCGTCGTGTTTCCTGTCTTTGTTGAGTTATAACATTCCATTTTGGTAAATAGGTGTATTTTTAAATTATCTCAAAATGGTTTTGACAGTTTTTTAAAATTCACCCTTAAAGAGGTAAATGGATATGTTTTATTCGATAGAACGTTCCTTTGACATAGATACATGAAATTCGCAAAGTATATTCGTTCCATAATGTGAGCACCCACTAAGAAGAAAATTTTCGAAAGTCGACCTCTACGGGTCTAAAAAGGGGGTCAAATATGATTTCAGAGATTCCTCAATATCTTTTAGGACCAATCAGTTATCGACTTGGTTTTTGCTTACAATGGTTATCATCATCATCTTAAGCCCATAAACGTCCCACAGTAGTCTCATCGAGCCGTAATTTTCACTACCGTACTGCTACTTTTATGTTGGACACGAGCCTTTTATTCCGAAGAGTGAAGTTTCAGGTCTACAACTCACACGGTGACCTAATATGGGTTGGGTGCGGTGATATATTTATGATTATGCTTTTTTTTAATTTTTATTTATTTTTTATTATCTTAAATGAGGAGGTCAAATACAAATATCCATGCCCTGGCTGGGATTCGAACCCGAGACCTTTAGCACGAGAAGCAGGGTCGCTACCACTGTGCTACTGACGTCGGCTATACAAATGGTTATACAAATGTTTAAATAACATATATTCAGGATTTTGCCTTAATTAACCTTTAAAAGGGTGAATCTACATTCGGGATGAATTATAGAACCCTTCATATTTTCAGCGTTTTCTTTTTGGCATATATATGTTTTTTCAAAATCTTTAGGAACCGTTTTGACGTTTTTACTTGCCCGACCTTAATATATAAGGGGCAAGTATTGTAATCGCGAAAATTTTCAATATCGAGATTTTGACTGATGACCACGTTTCAAGGTCCAGGGAATCCAAAAAACCTATTTTCGAAGGGCCGTCCGTCCGTCCGTGCGTGCGTGCGTGTGTGTGTGTGCGTGCGTGCGTGCGTGCGCGTGTGTGTGTGTGTGTGTGTGTGTGCGTATACACGATAACTCTAGAACGGTTCAACTTAGAGAGTTCGTTTTGGAACTAAAAAATTCTCCTACGGAAGTTACTAAACTTTAAAATTTTTAAAAATCATAACTAGTAAACCAAGCCTTGGAAAGCCTTGGAAAAAATTGTATAAAACATAATTTGATGTATTTTTGAAGGTTTACCTAAATCTTTTTTTTTTATTATTTTTTTTTTTATTTTATTTCTTTTATTATTATTATTTTATTATTATTTTGGGGTTTGTCAAGTCTTGACAAGCGTCCACTAATCTCAAACTTCAGCAACCTTTTGAGCCGCGAGTTATATATTCCAAACCGCTGAATCTACAATAATTTATTGATGACTTTATTATTTGTAATTCTTGTGAAATATAAAATAAGCTTACATTGTAAAACTGAAAATCATATATATAGAGAACATTTGAATATTGTAATCATCTTTTGTCAAACCATCGTGTGTTAATAAAGTAATTTTTTAACAACAACTTCTTTTTAAATTTTAACTGGCGCAGTCGTTAGAAAGTTGTCTCACGATTATATAAGACAAAATCGCTTAAGTATCCGGTTCGTATCAACGATTCAGAGGCAAGAACCAAGAAACAAGAAAGAAGAAAAGAAGTCCGATAAAAGGTCCTGGGCAACAGAACAAAAATCGTCCAAGTCCAGCAATGAAGATCGCCTTCATATTAGCACTGTAAGTTTTGATTTAACATATATTTTTGCTCGTTAATTATATCCAAAACCCTATATTTATTTTTATCCTATATCTATTTTTACCTAAAAATTATAAACTCATATGTCCAATAACGAAATTGATAACTTAATTGATCAATTCGCAGCTACCGCGTTAAATATGACCACTCCAATTCAAAATCCAACAATTCAAGTTACTAACCCTTTACACCAAGCACAACCACAAGTTAATTATCAACTTTTAAAATTATATGTAGATACCATTCCAAATTTTGATGGAAACCCTAACGTTTTAGGAATTTTTATTAACAACTGCTAAAGCGTAATAGCTCATTTTGCAGATAATAGTAATAATACGTTAAACACATATATTCTACGCGCAATAATCGGTAAACTAACAGGCAGAGCCCTAACCCTTATAGGTTCGAGACTAGAATTAACCGATTGGGTAGAAATAAACAATGCTTTGATACTGACATTCGGAGATCAGAGAAACATAGATTGTTTAGTACAAGACTTAATTATTTTACGTCCTAGTAAGAATGAAACCCCTTACGCCTTCGGCATGAGATGCCAAGACGCCAGGAGTTTAATCCTATCAAAATTAAATTCTACTAGTATGACACCCGACGAGAGAACTATTCACATTAAAAATTATGATGAATTAGCGTTAAAAACCTTTATCAGAGGCCTTCCTGGGCATCTACAAAATAATATTAGGCTACGAAACCCTGACAGTCTAGAAAAAGCAATGTCATTAGTAATAGAGGAAGAAAATTTCCTTTATAGTCAAAATAGATCAAATAATTTAAGTAATCCTCAAATACTCTATAAACCAAATAACAGAGTAACCCCCATTAATTTAACAGCCCCGCAAATGCATAGAACAATTCCGCAAAATTCTAACCAACCGCTTAGAAAACCAAATCCAGCCTATCAAACACATAACAGATTCTCTCCCACTTTACATAGAAATCCAATGCACCTTAACCAACAAACTCCTTTCCAAAATTCATATAGACCAAACTATCAAAATTTCCAACATAAAACTCCCACACAAATCTCCCGCATGTAATGGCAACCTGTAAATGCATCCTCTCAAAGATCCAATCAAATTCGAAATCAATTTAATCCTAGACAAAATCAATACAGATGAGAACCCATGGATATATCATCCGGTTTTTCAAAATACCAACCCCAAAAACCCTTCGCTCAAAATCATTTATTTGCACAAGAAATAGAACCGTCAAATTTAAATTATAATAATTTTGAAATTTCTAGTAATGATTTTGAAACGAATGCATGTAATTTAAACTCTTATGACACAAGTTCTCAAATTGCAAGTTACAACGAAAGCGAATACACGTTAGACTCGATTCAGCAAAATTGTTCTGACAATTACGAAAATGCTGACTATCAAAATTGTTTAACAAACGACAATGACCGACCTTTCAATGAATCATATGACAACACGAATGTAAATTTTCTAGAGGACATTGGCTCAAACCACCTGACATAATAAACATAAACCTTGTCAATTCCAACCTACCGTATGTCCTAATTCCCGAAATAAATGCCAAATTCCTTATCGATACTGGTAGTTCTCGAAGTTTAATTGACCCAAAATTAGCTTACAAATATTTTCAAAATTCAATTTTTAAAGAAAGTTTCCAAATTCAAACTGCACATAATATTTCATGTCATGATGAAGTAATACAAATCCCTATTTTCACAATTTTCAATGTAAAAGAAACACATAAATTTTATTTATTCAGATTTAGTGATAATTTTGATGGATTAATTGGCATAGATCTTTTAAAACAATTGAAAGCTAACGTCAACCTTGACTCAAAATTAATTATTACCCCTCATGTTTCTATTCCTATTATTTGTGAAACTGAAGACACTCAAAAACAACCCCAAAATAATAACAATTTTCAAAATTATTCAGTAATTGTTCCAGCAAGAACAGAGCAAATAGTAAAAATACCTGTCAAAATGGAAGAAGGTATAGGTCTTTTAGAATATCGGAAATTTGCACAAAACGTTGAAACTCCTAAAGCAATAGTAAATGTTAAGAATCATTTTGCCATTACCACTAATAAATTCATTCACTAAACCAGCAGAAATAAACTTTAGATCACCAATAGACATTGAACCCTTAAACATTCAAGAATTCAATTTTACACAAAAAATCATTCCCGAAACTAACTTAAATAAAGACCTTGACAAAATTTTAAAATCAAATTTAAAAAACATACGTCTAGACCACTGTAATTCGGAAGAAATTAAAGCCCTTCAGAAATTATGTTTTGAATACAGAGACATATTTCATAGTGAAAAAATCCCATTAAGCTTCACAAATAAAATACAACATCAAATTAAATTAACAGATGAAACTCCCATATTTACAAAAACATATCGTTATCCCCAAGTCCATAAGACCGAAGTTAAAAATCAAATTGATAGTTTACTAGAACAAGGCATTATTCAGCCATCATCATCTCCTTATTCAAGTCCGATTTGGATAGTTCCAAAGAAATTAGATTCATCAGGTAAAAAGAAATGGAGAATGGTAATTGATTACCGCAAATTGAATGAAAAAACAGTATCAGATAAATACCCACTTCCAAACATTTCTGACATCCTTGACAAACTCGGTAAAAGCCAATACTTCACTACTCTCGATCTTGCAAGTGGTTTTCATCAAATAGAGATGAACCCTGAAGACATCGCTAAAACAGCCTTTACAACTGAAAATGGGCACTATGAATTTAAGCGTATGCCCTTTGGACTAAAAAACAGACCTTCCACGTTCCAAAGATTAATGGATAATGTTCTCAGAGGCTTACAGAACGAAATTTGTGTAGTATATTTAGATGACATTTTAATATTTAGCGTTTCCCTTCAAGAACACATTGAAAGACTAACATCCATTTTTGAACGTTTAAGACAATCAAATTTCAAAATTCAGTTAGATAAATGCGAGTTCTTAAGAAAAGATGTTTGTTATTTAGGTCATATCATAACATCAGAAGGTGTTAAACCAAATCCCGATAAAATTCAGTCAATTAAAAATTTTCCTATTCCAAAAACTCAGAAAGAAATTAAAAGCTTTTTAGGCCTAGTAGGCTATTATCGTAAATTCATTCAAGACTTTGCAAAAATTACTAAACCTCTTACACTTTGCTTGAAAAAAGGTAGTAAGATAGTTCATGATCAAAATTTTATAACTGCCATCAATACTTGTAAAGATTTATTAACTAATGCCCCTATATTACAATATCCAGATTTTTCCAAACCCTTTTTATTAACTACTGACGCATCTAACATAGCCTTGGGTGCAGTCCTCTCACAAGGTCCTATTAATGCAGACAAACCTATAGCTTTTGCTTCCCGTACACTCAATGATTCGGAACAATGTTACAGCACTATAGAGAAAGAATTACTTGCCATAGTTTGGGCATGTAAGTACTTCCGACCTTATTTGTTTGGTAGAAAATTCACGATACAGACTGATCATAGACCTCTCGTTTGGCTTTTTAACTTAAAAGAACCAAATTCAAAATTAGTTCGTTGGCGTTTACGATTGGAAGAGTATGAATACGTTATAGCTTACAAAAAAGGTAGTACAAACACTGTAGCTGATGCACTTTCTAGAATTTCAATAAATGCACTAGAAAATGAATCAATCATAAATAACCCCGGAGACATTGATCAAGCAACTTTAGATTACTTTCGAAATTTAGCTGAAAACCCTATCCTTGACGATACCCCTATTACAAACGGCAACCCCGAAACTTATAAAAACCCAAAACTCCAAATTCTTTCCGATATCCAAATTAGACCCCCAAACGATAAACAAATTGAAATAGGTTCTTCCACGCAACATAGTAATTTTAATGAAACAACTAATAATGGAATAACAATATTAGACGACATTATAAATAATAAAACCAACCAAATTTTAGTATTCCCTCAAGTACACTACAAATTAAACGTTAAACAAGAAAACATAGATTCACAAAAAATCATAACGGTCAAAATTCCAAATTCTTGTAATGAAAAATTAATTTTAGAATTTTTAAAAGATTATACAGTTAACGAAAAAACATATTGGCTTTATTTTCATACAGAACAATTGTACAGAGACTTTTGTAAAGTTTATTTAGAAAACTTTTCAGAACGTGGTCCCAAATTAATTAAATGCACTAAATTAATAAATACGATCGAAGACAAAGAAGAACAAATTTTGCTTATAAAAAACCATCATGAAGGAAAAGTTAACCATCGCGGCATCCTCGAGACATTAGAACATTTAAAACGCAATTATTATTGGAAAAACATGAAACTATCCATTTCAAATTACATAAATTCATGCGATATATGTCAACGTACAAAATACTCCAGAAAACTACCTTACACACCCATGATGCTCACTGAAACTCCTTCTAAACCTTTCCAAATTGTCCATATTGATACTTTTACTTACGATGGAAAAAATTATTTAACATTAGTCGACGCGTTTTCAAAATTTGCGCAAGCCATATCCATTATGGGAAAAACAGCAATCCACATAAGTAATGCTTTAATCAAATACTTTACTTGTTTCGGAATACCAGAAAATTTAATTTTAGATAACGGCACAGAATTTAATAACACAACTGTCCAAGAACTCTTAAAACTTCATAAAATAAATATACATTTCACCACCCCCTCACATCATGAATCCAATAGTGTTGTAGAGAGATTTCACTCAACTCTCATAGAACATCTTAGAATCCTAAAAGAAACACACCCAAATGAAACTGAAAATTTAATGGATTACGCAATCTTAGGTTATAATAACTCCATACACAGCGCAACAAAATTCACCCCTTTTGAATTAACCTTTGGTCACACCCACTTGAGAGACCCACACGAAATTTTCCTGCCAAATTCATTCTATTCCGATTACATACAAAATCATAAAGAAAAACTGAAACATGTTTACGAAAAAGTTAAAGATCGATTAATTGATAAAAAAGAAAAATCTGTCTCAAAACATAACACACAAGGAGAAACAAACTCAGAATTTCATTTAGACCAAATCGTATATAAGAAAAATCCAAAAACTCGAAATAAAAAATCCAATAGATTTTTAGGCCCATATCGTATAACTAAACTTTTAGAAAGAAACCGAGTTGAAATTGAAAATAATTTAAAAAATAAGAAAGAAATTATCCACATCCAAGAATTAAAGAAACCCACTATTGTTTCAGATTCTTCACGTCCACCAGACCAGAACTGACCTATCCTAAATTTCACAATATTATTCATAATCCCGGAATTCTCCCTTTAAAACTCGGAAATGCACAAAACGAAATAGATTATTGGTCCTTTATACAAATTTTCGATTTAAATCCAATAACTGACGAATTCGAACATCTTCAATCTAAATTTTTTTGATTTAAAGAAACTTATTCAAAATGGCACTAATGATGACGAATTTTATACTTCTTACCGTTTAGTTGACATACTACAACAAAAAATTAAAGCCCAAATAACTAGATTGAATCCAGTAAATGTATCTCAAAGATCAAAACGAGGTCTTATAAATGGTTTGGGTTCTGTAGTAAAATTTTTCACAGGAAATTTAGATCAAAATGATGCGATGAAATATGATAACGCAATTTCTGTACTGTCAAATACACAACTCAAAATTAAAACTTTAGTTAAACAACAAATAACTTTAATTCAAAATTCCACAAAATCATTTCAAGAAAATGCACAAATTTTATTTCATAATCAAAAAGCTTTAGAGTCCAGAATGACCCAAATTGAAAAATGGCTACAAACAGTCGAATTGAAAAATGTAAATAGTTATCACTACTTCATAATTCAAATGACACTCTCTCAATTAGTAACAGCTTTTCAAATAATTTATGATTCTCTGGAAAAAATAGAAATCGCAGTAACTTTTTCCAAATTAAATACCTTCCATAATTCTATAATCGAACCACATGAATTGTTAGATGAAATTAAATCCATTGAACACTACCTTTCCACTAATAAACTACCTTTTGAACCGAATTTAGAAAACGTACTACTTTTCGAAAAAATAATAGAATTAAAAAGTTTTTCAAAAAATAATCAAATAATATTTATAATACAAGTTCCTATAGTAGAGACCATAAAATATGATTATTATCATTTATATCCCTTTCCTACACTGCATAATAATTCCTTCCAAGCAATCTTACCTAATTCCAAATTTATGCTAATTGGCGAGCAGAATTATGTGTTTTTCGATGTGCAGTGCAGAGAAATATCAAGCGAACAATTCATTTGCCGAGAAGCCATACCGTTGAAGATATCCAACTCCAAGGACCCATGCGAAGTTCAAATGATAAGATTCACACAAAACTTATCTAATTGCCAATCGATACCAGTGGAATTAAGCCGGCCCAAAATCCAAAAAATCGAGAAAAATCAATGGATCGTCATCGCCCCATACCAAACGATAGCCATCCAGACCTGCAGGCAAGATTCAGAAAAAATACCCTTGTCCGGAAGTTACGTCCTGGAACTAACCCCTTTCTGCGAAGTCACCATCGAAGGAATAAAAATTCAATCACATGAAGAACCAAAAAGAAAATTCAAACAAATAGAACTACCAAAATTGAAACAAGATCTTAAGGACCCTCCTACATCAGAGATGAAGCCAATAAAATTAGACCACATCAATCTGGATCAGACCAAAAACATCTTACAGGCCATCAGCACCCAAAAGAAGAAATTGGAAAAAATCTCCGAGCCAGCCATTCATCTTAAATTTAGCATCTGGAATTTATTTTCATATATTTTAATATTTCTTGTAATCATTTTTTATTGTTACATGAAACTACGATTCAAGTTCCAGTCAAAGGCAGCAGAAGATTCCAAAAGAGGCCAGTCCACTCAACCCGAAAACTCCAGGGTCACCCCCCAAGTTTCCTTTTAAGGATGGAGGAGTTATATATTCCAAACCGCTGAATCTACAATAATTTATTGATGACTTTATTATTTGTAATTCTTGTGAAATATAAAATAAGCTTACATTGTAAAACTGAAAATCATATATATAGAGAACATTTGAATATTGTAATCATCTTTTGTCAAACCATCGTGTGTTAATAAAGTAATTTTTTAACAACAACTTCTTTTTAAATTTTAACTCGCGTCATACTAGAGACTAGTGGAGCTAAATACACACGACTGCATCCCAAACCCTGGCGATATGCAGCCGCGGAAATTACGCCAGATCCAGTGCCCGCACAATGCGGAGCGACCCGAGCAGCACTGCTTTCTGCATCCTGCAGATCAAAGAGTTGGCAGAAGATCTACAGGCGGGGATGGACTCGATTATTATTATTATTATTATTATCATTATTATTATTATTTTTATGGGAGGGCAAGTCTAGCCTCCCTTCGCCACTGATTTTGTTTAATATCACCCCTAAAGTGGTAAACTGGTATTTTTATTCGATAGAACATCCCTTGGGCATATAGACATGAAATTCGGTAAGTATATATGTACCTTCCATGATGTAAGCACCCACTAAGAAAGGATGTTATGAAATTCCAGGTTCAAAGGGTGAATCTGATTTCAGGGATTCCCCAATATCTCTTAGAACCAATAAGATATCGACTTTGTTTATTATTACAAAGGTTACTCATTCAAATGTTTTTTAAAAAATTCAGAATTTCGTCCCAATCTACTCCTTAAGGGGTGAATTATAGTACGGGTACTATAATTCACCCTAACATAGTGTTCAGTGTCAAGTTTTTAAAACAATTTCATGGTGCGAGTTAGTGCGCATGTCTGTAGTACAGTCCATTTAGCGAACATGATAAGACATATAAAACAAATTAAAGAAATATCGGTTGTAATCTTGTTTCAATAAACAAATACTATCAACCCTGTGTTTATGTGTAACATCCTAAACACATAGTTTTTCCTATGTTTGTTGAGTTATAACATTCATTTTTTGCCTATACGTGCCTTTTTCAAAACCTTTTCAAAAACAAGTATTTTGACAGTTTTTCTAAGTTTCAACCCTAAAGGGGTAAACTGGTATTTTTTATTCGATATAACATCCAATGAGCATTAAAACATGAAAATCGGAGCTTACATTCCCTCCATGACAAAGGCAAACACTAAGAAGAGATTTTTTAAAATCCGAGTTATAATTTTTGACGCACACCAACAAAGGCTATTTGGATCTAACGCAGCCCATCTAAATGACTACACTACATATTAAAAACAATTAATTAAACAATCAATACATAGATAAAATCAATAAAATTACGCATACTCAATAAAAGAAATCTTGCACAGACAAACACAAATAAATAAGATAAAAAAGTCTGTTCGAAAATTTGAACAGACTCAGGGTGATGGTAAGAGGCTATAAAGGGGCCAATTACCATCGAATATCACAGTTTAGAAAGAGAACACATTCAAATAAGGTGCAAGACTTCACACATAAAACAGTAAGTTCCATTCTATCAGGAAGAGTATCAGCCTGGCCATGAGTTCTCTGTCGTCACCTAAAGCACCTGACAGGTCATAGCACAGGCGTAACCTCTCCCTGATATCCTCGAACTGCACACATTCAGTTAAAAGGTGTAACACAGACAAATCTGTGTTACACGTCTCACAGATAGGGGACTCTTCACCTCGAAGGAGGTGTCCATGAGTCCACCAACAGTGGCCTATACGGAGGCGTGTGATGGCGGTTTCCTCCCTGCGGTAAATCCTGCAGGAAGAACCCCATGGTTTAACGTCTCCCTTAATCTGTCGCAACTTAACGTTCTGTGTGCGGCTCCACTCATGTTGCCACATGTCTAAAACCAGGAGTTTCAGATGACTCTTTGCGTCATCTGGAAAAAAACTCACATCAATCATAGGTCTGTGGGAGGCGGCTTTTGCAGCTGCATCTGCCGCTTCGTTGCCTTTAATACCAACATGTCCCGGTATCCAAAACAGCTCTACCCTCACATTCTGAGCATTCAGATTGTGGAGTACCAACCGGATCTTTAGTACAAGAAGATGCACTGGATCTGGATCTTGGATACTGTTCAGAGCGCTCAGCGAGTCCGTCAAGATAACACTTGACTTTAAAATCCGACCCCTAAGGGATGAAAAATGGTTTAGGGATGCCTCAATATCTCTTAGGCTCAATGAGATATCGACTTGGTTTTTGCTTACAAAGGTTACCCATACAAATGTTTAAAACATAAATTCACGATTTTGCCCTAATCAACCCCTAAATGGGTGAATCTACATTCAGGGTGAATTATAGAAATCTTTGTATTTCCTGAGTTGTAACACTTTATTTTGGTACGTAAGTTTCTATTTATAAAGCGTGTTGACATTTTTTAAAATTTCATCAGTTTTGACAGTTTTCTTAAATTTCACACAAGGATAAATTAGTGTATTTTGTTAGAAATAAAAAATTCGGAAAGTACATTCCTCCGTATGACGTAAGAACCCACTAACAAAAGATTTTTTCAAGTTCGACCCCTGTGTGGTGAAAAGAATAAAATGTTTTTCACGGATTCCTTAATATCTCTTAGGACAGATTAGATATCAACTAGGTTTTTGATTACAAAGGTTACCCATACACAAATTTAAAAACAAATTTTAGGCTATTGAGACCATCAATATACCGTAGCGAAGTTATATAATCTCCCAACTTCTGCAAAACTACTATTATTGAATATCTTTAATGACTCCTTCTCAAACTTAAAAAAATTTCCTGATATTAAAGCCTAACAAAGATCCTAACCTAACGTCCTCATACAGACAAATAGCCCTAATAAGTTGTATTACCAAAACTTACGAACGCCTAATTAAGACAAGATTAGAATGGTGGCTTAAGTCTAATTCTGTTCTGCCCATCTACCAACACGCGTACCGAAGATGGCACAGTACAATGGACAATATCTCACCTCTCATCACAGACATTCAGCTCTGTAACTCAGAAATGGACTACCTCATTGCCGTCTATGTGGACATAACTGAAGCCTACAATTATGTCACTATCAACATTCTAAAATACAAAATGATTAAAATTGGGCTTTACCCTGTGATGGTCTCGGCCATTATCGTGCTTGTTCGCGAAAACCTCATCTTCTGACGACACGACAATAAGATAACTGGACCAAGACTTTCGTATCGTGGGATTTTATAAGGTTTCGTACTGGGTCCAATATTGTTCAATTACACACAAGACCTAAAATATCTGATTAAACCAGAAGAAGGAATCATACAGTCGACGACAACTACATATACTTCCGTCATAAAAAAAAAAAAAAAAAACTAGAGGAAGCTCGATACAAGCTCGATACGAGCTCAATATCGCCTCATACCAATTCTTAAAATGGGCTTTCAATATTGGAATAAGCATATCCAAAGAAAACCCCGTCGCCAGGATATATTCCAGACATAGACTTAGACATAGACTTCCCCAAAATAACAGGTGTCTCAAAAGAAATTTTATATTTATTTAGCTTACTGCGTGAACGCAACGTATCCGAGGGGCGCGGGAGTTATGTCAATCGGTAGCCTGGCTCTTGGGAATTCAGTCGCTATGGAGCGTTTCTCGGGAGCAGACCGCGCGTTATGCGTGCGAGAGTTTTACAAAAACGGTGATTCGGTGACTGTAGCGCGTAGAAAATTCGGCAGTATTCGAGGTTTTCGCCACTTAAATGATGCGCCAAGCATTCCTCTCATTCGACATTGCGTTAAAAAGTTTGAAGAGACTGGTACAACGCTGGATAAATCAAAATCCGGGCGACCTAGGTCATCAAGAACGGTAGAAAACGTGGAGAATGTTAATCAGTCTGTTCGTGACGACCCGAACCTTTCAATTCGGAAGCGCGCAAGTGCTTTAAATGTGCATAGATCATCATTACATCGCATTATGCACAAAGACCTAAAGCTGCACCCCTACAAAATTCAATTGGTGCAAGAATTAAAGCCCCAAGATGCCAGTCAGAGGCTTAATTTCGTAAATCAGGTGATTGAGCGATTTTCAACGTTTACCAACATTTCGTTTTCGGATGAAGCTCATTTTCATCTTAATGGCCACGTAAATAAGCAGAACTGCCGCTACTGGAGTGCAACGAATCCGAAACGCAAACATCAGAAACCCCTACATTCGCCTAAAGTGACCGTATGGGCTGCGATGTCGGCGCGAGGAATTATCGGCCCTTACTTTTTTGAAGACGAAAGGGGGTGTGCAGTTACAGTGAATTCAGAGCGTTATGTGGAGATGTTAGACAACTTCTTGGTACCTTAACTGCAAAACTTTCCTGGCTATAACCAAAGAACATGGTTCCAACAGGACGGAGCAACTTCACAGCAACTTCACACACGTCCAATATGTCTCTGCCACGTGTTCGTGAAATTTTCTCAGGCAAATTGATCTCCCGGAGAGGTGACATAAATTGGCCTCCACGCAGTCCAGATTTAACCCCTATGGACTTTTTCCTATAGGGTTATCTTAAATCTAAAGTTTACGCCAATAAACCGACTTCACTGGCGCATTTGAAAGAAAATATCCGTCACGAAATGTCAGCCATCCCTGAGTCCACCTGCCGAGACGTCATAAGTAATTTTACTGTTCGATTAAATGAGTGCCGAGAACGCGAGGGTCTACATTTAGACGATATTATTTTTAAGAAATAAATCCCCAAAAAGTGTATTTTAATAATTAATAAACCTTTTTTCTATATACAGCTTACTTTTTTTTTAATCGATCCACTAAATATAAAATTTCTTTTGAGACACCTTGTATGAACAGTCAAATTAGGAAGCCGTCAAATTAAAATAAAAAATTGATGTGAAGTGTGAATATTCACACATTTCAGGGTTTCGCAGGTATATAATAAGTGAAGGCGGTATGCTGAGTGTGTAGGGCAAATTGTTTTTTTAATATTTTTAAAATAATTTATCGTCTGTTAATCATATAATAAGACTGGTTATTAAATTTACGCTCTTAAAAATTAAATACAACATTTGTCAAAATATAACTAGAATTTTGACAAAATAATTTCAACATAATAATAAAAATGCAAAAATAAAAACAGAAAAAATAAAATTCACTCTGTACTCGAACTCGAAACCCTTCGTTTTCCAGCGCATTTTAGCTTACGACACCATTACGCTATCGCACGCCTTGCATGTGAGTGTCTTACATTGGTATAAGTTTTGTACTTTGTGAACCAAAAACCACAAAAAATGCGTTATTTTCCGAAAACATAATCTGATCAAAAATTCCTGTTGTACTATTTCGGTTCACACCAATATACATTACTTAGAATTTTTTTAGATTTTTAGTTTAAACCATCTGGGCTACAGGGTGTGGGACAATTTTTTTTTGCACAATTTTGGGAAAAATCGCATCAAAATAATTTATTTTGCAAAAATAAAAATTTGATCGTTAATCCACGTACTAAGGGCTTTCATTTGATACCCTACTCAGAATTTAAAAAAAATATTTTTGTTTTCGATGAGCGCATATTTGTTTATATTTTTAGGGGGGTATGTTTTTTAGATGTTTTAGTATTTTTCCTATGTGCGGGTCAAAGAGTTGTATAAGCATGCCAAATTTCAACTCTCTAGGTTTAGCCGTTTGGCTACAATTTTTACCGAACAGACAGACAGACAGACAGAGAGACAGACAGACAGACGACAAAATGACGGTATAAGGGTTTTTTGGTCATACCTACAGAACCCTAAAAACGAGGTGAAATTCCTTTGCATGATTATTGATAATAAATTGTCGTGGAAAACTCACATGCAATACATAATCTGAAAGTGTGAACCAAGATTAAATCTCCTCCGCTCAATAAGCTGTCTGAATTAGGGAGTTGATCCCAACATCTATTTAATACTTTACAACTCAATACTATTAACCATAGACTAGAGTTGCATGTTGTATGGAGCTGCTTCTGTAAATAACTTGAAACCTCTGGACACTTTCCAAAATAAGCCCATTAGGTTATCGATAGGCGCTCTACACTCAACTCCAAATAACATACTTATGGCAGAACAGAAACGCACAAAATGCCCCTTGCCATAAGAAAAAAAATTAACCACAAGCCAATTCTTGATTGATCGAATAAGAAGAACCACTGATATAAAATACGCAAATTTAGCAGCCTCCGTTTTTACAAGAAACTACTGGACCAATAAACCAGTACCACCAATCATAGACTGCTCAAATCACGTGACTAACCACCTACACAACCACTCAGACAACATAAGTTGCTATAAATACCCATGGGAATTTTCCCTTCACATTGAAGAATTCAAGCATGATTTCCTTGACTTTACTTCGAACTCCTGGACAAAATAAATCAAAGGTGAATAGTAGGGTAACAGGGGAGGTACGGGACCAAAAAAGCAACGGGTACTCCAGCTAGCACTCGAGGACCACAGTCATCGAGAGCGGCCACAAGTACGAGGGTCTGCCCGTTGACCTTTGTACTTCTTTTAAGGTCACGCTGAAGAAGTGTGCGGAAGACGAGGTCACCACCCCTCCGAAGCCCCGCCCCTACACCTGAAGATCTTCATCGAGGAGCCCTGCCCAGGGCCGATATGTTGCGGGCTAGCCTAAATTTTAGGTGAAAAACAGGAAAAAAGTCCTAAAATTTGGTTTTCGTCTTTGAATGCTCCCTCGGGGTGCCTCACCCCGCAGGATGAGATTATTTTCTGGGGAAAAAATGTCGCGAGGATGCGGCGGGATCGAACCCGGGCTCTGTTGATTTCCGACCCGTGGTCTTTGACCATGAGACCATGTCGACAGATGACGGAACGTTGAAAATAAGCATTGATAAGAATCCAGTCGTCAAGCGTTATCTGCTTGAGGTGACCCGCTTGACCTTTTTAAGTGATAAATGTCTATTTTCAGATGCATTTATCTCGGGAGTATACATGTGTTTGTAATTGAAGTCAAAGTCGGGTATTTTATTCTATTTTAACAGAATTTCTATTTTAAATTTATTTTTGATGGATATGGGTTAGGAATAAAAGAATATATACATTAATTCATAAAATTTTATTGAAATAAGTTTATTTACAATATATTTTCATGAAATAAAAGTTAAAACATAATTTTATATAATGTTATTCTAAAAAAAAATCATAGAATGTTATTTTTATTTATCCAACTATTATGTTTATCGTCGAAACCTAACCATTTAACAAAAACTTTATTCTTATTTCGTTTTAGTACTTTTTCCACAAGGTAGGAAAATTTAACGTTTTGAAGCTGATGTTGATAGAATCCCCCTTGTATGTCTATATCATTCATGTCACGTAGTAAATATGTGGTGGGATTGGTCATCTGTACTTTTCTTACAACGAATATTTCCGGGGACCAATTCGGTATGTACTTTTTTATCAAATACTCCTCTGTGCTTAGATATTCGTACATTATCACCTAATTTAAATTTGGTGTTTTTGTAAGTTTGTTTAATTTTGCTGTAAACAGTTTCCAACAATTTCGATTCATCTTTTTTTGGCAACAGGCTTCATTCTAATCGTAGTGTGTTTTGTGTTATTGTATTTTTTTACGATGTCTTTTAGTAAATCTATCCATCGGTAGCAGTGGCGGACTTTCGCAGAGACAAAAAAGACAATTGTCTTGAGCTCGTAATTTTCAAGGGCCCGATTTGGGAGGTGCGGCCTTTTTTTTTGCTCTTCACTTGGATTTGGAAAGTGAGGACCTTTTTTTTGCTCTTCACTTGGATTTGGGAGGTGAGGACCTTTTTTTTGCTCTTCACTTGGATTTGGGGGTTGAGGCCTTTTTTTTTGCTCTTCACTTGGATGTGGGAGGTGAGGACCTTTTTTTTGCTCTTCACTTAGATTTGGGAGGTGAGGACCTTTTTTTTGCTCTTCACTTGGTTTTGGGAGGTGCCTTCTTAAGAAAATGGTCACCCTACCTTTGAACGCCTCTAGGATGAGGGCCCGTAAATCAAAAATGTCTTGGGCCTGGCGAAGGCTTAATCCGCCACTGATCGGTAGTGTCCAGGGAAATTAAATTCTTTCCACATTAAACTTTTTTACATTTTTTAAGTTCTATTTACTCTTTCAGCTATGGTAGCTTTTTTTTCAATGAACGTGTTATAATGATGGACTCCGTATTCTTCTGTGAGACTTGAAAAATCTTTGTTGAAGAATTCTTTACCGTGGTTTGTCTGAAGATTATCAGGTCGTTGTTTTTTAAAAACCTTCCTCATAGCCTCCTTCAGACACCTCACGCCCTGTTTTACTTTTTAGCGGAAACGCCCATACGAATTTTGAAAAACAATTGATGACAACTAATATGTATTTATCAGGGCTTCGAACCGTTATTTTTTTCGTTTCGGTTTTCGTTCCGGTTCAATTAAAAAAATATATATCGGTTCGGTTCCGGTTTTCGTTCCGGCAAAAATAACGGTTTTTTTCGGTTTTCGGTTCAGTTCCGAGTGATAAATTTGTTGTTCGCGCTACTGCGAAACCTATTTCTAGTGGGGGGTTTTTTAGCTTTAATATATTTTTTTCTACATAGTCTCGAACACGCTTGCTCCGACAGTAGCTTGTATCAGTATCGTTAGTGTGACAACTCTGGCTATTGCAGCCTTGTGTACCGTAAACCCCGTTTTTTCGGTCTCTACAAAAGACGACCCCGTCTTCTATTATTTCGTGTGTGGACTTAATTGTGTGTATGTATCAACGCGGCTGTGTGTCCCATCTCTTCTCTCTCCAGAGCGGACCAACTACTGCAGTTCAAAGGGCCCTTTGATTCGACCACGCTTCAGTACGAGGTAAGTCCATTTAACCGTTATTTCTCCAATCTTATCTTCCATATTCTACAATCGCGTAGATTTGCGCATGATACAGTCCAACCGCTTATTTTTAGTGCCCCTCAGAGCAGGGTTCTGGCCAGTGTCCCCATCCGGGAATACCACCAGATCATGCACTTAACATTTGTAAATGCTTTTATTTGTATTAGAAATTTATTTTCTACTATAATTTAGAAGAACATTTTATTCCTTATTTTGTAATAATCATACCAAGGCCGCTGCCAGGGGGGGGGAATTCTTGGCGTTCAACCCCTTCCTCTTGAAATAATGGAAGCGCATTTTTTTTACTTATCAGTTAAAAAAAATACTATTTAAAAATACTGCTCATCAGTTTAAAAAATAATCTTAAATAAAATGTAGTTTATATTCACTCACATAAACATTATCTGAACCGAAAAAAACCCATATTTTTTTTCGGTTCAGTTCCGGTTTTCGTTCCTATAAAAATAACGGTTTTTTTCGGTTTTCGGTTCAGTTCCGGTTCGAAGCCCTGGTATTAATATCCTCGGTTTTCTCTTGAAAATTTACCCATTTCAACTAAATCAGCTTGAAATAAGTCTGTAAGTGATTTAATTATAACGGTACGTCTTTTAAAGTTGATCCTAGCTGGTTTGTGTATTTCTTCAACAACTTGTCTCTTGACATTTGTTGTTAATACTTTCTTCATTTTTACACGTAATTTTTAACACGACTAATCCGTTTTAATCGATAAGATTTGTTTTTATTAAGCTTATTCTCTTTACTGCGTTTGAGGCGAACGAGTTTAAGTCGTATTAATCTATGATTATTTCCTTAATTTCATTGCTGTGCCCAGTATGACCTGCACGTTCTGATGCTATTATTAAACGTAATCTGTTAACGAATACGTTCGGATTTCTGTAGTATCTTTAATCGATTTTATCATTCACTTCCATATATATATATATATATATATACCATCACCTTGTGTGATGGGTGCGATGATGTTTCTATATTTATCAGAACTGCTGCTTCGAATTTGTTGGTTAGCTTGATATCGACGACGATTAGCATTCGTATTTGAGACGATTTCTTGATAATTTTCTTCATCTGATTTAGCAAAATTTTTAGTTTTTTTCATAAGCAGTAGTTCATACAAACCGATTGTTCCTCTATGTCTTTTATTTTTAACAATCACATCAGCTCCATCTATTTCTACCTGTGAATTACCAATGTAAAATTTCTCCGTATCTTTATCTAGTCTCATTCCATACGTTTCATCGAATTTATCAGAATCGTCATTATACATATCATATATATATATATATATATATTCTCGGCAACGGATCATATTGATCTAAATATTCCAACAGAGGCACTTCTTCAAAATTTATTTATTTATTTACTTATTTATTTATTTATTTAATGTTCGTAGCGTTGTATACAGGACTAACCCAACACTAAAACGACAACATTGTTAAAAAATATAATTACATTGATGATTATTAAGAAAATAATAATAATAATAATAATAAAAATACAATATACATATAAAAGTTATATAAAGTTGGTACAATTTTTTTTTTTTTTTAATAGGTGTATTATTAATATTTGTTAATATAATAGTTTTTAATCTGTTTTTTAAGATGTTCATAGTTTGAAAAAAGATATCAAGATTAAGAATAGAAGTTAATTTATTATAAGTAAATGAAAATCTAATAATAGGCGAATTAAAATTTGAGTTGGTTCTGGCAAAAGGCTGGTGTATTAAATTTTTGTTTCTTAAATACCGGTTTGGGACATTTATATTTATAAGTTGCATGGGAGATGGAGAATCAACTATACCATTAATAATTTTTGCAAATATAATAATGTCAGAGAGAGATCTTTTATCAGTTACTGTAAGCATCTTAAAGTATTTACATGCGGTTCTGTAATCCATGCTGGAAATTGGTGCTTTCCTAGAAATATAACAAATAAATCTTTTTTGAATCTGTTCTATTCGGGATATATGAACATTATATTGGGGATTCCAGACGGTGCAGCAGTAACTTAAATGCGAATTTACATATGCATTATATAAACTGATGACAGATTTGTAATTTAAAAAAAATTTAGATGTTCTAATGATGAACCCCAACATCTTGTAAGCTTTCTGAACTATGGTATTTATATGAATGTCAAATTTTAGCTTTGAGTCTATGGTTACACCAAGATCTTTAATATGGCTGACGTTAAGAAGTGTGTTTGAATTTATGCTATAGGAAAATGAAAAAGTTTGATGGTTTCTAGTGAAAGTTATCTGAAAGCATTTAGAAAAATTTAGAAATAATTTATTTGAAATACAGTAGTCATGTAAACTGACTAGATCATTTTGTAGGAGAAGACAATCAGTAATAGATGTAATCTGTGAATAGATCTTCAAGTCGTCAGCATATAGCAGTATTTGCGAGTGCTTAAAATAGTTTACAATATCATTGATGTATAATATAAAAAGAAGGGGACCAAGGTGCGAACCTTGAGGGACACCCGAAGTTGAGATATAAAAGTCAGACTTACATCCATGAACAACCACAGCCTGAGACCGATTCTGTAAATACGAGTTAACCCAGCTCAGTAGGACACCATGTATACCAGCTTCAGCAAGTTTTTTAAGTAATATATTATGATAAAATGTTGTTGTTGTTGTTTTTCAAGCATATCTTCATTAAAAAGATATTCACTATGAATATCATCATCTCTGACCTGTTCTAAAATTGAACGTTTAGTTTCACTTATATCCAGATCTTCTAAAAGCATCGGTTCATCGTTATATGTTTCCAGATCTTCATTTATCGGTATTTTATTCGTATTATTATTCGTATATTGTGAGATATTTGTTCGGGTGTGGCACGTGTAATTTTATCTCCTCCGTTTTTTGCCTAAAATACAGGCCATTTTTGCCTTATTGACTCTATAAAAATATCAGATAAACCAGTAAGATTTTTCCTTATATGGTGGATAAGTTAATTTTTATTAACAGTGCGCTACTGAGTGTATTTTGTCCAACGGAAGTGTGCATAAATTCTATGTGAGTGAACTGTGTTACCGTACAAAAAAGTGCAATATTTAACGAAATTAAACATGCCAATTGAAGAAGGTCGTAGGAAACCTGAGACCAGGAGCGGCTCTGCGAATATTGACAGTGAAGCAAATAAGTGTTCTTGCAGTAATGAAATGCGAGAAATTAGGAATTATTTACAAGATATAAATAATAAACTCTTAGTTCTACCGGAACTTAAAACCAATGTGCAAACTTTGGAAAATACGGTCGCATTTATATCAACGCAATACGATTCGATTATAAAAATATCTGAACAACAAAAATCACGAATTCAAGAACTCGACAAGGAAATTGTAACTTTGAACGAGAGAAATTCTACGAATGAGAAGACAATAAAAATATTAAGTGATAAAATTAACTATGCGAACCAATATTCCAGAAACATCAATCTGGAAGTACATGGAGTTCAAGAAGCAGCAAATGAAGATTGCAAGGAACTAATAGTAAAACTGGCCGAAAAAATGCAACTCCCCATTCAGAAAGATGACGTAGACATTGCACACCGTTTACCATCAAGACTGAATAAACAACCTCGTGTGCTAATTGCTCAGTTTGCTACTAGGAATAAGAGGAACATGTTTATTGAAAAAAGAAAATTTTGCATTTTAGACCACACGTTTCCAGGAACATCTATTGGATCAACAATTTACTTCAATGAAAATATGTCTCCCTATTTCAAAAATTTGTATCGCCTAACTAGAATTAGAGCCAGAGACTCGAACTTTCAATTTGTGTGGTTTAAGAACGGGCAAGAACTTTTCGCAAGAAAAAATTCTGAAAGTCCGATTCTTAGAATAACCTGCGAAGAGGACGTTGAGAAAATCAAATCGACATGAATAATTAATACCCGCGCGGTACGTCTCTGTTAAATATTTCTATTTATGGATTTTGAATATCTAAACGAATTAGCTAAACTAGATATAAGTACTAACATTGTAAATAATATCGATGAATTTAATAATTTTGGTAATACTCATAATTTAAATAACACTTTTAATATATTTCACACAAATATTAGAAGTCTGGACAAGAACTTAGATGAACTTAAATTACTTTTATCTGAACTCAGATCTCCTTTTGATATCATTATTTGCACAGAAACAAGATATATTGAATTTCCAGAATTATATAATATTGATAATTATAAAATTTATTTTAATGAAAGTAGATATAATCAAAATGACGAAGTTGTGGTGTATGTCCATGAAAAAAATGAGCACATAGGTCCTATCATATTATTGAATATTTTCACTTCCTTAAAATAGAATGTAAGGTCAATAATGAGATATTCGCTATTTCCCCAATTTATAAATCTCCAGATTACAATCAAACTAATTTTTTTAACAACTTAGATATTCAAACTTTATGTAACAGAAAAACCGAAATAATTTGCGGAGATATGAATATCGATTTATTATCCACATCGAAATATTTTATTAAATCCAATTATTTAAACTCTCTATCTTCACATGGTTTTAAATCATATATAAATAAATACACCAGAGTTTTTAATGATTCCAAAAGCAGTATCGCTCACTTTTTTGTCAAAACGAACATAAATGCTATAATCTCACCCATAATACTGAAATCTAAAATTACCGATCATTATCCTACATTACTTTTATTTTACTTTAATAATCCAATGCATAAAACAAGTTCAAATAATAACAAATTATCCTTTATTAATTATAATAAATTAGCTGAAATTATAAAAGATACGGATTGGGAGAAAATAAAAAATTCTGATATTGATTTATATATTGAGAGCTTAATTGATACAATAAAGAAGGCAGTGGACATAACTACTTCCTATCGCTATATAAATACTAAAACTCGTAAACGTGCTCCTTGGATTACTAAAGGTCTTATTAAATCAATAAACATTAGCGATAAACTATATAAAAATTTTAAATCTGATCCCTTAAATGCAGAAATTAAAAAAGTCTACAACAATTATAAAAAACAAATTCCAATCTATATTAAAAAAAACAAAAATAATTATTTCAGTAATAAAGTTCAAAGCACAAAACCTCAAGATTTATGGAACATAGCTAATGAATATTTTTGTAACAAATCAAAAAACAACATCAACATTGAAAAAATTAAAGTTAATGGAACCCCTATGGCCGATATCAGGAACATATGTAATGAGTTTAATGAGTATTTTGTAACGATAGGAGAGAAATTGTCACAGGAAATTAAAACTACCAACCTAAGAAATACCCCAGAAAATATATTGCGCAATGGTGACTCATTTTTTCTAACACCAGTTAGCGAACAAGAAATACTTCAAGTGATCCGCGGGTTTACTAATAATAAGACAGCTGGGAGTGATAAAATTAATTTTAGAATAATTAAAGTGATTGCGCAATATATTCTCCCTACTTTAAGTGATATTTTTAATTTATGGTTTGAAAAGGCCTATTTTCCCAAAGCTTTGAAGAAATTAGTAATTATTCCGATACACAAAATGGGCGATAAAGAAAACGTAGGCAACTATAGACCAATTACGTTAATCAGTAATTTTGGCAAAATATTTATAAAAGATTATATTCCTTCATTAATAAAAATAAAATTTTATCATCCAACCAATTTGGATTTCGACTTGGTAAGTCAACAAAAGATGCAATAACTTTCCTAACTGATGATATCTACAAAGCTCTGGACAACTCTAGGCCATGTATGACCACATTTTTAGACCTAGCAAAAGCCTTTGACACTGTCGACCACGAGCTTCTTTTTTACAAACTAGAAATGTATGGCATAAGAGGTATTCCGGTCAAATTAATTAAAAGCTATTTCTCAAACAGAACACAAAAAACAAAAATAAGGAATCAACTGAGCTCTGAATTAACCTTAACTGCAGGTGTTCCGCAGGGAACTGTACTTGGTCCTTTATTTTTCATTTTATATGTTAATAGTCTTTTTAGTCTTAAATTACACTCTAAAATTATCTCTTATGCGGATGACACTGCTCTATATACGGAAGGAAACTCGTGGCACGAAGTCGCGAACTTTGCTATGGAAGATTTAAAAAAAATTAAACAATGGTTGGCTCTAAATAAGCTAACATTAAATGTTCAGAAATCGCATTTTATTACTTTCTCTTGCAATAAGACAACACAATCAAATTTCGATATAATCAATATACATGACAGTGAATGTGATCATACTGATGCCTGTAACTGTAGTAAATTAACTAAAAAGGAATTTGTAAAATACTTAGGAGTTACAATAGAGAGACATCTTAGGTGGAACTACCATATTAATCCAATTAATAAAAATCTGAGAAAAACTATATACATTTTTAAAAAACCTAGACATATACTACCATTAATTAAATTAATTTTTTTTTACTATGGTCTAGCACAATCAATATTACAATATGCTATTTTATCTTGGGGTGGTGCTAATAGTAGTCATATAAACCAACTTAATATACTACAAAAGACTATTCTAAAGGTTATGACTTTTAAACCTAGAATTTATTCGTCTAATCAAATATTTATTGATACTCAAATTTTAAGTCTTAATCATCTCTATGTTCAATCTGTCTTAACACAAATTCTTCAAAACCCCTCAATCATTGCTTATGCTAATCATAACTATCCTACTAGATTTCAAATCAATAAACAAGCTATACCACTTAAACATTCTAAACAAAAGTTAGAATGCTATTACTATTATTTTTTAAGCAAAATTCAGAACTCTTTTAATAATTTTATACGAAAATATAATTTTAATTTAACTTGCGTTAATTATAAATTGTATATCAAAAAATGGGTACAATCGCTGTCTACTGTCAAAATTAATAATATTTTGGTTAAATCCAATTGATGTTGTTGTCTTTCTGTTCATTGATCATTCATTCATAAAAAAAAAAAAAAAATGAAAACATTAAATCTTATTGCACAAGTCACGTCCTTCATTTATTACATGTAGATATTGTTACCACACGCTGAACTGTGTACATTGTGGAGTACGGCCATACAAGGCTGTGTTTATTAATTTTGTTTAGTAACATGTAAATAAGTGTACAACTTACTTTTAATGAACTTTTTGAATTGAATTGAATTGAATTTCAATTTTGTTTTCATCTTTTATTAAAGGTATATTTTCGATGTTTGTTTTAAGGTTTTCTTTATTTCTTTTCAATTCAGTTTGAATATTTTCTAAACGTTTTGTTATGGGTGTGAAAATACTTTCCTTTATGATTTAACCAGGTTTGAGTTGCTCAAATTTACGTTTAATTCTTTTACGCTTGGCTTCGAGTTTTTGTTTTAGAAATGTATCCTCCTTAGTTATCGTCGGTATATTTGTATCGTAAGTACTGAAGGTTTACGTCAGTATAAAGCAGATTAAATGCTAACAAAAACAGGTGTGGAACGGAGAGTTCGGAATCGGAATTCCTTCAATGATAGTTTGGCTGAGTTATGGTTCTGCCACACCTTGTCCCGAGAAGCAACCGGGTACCCATGTAGGAACGGATTAAATATAGATTTAAAAAACAGGTTATAGTATGGTAGCTGTTTTTTAAACAGGTGAAAAACAGGTATAAAACAGGTAATAACAGGTAATAACAGGTAAAAACAGGTAAAAAATAGGTTATAGTATGGAAGCTGTTTTTAAACAGTTGTTTATATCAAATTATTCTAATAAAATATAGTGGTCTAAGTATTTCCTGTATATGCCTCCATTGATTTCTGAATCTTTGAAAACTGATAAAAACCCATACTGATTTTTCCAAATGACATGTCGCTGCCAATGTGATCCGAGTACACATGTTTTAAATTGAGATCATCTTGCTTGAACAGTATGAGTACGTTTGCGTTATCTCTTATCAAATGTTTGGGTATTTTAGCATAGGTTTGACTGAGATAAAACATATCAACAGCCCTATGCCTTCCCATAGAGAAGAAACTTCTGATAATATTCTGATTATCGCATGAAACATCATCGAAAATAAAAATCGAATTTTGTTTAACATCTAAAGGAAGAACGATGTTTTCGTTATTGTTATATGCATAATATCCCATTCCTTTTACAGGTTCAAGTAAATCTTTCAGGTACTTGTACTTCGGTTAGTATAGAGATTTTGAGTATACATATAAATTTTCAAATTTCAATCCGTTTTCATGTTCTATGAGCGAAATCATGACGTTAGTTTTACTGCAGTTTGAAGGACCTACTATGATACACCTTATTGTAGAGGGAAATAACACAGCGTGTCTTTTGTATGTTTCGTTTCTTGTATCGTGGTTTTCTATATTCAAACAAGTTTGTTGTTTCACAATCTTCATTGTTATTTATTCAAGAACTCAAAATGTGAATAAATAAATAAATAAATAAAACTGTTTCAGAGATCTATTTTTCAGTCTCGTGTCAACTCTGTAGATGAGAGCACGACAAAATGAAAAGATATTCAGGTGAAGGAGCTATAAATACTCTAATTAATAAACTACCTATTGAATTACACCTACCGGATTATCAATTTTGCAGACCGGGTACGAAATTAGATGAAAGATTAGAACGCGGAGACAAGTGTATAAATCCGTTGGATGCCAGTTGCCAAAACATGAAATGGCACATAAAAAAAATAAAAACCTTAAACTACGTCACGAGGCTGACAGAACGCTTATCAATGAAGCTATGAAACGTACTCGATCGAAAGACGCATCGCTGGGCGAACGTCTAAATGCCTACGGTGTTGCAGGTGTCATGAAAGCTAAAGTCAAGTTGGGGATGGGTTTTGGAAATCAATCGAAAATTTCCAAGAGAGAAGTTAAGAAATGTATTAGATATCTAGAAAAAACGAAAACCTTCATAAAAAATGCTTTGAATGAAATTGACGGTTGTATAATAATATTAAATGAGTCTGTTACACCATCTTCAAAGCGAGTTAAAAAAGACGTGATGGTTAAGTATAAAAAACGAAAACAATTTACATATACGGATAAAGAAAATAAAATTACTGGAAAACGAAAACAATTGACTCATATTAGCGAAGAAGAAAAAATGGAAGTTGATGGAAATGTACTTGAAGAAAACGAAGAAAAAAAAGTTTGTAAAAGCACAAAAGTAGCACCTAAAACTAACAGAAAAAGAAAATTAAATGATAAAAGTAGTGATGAATTAACCGAGGACGAACCATTAATATATCACAATAGACAAAAAGTATCCAAAACTATTAAAAAAAAAAAATTAAATGATGATGAATTATTTATATCTGCAAGTAGCCCTAAAAAGTTTAAGCCTGATTAATTAACGGAGGAAGAACCGTTGATATATCACAGTACCGAGACAAAGAAGCGTAAATTTAAAGACGATGATGATGATGATGATGATGATGATGCTCATAACTTTAGTAAGATACAACGTGTGTAATATAAATATCAAAGCATAGTAAAAATTTGTTTAGTATGTAAAGATGGTTGCAGAAAGTAAGAATAGTAAAAATAAGTCGAGTTGTCGAGCGAAAAGCAAGAAGAAAAGTACGAACAAGTCGAGTTGTCGAAAGAGAAATTGTTCGGGGTTTCAGAGGGCTGTCAAAGCTTTAGATAGGATTATCCGTCGTTCCAAACCCGATAATCTGGGTGATGCTGCACGTCTGGCCATGAAATATATCGGTGCTGAAAAGACGATCAAGTCGACGTCGAAACCTCGTGTAGTGGCCATACCCAAAACCGGCGGCATCCATCCTCTGATTCCGATATTTGCGGGTCTCAGCGCCCTCGGAGCTCTCAGCGGCGGCGCGGCCGGAATAGCGAAAGCCTTTAACGATGCCAGCGCGGCCAGGAGAGACCTGCATGAAGCGCAACGTCACAACCGCACTATGGAATCCATAGAGATCGGCAAAGGGGTCTTCCTGCGTCAATACAAAAAAGGACTTGGTATTTTTTTAGGAAATGATCGGTCGATGACAAGAAGATACTGAAAACTTTACCAGAGAGACCGCTTACAAACTTCGACCTTATGAAATGTGTAAAACTTCTAAATATACCAGATTTTCGAGGAGTATTCATGAGAAAAAAATTCCTAAAAAGATACGCAGTAATGAACGAGGAATCATAAATTTAGATGATCAGAAAGGACCCGGGACCCATTGGACGGCATACATCAAATCGAGGAACAGAGTGGTATATTTCGATAGTTTTGGTAACTTGCAGCCGCCTCTGGAAGCATTGAATTATTTCAAAACTAATGGCTCCCCCGAAACTAAATATAATTATTGTTCATACTAAAATTATAAAACTTTTATTTGCGGCCATTTATGTTTAAATTTTTTATGTCATAAATAAATAAATAAATAATTAAGTATTAGTTCTTTTCATTTATTTGTGTTTGAATCTCGATCCTGCAATCATATCCATGTCTCAATTAATTAATATGAGTGAGTTTGGTTCTGTGTTAAGATCTACCTTCCCCAGACCCATCTAAATTAAAGAAGATGAAACATACACCATCGGTTTTCTCAATTTTACAAGTTATAACAAGATTCCAAACGTGGATTCGACTAATAACAAATTTCACATCGGAGACCACGAGATAACGCTTCCTACGGGCACTTATGAAATTGCAGACATAGAAAAATATGTGCAACACAAACTGGCTGAACTGTACAGGCCGACGGAGAAGAATCCAAACACCGCTGTACCGTTCATCTCTATCAAAGTTAACATGAATATCTTAAAATGTGAGATTAAATCGATATTGGACGTTCATTTAAATAAATCCAATTCCATCGGTGAACTTTTCGGTTTCAAACCGCGCAAACTGAGAGCGAATAAAAAACATACATCGGAACATCCGGTCAACATCACCAAAATTCATATGATATGTGTAAATTGTAACATAGTTACAAATTCTTACAAAAACGGAGTACCCGTTCATATATTGTATTCATTCAACCTAAAAGTTAACCCAAGTTATAAAATAGAAGAAGCCCCGCCCAATGTTATTTATCTACCAATCAATACACGATATATCACCGAAGTCATAGTACAAATAACAGATCAAGATGGAAATTTGATTAATTTCAACAATCAACTGGTCACAGTGGGTTTGCATTTAAAAAAAGATATTTAATCATGGTATTAAGATACAATTTTTCATTAGTGCCTTCAGCTTCAGTGATCTTCAACAGTAGTATAAAATCTAAAGAGGCAGGAAAGAAAATCATTTGAAAGAAAGATCTGATACCGTTAACAAGAAGAAACAAAGAATTTTTACGTTCTCTCAATCTTGAGGTGATCGACTGAATGAGAATAATCGAAGAGTTCTGGTTCAGATTAAAATTGAACGTTCAATCGAGCATAAGAAAATTTCGGATATACTTAAAGTGCAATTGTGTAACGTTCATTAAACGCAAAGGACAACGGTAGAAACAATGAGTTTTCACATATTGAATATCGGTGAACACATCGTTGAAGATAACCACATTACTAATATATCTGAACACAATCACCCTCCATACAATAATACCAGTTTAAATAACTCGGATGAGATTCGCATTCCTGTCCAGACACAAGATAGTTACACTTTACCGTGTAACAGCTCCATTAACATAACAGGAAAATTGCTTGATGGTAAGAGTGTCGCTAGCCCCAGTCTGGAATTTATCAATAACGGTTTGTTGCATCTGTTCGAAGAGATCCGCTATGAAATGGAAGGAATCGTCATAGATCGTGTGAGAAATCCAGGTGTTACACGCACAATCAAGGGCTATCTATCTTTCAATCCTGAAAACGCTGTTTATTATGAAAACGCCGGTTGGAACCATCTCGAAAAACCTAACGTGGTAGATGCACAAGGCAATTTCAACGTCTGCATTCCGCTGTGCATGGTCATGGGATACTTTGAAGATTTCAAAAAGATAATCATCAACACCCGACAAGAACTCGGTTTACTCAGAAGTTCATCAGATTTAAATTCCGTGCTGACTACAAAGGTGACCGAAAAACCAAAAATCGAATTAGGTAAGATATCATGGAAAATGCCACACGTTCAAGTGTCCGACAAGACGAAACTTCAGCTGATGAACTTCATCGATAAAGGTGCAGACTTGGATATACCCCACAGAGGTTGGGAGATGCATGAGTATCCATCTTTGCAGCAAACTACGCAACACACTTGGAACATCAAAGCTAGAGAAACCGCGTTGGGTCATAGTCGCGTTTCAAACAGATAGAAAAAATAAAGCCTCTGCGAACATGAGCGCATTCGATCATTGTAATTTAACCAACATTAAACTTTATTTTAATTCCAGCGTCTATCCCTATGATAATTTAAATTTAAATTTCGATAAAAAACAGTGGGCGAGTCTGTACGATATGTACGTTCGTTTCCAAAAATCTTACTATCAGAAAGAATCGAGTGAAGCGCTGCTAGCTGTTATCGACTGCAGTCACCAGAACCAAACTCTCAAAACCGGAAGTGTAGAAATCAGGTTGGAATTTGAATTTAGCAAACATGTCGCAGCCAATACAAGCGCGCTCTGTCTTATCTTACACGACCGTTTTGCGACATATAACCCTCTTAGAAGTACTGTAAATGTAATCTTACAAACAGTGCATTTCATAAATTCGAAGAGTCAACTTGTTCGCAATAAAAAAAACTGTGAAAATGTATGTGATTGACGTGCAGGGGTTCAACTTCAGTCATTGCGATGATTTCATCTGTAAAGAAATCGCTATCCTGAACACTAGAGATGACCGCCTTCATCACAAATTCGTTAGGACCTAACCATGATGAAAAATTTCAACAACGCGACCGTCAGACTCTTAAATTTTCTATATGATAAAGTTCACGGCATGTCTTAGATCGATCACAACGACTCCAAAGACGTTCTTCTTTCGGAGGAGCTGTCCTCGTTCATCCTAGAGAATATCGATGCTGATGCTCCCGTCTTCGTAAAGGGTCATAACAAGAAAAGATGGTTGGCTCGGTTTATCGATAACGAAATACATGATTTCGAAGACGAAGGATGTGTATCATTGAACACATTGAAAAATGTATTAAAATCTCACCACTGTAGAATACATGTTTTCAACAATGATTTAAATTGCGCTAAAGAAAATGTATTTTATTTATATAATTGGAGCAAGTACTTTAAAAAAATAATAATAAACTTGTAACTATATCATATCTGAAAACATAGTAGGTATATGTATTTCAAAGTAATAAAACTTGTAATTTTAATATCTTCTGCTATAAAACTGGTGTATGTATGTATTCCAAAAAATATTTATGTGTAGTAGTATATGTAATTGATATATCTATAATATAATACGCCAACCTGTGTACGTGATTGCGTGGGTGCGTGGAAGTTGTCTGAAATCTAAAACAATTGAAGATTCCGAAGGTCACCGAGTTTATATTGACATATAACGTGTAATAATAATAGTTGTTAAATGATTTGTTTACACAAAAATAATATAAATTAAAATTATTAGTAGCAGAAAAATAATTATTTAAAAAAATATTTGGTTTTGGTGAAAGTAAGTAAGAAAAATGTGACTTTCTTTTCTTTATTATAATTTTTTCAATGGTTTGTTATTTTTTTATTTCTACGATTAACGTTTTAAATTATTTAACGTCTTAAATTTTCAAAAATGTAAATTTAATGTACTGAGTAAAACTCGCTTTAAAATTATAATTTTTACCAAGAATTACCGGCCGAGTTTGGTCATTCATATCAGTGTCACTAGGTAACAACTTATTTGTGTGAATTTAAAATTGGTTGGAAATATTTAAAATATTTTGGTAAAAATTACAAATTGATGCATTCAATAGTTTGCACCTTTGAAATTGTATGTCATGTTGGTATTAAAACATGGTAAATAATTTCTCTTTCTTAAAATGTTATTTTATTTGACATATGTCATAAAGATAAATAATATCATAGTTATAAGCAGTTCACTTTTGTAAGAACAAACTAGATCTGGTTATTTTGGTGATATTTATAGTGTATTACTGACTTTTAGAAACTTGGTTGTATTGTAAAAAAGGCTTTACAGTTTTGGGTTATGTTTGTATTATTTTAGGTTAGTATTATATTTACAAAATATTTAAGATGTCACTATTCAAAATGAAATATGATATTTTATTAAATGACATATTTATAATCTGATTATTTTTCTCTAATATCAACATGACATACAGTTTCAAAGGTGCAAACTGTTGAAAACAAAGTTTCCTCTTAGTTTGTTCTTACAAAAGTGAATTGCTTATATAATGATCATAACCAACAAATCTGAAGAGGGTTTTACAGCGTAAGGAATATTTTGAAATGACAAATTTACATTTAAAAGTCAGTACAACACTATAAAAGTAACCAAAATAACCAGATCTGGTTTGACTTTACAAAAGTGAACGCAATATATTAAAGCGGACAAACAATTAAATTTTACTGTGTAATAGTTTCTCACGATATATTTCAAACTGATTTGAGATATAGTGTAAGTACGCTTTTTTCCGTGTGTGTATTTTTGTAAGTAATTGGAAAATTTATTTTAATAAATATTTTTTAAATTTAACGTCTATCATTTTCAGTTTTATTATTATAAAGGTAATGCACAAGTGAAAATGAATCGTTTTCCCATCTTAAAAAGTTAATGAATAAATAATTCGGAATAATACTCATTAATTGTCCAGTTTTTAATAATGGGCGAAGAGTTGATTGAATTTGAATTGGATGAAGTTAGGCGTATGGCTAGAGAAAGAAGTCTGAGGTATCGAGCAAGTTCCACATTAAGGTAATGATTTGTTTGTAGATTGGAATGCCGTGGAACCCAAAGTATGAAGGTAATTTAGGAAGCTAAATATGTAATATCATGTAATATCCTACGCTTGATGGTATATGTTTATGCGTGTTTATTGTATTTCTCCCACTTTTATCATAAATTTTTTCAAGTATGGCCTCAATGTCCGCGTACAAAACGAAAGGTACTTTCTCTTGATGGCTGTAGTTTTTAAATTTTATGCGCCTCATCGGGTAACTCAATTCGCGTGCACGGATTCGCAAACGGCAATTTAATAAATGTTTTTGCAGCGAAGTCTCGGTTTTGAAGTGGTACAAACATCTATCGCACAGATATGCTTTTCTGCGTGATTTAGAAATCTGTGAGTACAGTAATCTTGATAGATTCTTAATCCACATAAAGTGGTAATTTCGTGGTGCTCTAATATGCTCAACAATATTTCCCACTTCCATTTCTTCTTCTTCTTCACCTACTTCATCTTCCACATTTGAGTACATCATTAAAAGATGAATGATTTTCACTTCTGTTTTTTTTACTTAATTTAACCGAAGCAACTTCATGTTTGTTTTTACCGACTTTAAGAAGTGTATAAACGTTTATCGATAAATTATACATCTCAAATTTTGGTATGTCCTTAATTCGAATCGGGAACTGAATTCCATCGTATTTCAATATATCTTGAAAATGTGGATATGACATCACGCAATCTGAATGCTTATTTACCGGATACAGTGCCGATACAACAGCCCACAAAAAACAGTAGTCATCATTGTTCTTCACATTTATAACGGCCCGTTTTCTCTTCACATCACCCGGTAAATCAATATATCCACGTACGGTGATGGGTGAATAATTGTTTATATTCACGTTCAAATGCATTATCTCAAATAATGCCCATCCAGAATTGCGTTCCTGGAACTCCTCCAGATCGCGCAATATATTTTCTTATACGTTTTCATCATACCACACATCGGTAGCATTAGATAATTTTATTACGTGTATTAAATGTTTTAATTTCCAACAAGCTGGTTGATGGTAACACAAAATCCCCACTGAAGATCATATTCACTTTTAAGATTGTTTGCTTAAGGCTGGCTTTAATTTTATTTTTGAAGATCCTTTTAGCTTTCTCGAGAAATGTTCTCGGATCTTTAAACCCCCCTTTGTTTATTATGGCACCGGTTTTTATTCGGTTATTGAAGACGGATTTGATGTCTTCCCAAATTAAATTTTTCTTCCCTGTCCCAGTTTTAGTTTTACGCGTTTTAATATTCTTGACCTTTTCACGTAAAAATTTTAAAATCGTCAAATTTCCTTGTAATTTAGATAAATTTTTATCTTTACAACGGAACCCGCTGCTTTGGTTATTCATACATTTATGTACTATTAATATAATTTTATTTATTTGATTGCTCCATCTTTCGGTTTTCGGCAGTTCTAATGAGCGATAATGCATTCCGTATGTTAACAATGACCTAATCACTCATACTACACACTGTATTGCCAGACATTGTCAATTTGTTATTGCGTCATACGTTACACTCGAACAATTAAAACTATATGTAGACAAGTGAAAACCGGATGGTGATTAACAATTCACACTCTAATAATTGCGTTTTATACCAATTCTCATGTAATTTTTATGTCAGATAACAGAACTAATTAACACATGCATACTCCTGAGATAACTCTTAAAATAGGATTTTATCACTCAACGGTTCAGCGATGTGACCCTAGCCAGATAAGTATCAATTCTGTTCTAAGAAATATTGCACAATAACAACCATTATTAGTAAACATATTTACTTAAGTCTACAAAAATTGTGATAATAATTAAAAATAAGATAAGATTTCTGTTCTAAGAAATATTACACAAATCATATCAAGTGCACGTGCAACAAATATTCGTAAACATGTTTACGCCAAAATCTTAAAAAAGACATTTATCACTTAAAAAGGTCAAGCGGGTCACCTCAAGCAGATAACGCTTGACGACTGGCTTCTTATCAACGCTTATTTTCAACGTTCTGTAATATGTCGATATGGTCTCGCGGTATATATCACGGGAGGGAAATCAACAGAGCCCTGCAGGGTGAGGCACGCCGAGGGTGCATTCAAAGACGAAAACCAAATTTTAGGACTTTTTTTCCTGTTTTGCGCCAAAAATTTAGGCTAGCCCGCAACACATCGGCCCCGGGCAGGGCTCATCGACGAAGAAGTTCTTCAGGTGTTGGGGGCGGGGATTCGGAGGGGGTTGACCTCGTCTTCCGGACACTTCTTTAGCGTGACCTTGAAAGAAGTACAAAGGTCAACGGGCAGACCCTCGTACTCGTGCCCGCTCCCGATGACCATGGTCATCGAGTGCTAGCTGGAGTACCCGTTGCTTTTTTGGATCCGTACCCCCCCCCCTCTGGGTTTTTCCTCGACTATGAAGTCAAGCCACGTCTACGTCCGTAGCCGTCTTGTCTGCCGCCGTGCCATTCGTACCCCGGCTACGAACGCACGGCCGCCGCCGCACTCCGAAGCCGACTTCACCGTCGATACCTGTCGTCGCCCGTTCTGTAGCGCTGCTACAGACCGCTACTAGGAAGGCGCTCTATAAAGCAGGCGACCCCAGGATCCGCTGCTTCCCGCCGCCTACACCGTCACCGCTCAAAGCTGCAGCACGTCCGCTCGTACCGCTGTCACCTTTGACGGTCACCACTCCAAGCTTGTCGGTCACCACTCTAAACTCTGCGGTCACCACTCCAACGTTAGACCGTTCACCAGTCGCTCCAGCTACTCCTGGTGTTACTAAGAAGAATAGAAGACTAAGACGCCGCCTCTTCAAACTGTTCGGCTTCGCTTCGCCGCCCTAAACACTGTGTCGAGAGACAAAGCCACGCGACGAACGCCTATCAACGAATAGATTCGTGTTTTTCCTTTCTCTTTCTTCCTTATTTTTGTTGTTCATTATTGTCTATTATTCACTGTTACAATTTCTTATCATTACTGTTATTTCGCATATTTCGTTAATTGTCAATAAATCTGTTACATCCAAACTGTCCGCTTATTATTCCCAAACCCTGGGGAACCAAGTTTTATCTTTTAGGGCGTCTAGAGACGACGTGCATAGTTCTACCTCGCCGCAACGTTAGCCGTGGCCGGTAGTAGTGGTCACTCCCCTAGGGCTCAACCCCCTTGGCAGAGTCAATCCCGCAACACAGTCACCAGGTTTTGACAAAAACATCCCACTGATACTTTATTCCATAATTGATGCAGTAAAAATGCTGGAAGTTTTTGGTTCCACTATCAATGTTATATGGATTAAAGGGCATTCGAACATAAAATATACCGAAGCCAAAACGGAAAAATCATAACAAAAATTGGCAGAATGAGATTTAATTAGGGTATAGGAAAGTTCGATTAAGCTCGAGCTCGAGCTCCATATTTTTTCGAGCTATGAGTTTAAAATACATTACCATTATAAGTACACCATACATAAAATAGTCAAATGATTCAAAGATAATTTTTTCATAATTTATTCAAATATTCTTTATAAAATAATTTAAAGATAATTTTTTCAAAATTTATTCAAATATTCTTATTTATAAAATAGTATTTTAGGTAAACGAGAGCGTGTAATGATTTGTCCGATAATTTTGATCAAATCTTGGTACAGAAATTATTACCCATTGAACATGCTCTTTCCGAATCAATAGATGTTGGTTTAATTGTATAAGTTTTCTGTCAATTCGCCGTTACTTTTTGATAATGAAAATTCTTGGCGTAATTTCTTAAAACGGCCAACCCGGACAGGTGTGGTGATGGAAGCTTCTAATATAACTCTTCATCTTCAAGTGAAACTTCAACATTGCTAATTAATTGTATTTCATCAGCAGTTTCTTCATCCGTTGAAATGTTTGATGACGGAAATAATCGATTCATCAAAACGGTCGCTAAATCAGTTGAAGCTTGTGATAGTGTCTTATTCAGATTATTTAGTGAGTTCATTAGATACATGATGTCGCCGTTGATTCTACTATTAATGTAACAATCAATGTTTTTTAGAAGAGTTCGGCTTACCTCACTTTCTTGTTCAGTTAATTTTTCTGAAGCAAGACTTCATAATTAGACTGAAGCAAGACCACTTCACAGCTGCGCAAGACCACTAAATCGTGTGAGTAAATGACCTTGACCGCGTTGTGATAAACTGATGTATTTAAAAAATTTGATAAAAACATTATGTAGATATTTTTCTTCAATTGTGACGACATAAAATTCTAAAAACAGGAATTTAAATGTAAAACGACAGCAAATATTTGGGTGCTTGAAGCTCGTCAAGCTTTGAATCGAGCTTCGAGCCCCCGAAAATGGCCCAAAATAATCGACCCTCGAGCTCAAGTCTAGGCTCGTCCCAAACCCTAGATTTAATCACCATACCTTAACGGGCCATCTTCACAAAATAAATCATCCAAAATCCGCACTGCCACTGTGACAATTCAACCACTTGCGATTTAAATCACATTATATTCACCTGTTCCCTGTGCACAAACCTCAGAACAAAACTGCTGCAACCTACAGACACAGCAGCCTCTGAAAGTAAAGACCATTCTACACCATAGCGACTACGAATCTTAATGATTCTACACCATAATAATTCTACACCATGGCGAGACGATCTACGAATTCTTAATGAACGCCAAAATTAAACTCTCAAGTTTTTCATATATTTCAACATATAGTTATTTTTAGTATGTAATGTACATTGTATATTACATATTGTTACTAATCCAAATTATAATACAATGTACTCAATGAAAATAACACTGGCTGACAGTAATAATATATTCTTTATTTCCCTAGGGGTTTTTTTCCTCAGGGTATTAGCAGGTATTATATGGCTGACAGTATCTGAGGCCAAATAAATATAATTAAAAAAAAAAAAAAATGGTACGGCATGATTAGTTTGGAAGTGTATATTTGATACTACTATTTGAGTAGAAACTTGTTATCACTATATTATGTGTTAATATTAATTTACCTTACATCAATTACAATCAGATGTATAAACAAAACATGCCTGTAACATTTCTGGATGACTAGACCGTTAATGAAATATTTGATTTACATGAGTCCCAGCGTTTCTTTGTAGACATAGCTTCCCGCTCCAAGAACGAACCAAATTAATAATCCAGAAAAACACAACGTAGGGCTAGACGAGTAATATGTTAGTTAGCGCACAGCAACAAAGGCTATTTGCGCCTAACGCAGCCCATCTAAATGACTAGACTATATATTAAAAACAATAAATTAGACAATAAATAAATAAATAAAATCATTAAAAATACGCATACTCAATAAAAGAAATCTTGCACTGACAAACACAAATAAATAAAAAGTATAAAAAGTCTGTTCGAAAATTTTAACAGACTCAGGGTGATGGTAAGAGGCTGTAAAGGGGCCAATTACCATCGAATATCACAGTCAATAACTAGAAACACATTAAAATAAGGTGCAAGACTTCACACATAAAACAATAAATTCGATTCTCTCAAGAAGAGTATCAGCCTGTCCATGAGTACCTTGTCGTCACCTAAAGCAACTGACAGGTCATAGCACAGGCATAACCTCTCCCTGTCATCCTAGAACTGTACACATTCAGTAAAAAGGTGTAACACAGACAAATCTGTGTTACACGTCTCACAGATAGGGGACACTTCACCTCGAAGGAGGTATCCATGGGTCCACCGACAGTGACCTATACGGAGGCGTGTGATGGTGGTTTCCTCCCTGCAGTTAATCCTGCAGGAAGAGTTAGTTAGTTAGTTAGTTGAAATTTTTGGCGCACAGCAACAAAGGCTATTTGCGCCTAACGCAGCCCATCTAAATGACTAGACTATATATTAAAAACAAAAATTTAAACAATAAATAAATAAATAAATAAAATCATTAAAAATACGCATACTCAATAAAAGAAATCTTGCACTGACAAACACAAATAAATAATATAAAAGGTCTGTTCGAAAATTTGAACAGACTCAGGGTGATGGTAAGAGGCTGTAAAGGGGCCAATTACCATCGAATATCACAGTCAATAACTAGAAACACATTAAAATAAGGTGCAAGATTTCACACATAAAACAGTAAGTTCGATTCTCTCAGGAAGAGTATCAGCCTGTCCATGAGTACTCTGTCGTCACCTAAGGCAACTGACAGGTCATAGCACAGGCCTAACCTCTCCCTGACATCCTCGAACTGTACACATTCGGTTAAAATGTGTAACACAGACAAATCTGTGTTACACGTCTCACAGACAGGGGACTCTTCACCTCGAAGGAGGTGTCCATGGGTCCACCAACAGTGACCTATACGAAGGCGTGTGATGGCGGTTTCCTCCCTGCGGTTAATCCTGCAGGAAGAACCCCATGGTTTAACGTCTCCCTTAATCTGTCGTAACTTAACGTTCTGTGTGCGGCTCCACTCATGTTGCCACATGTCTAAAACCAGATGTGTCAAATGACTCTTTGCGTCATCTGGAAAAACGAAACTCACATCAATCATAGGTCTGTGAGAGGCGGCTTTTGCAGCTGCATCTGCCGCTTCGTTGCCTTTAATACCAACATGTCCCGGTATCCAAAACAGCTCTACCCTCACATTCTGAGCATTCAGATTGTGGAGTAGCAACCGGATCTTTAGTACAAGAGGATGCACTGGATCTCGATCTTGGATACTGTTCAGAGCGCTCAGCGAGTCCGTCAAGATAACACTTGACCGACTTTGCTCTGACGAAACAAAACACAGGGCCTTGAAAATAGCGTACAGCTCAGCAGTGTACACACTCGTTATGGAGTGCAGACGGTACTGAAACTGTTGGCGTGGATTCAAAACAACGAACGCACACCCAACCCTGGTTCCGGATTTTGATCCGTCAGTAAAAATGACAGTATCCTCGAACCTAGGGACCAGTGTTCTTTGTAACTCATGTTGGTATTCGATAGGCAACGTAATATCTTTATCAAACCTAGTTAATGTGAGGTTCACAAGTGGACGCGGTAGCGTCCATGGTGGAACAGCACACAAAACGAAACTTGCCATTTCGGGCATATTAAAATCAATATCGCCCAAAATGTCGAAAGTCCTCAAACCAAAGGGCCTATTGGCTCTTGGTTTTCTGTCATAAATCTCTGTATGCCTATTTTGTAGAATAGGGTCATACGCGGGATGATCTGGCTTGGCACTGAGTGCAGCCATATACCGCAGGGATAGAATTTTACGACGATTGTACAGTGACGGTTCACCTGCTTCACACAGCAGGCTTGGTATTGGGCTGGTACGGAATGCACCAGTGGCCAATCTAACCCCAGTGTGATGTACAGTGTCAAGAATTCTTATCTCTTGGTGTTTAGCTGACCCATAAGCTAGACATCCATAGTCCAGCTTAGAGCGCACTAGAGAACGATATAAACGCAACATGACAGTGCGGTCTGCACCCCATGTCTTGTGACTGAGGACCCGCAACAAATTGAGCGACTTTTGGCATTTTTTCTTGACGGACAAAAAATGTGCCCGCCAAGTTAGACGACTGTCAAAAACGAGACCCAGAAATCTGGCAGTATCGGTAAATGGTAACTGTGCTCCATTTAGCGTGAGTGTAGGGTTGGGAGGGACACCCCCTTTCCTACAAAAATGGACACACACAGTTTTGCTGGTCGAGAATTTGAAGCCATTTTCGGTTGCCCATGTATCGAGACGATTGATGGTCAGCTGGAGCTGACGTTCGATTGTACTAGTCTTTTGTCCGGCGACAAAGATACCAATGTCGTCGACAAAAATCGAACTCTGTACAGGCAATCGAATACATGAAGCTGCACCGTTAATGGCAATCAAAAATAACGTAACGCTCAGTATGGAGCCCTGTGGGACCCCATTGTCCAGTGCGAACATTTGTGACAGGGTATTTCCGATCCGCACCCTGAAGCGCCGGTTCGACATGAAGTCTTTTATAAAGAACATCAAGCGTCCCCGGAGACCCCAGGAATGCAGAGTACGGAGAATCCCATAAATCCATGCAGTGTCATAGGCTTTATCAATATCGAAAAACACAGCTACCAGGTGTTTGTTTTCAACGAAAGCATTCCTGATAGCTGTCTCTAGTCTGACCAGATGATCTGCTGTTGAGCGGTGACGGCGAAAACCGCACTGTGTATTGGCCAGCAAGTCGTTTGATTCTAAAAACCAAATCAGACGCTTGCTGATCATTCGCTCCATGAGCTTGCAGAGACAATTGGTCAGTGATATAGGTCTATAGCTAGAAGGCAAGTGTTTATCTTTCCCGACTTTGGGGATAGGAATTATATGAGATTCCTTCCACTTGGTCGGGCACTTGCCCTCAGTCCATATCCTATTATAGACATTCAAAAGCCTAGACTTAGATGATTCCGGAAGATTTCGGATCATACGATAATGTATCGCATCTGGACCAGGAGAGCTATCCTTACACTTTGACATCGCGCTATCTAGCTCTTCACGAGAGAAAAGCAGGTTGTATACCTCGTCATTCCTAGAAAAGAAATTTAGAGGTATAGATTCGAGGCCTGCTTTACGAGTTAAAAACTCGGGTGAATAATGTTCAGAGCTAGAATTGAACGCAAAATTAGATGCCAAAGTGTTGGCAATCTCGACCGCTGAGGTAACTACGTTACCATTTACCGATAGACCAGCGATGGCTGTAGCTGTATTTAGACCGGATATTTTCCGGACTTTCTCCCAAACTTTGGCCACTGGAGTGGCAACTGTAACGGTGGACACGTATTTGCGCCATGATTCGCGCTTGCTTTCTTTCACAATCCTCTTAGCACGAGCTTTCGCTCGTTGGAAAGCTATCATGTTTTCCTCTGTTGGACAACGACGGAATGTATTGAAGAGGTGTCTCCTTTCACGTAGCGCCAAGTCGCATTCCTCGTTCCACCAGGGAACGGGAACTCTACGGGGCTGAGTGGATGACAGCGGTATGCTGTTTTTAGCCGCGCTTGTGATGGAGTCCGTGAAATGATTCACCTCTTCGTCTACGGTCAAGCTCGGAATATCCTCATGCGAGAATGATTCCGCAAACTTGGTCCAATCTGCTTTCCGAAGAACCCACTGTGGCCAGCGGGATTCGGTAACAGTATTAAAAAGAGGCTTTAAGAGGATTGGAAAGTGATCACTACCGCACAGGTCGTGATGCACATCCCATTTGAACAACGGAGCAATGGCTCCTGAAACAACGCTAAGATCTATAGCACTAAATGTACCCGTTGCTGCACAAAAGTGCGTGGGTCTGCCGTCGTTCAGAAAGCTCAAATTCAATTCGTTCAACATATTTTCCAGGTGACGTCCCCGTTGATCGTTCCGCACCGATCCCCAACACACATTGTAGGCGTTAAAATCGCCTAGTAGTATGAAGGGTGGTGGGAGTTGATCGATGATGTTCACGACATCTCGGATGTCAGTTCGAACACCAGGGGGAAGGTAGATAGAACAAATCGTCACCTGGAGGGGAAGTGCAACACGAACTGCTACGACCTGCAACTCCGTGTCAATGTCTACAGGATCGTGGTACAATGTGTCTCTAACGAGAATTGCCACGCCGTCACATGCTCTTAACCCCGTAAGGAAATCCGTGCGAAACACGGAGTATCCCCGAGGAGAGAATGTGTCGGTTTCGTTGAAGTTTGTTTCCTGCAGACAAACACACGAAGGCGCAAAATCTGACAATAAAAGTCGCAGTTCTTCGTAGCGCTGATATACACCGTTACAGTTCCACTGGATTAGTGGACCATTCATTTCTGTTTAGGGGAGTTACCCCGCAACCTAATGATTTTTGGTTTACCCTTAGGTTGCGGGTCTACAGCCATTTTCTCGGCTACACTTTCATTTGGTAGTCCAGGTGTTTTGATGGACACACTGGACTCCTTTTTTGATTGTTTGGCTCTCACTGGTATCCAGTGAGAACCAACGGATCCCTTATCAGTTTCCTTTTCAGGAGTAACTGATGAGGGTTTAGTAGAAGCGACCATTCTCTGGTCGCTTCTCGTTTGTGGAGAAGACTGTGGTGTCTTCTCCTTAGGTGGTTGGGAGAACTGGGGTTGAGTGCGTTCTCCTTTAGGGGAGGGGGATTTATTCAGACCCGATCCCCCAGGTTGTGGGGTCTGAATTTTGGTCTCTGGGACCAATACCACCTTTTCCTTCGCAGTATTTGTGGCAACTGTTACTGCTGCTGCAGTTGTCGGACGAGGCACTAACTCTGTCTGAGTTTGGACACTTGCAGTTCGCTTTGCAGCTACTTGCGCGAAAGATTTCGCGAAAGTAACCGGCGCGCTCTCTTTGTATTTCCTCTTGGCGTCGAAATACGGTATCCTGTCCTGCGTTCTAATGACCTGTATTGCCTTCTCCTCCAAGTACGTTGGGCAGTGGCGTGAAGTAGAGGCATGCGCCCCTTTGCAGTTCACGCAGTGTGCCGTGTTTGGACAAGTTTCAACTTCATGTTGATCCTGTCCGCAGTTGGCACAGATGGTGTGCTTACCACAACGACTTGAGGTGTGCCCATAACGCTGACACTTGTAGCATCGCATCGGGTTGGGATAGTAGGGGCGAACGCTACAAACGTTATACCCCACCCTTACCGATGTTGGACACTTGGTACCAGCGAAGGACACCACCATGGAGATCGAAGGCTTGCCGTTACGAGGGTTGAGCTTCCTGCATTCAATGACACCTTGCGATGCCATTTCCTGCACGAACTCTTCCTCCGTAACATACGCCAGGTCACGATCCGTTACGACGCCTTTCGAACAATTCAGTTCAGACTTACCCTCTTCTTGTACCTTCACGACGAGAAATCGTGGTACTGGCGCACAATACTCAACTTGCCTTTTACCTTCTGCCTTCTTGGCAGCTGGCCTAACACATCCCTCGTCGGATGACTGAGCATCACGACGAGGTCTCTTGTTTGATTTTTTACGGAGTTTACTCTCACTAGTGGCGGAATTTAAGAAATTTTTATCCCTCCGGGTAGTCGCCATACCCGTATACTAAGTTTCATCACCCTGCCATGCCCACCCACCAGGGAGCCCCACACAGGGGACGTTGGCCGCAAACCGGCTCATTGCGCCAGGCATGTCAGGATGGTATAGCATCGGAGGAAGTAGTCACGGGCTGCTCGACCCGCTCGAGAACCAGTAGTAGCCAACTCTGGAACCGGGCGAGCTGCATCCGCTCCCACAGACCCCCGAATACTTGTCTAGTGGCACGGCATTACCCCGGCATCCACGATCCAGTAGTGAAGCCACTCTATTCATGAACCGTGACACCAGCCGATTGACTGAGCTGACCAGACTCAGCCTCCCGTTTTACCGAATCCGAGGCCAAAGAAGGCGTGTTGGGATCGTACTGTCCGCGGGCAGCAGTCTCCCTCAACCGACCAGGACCCTCTTCTCCGGCGTTACGGGTCTCCACGCACGGCAAACACGTGGGTAGGAATTTAAGTGGGAGATCAAAGAGACAACAGATAAGCCTATTCCCACAATCGGCTTCTCTGAACTGTCTCCTCCCAAATGATATGTGATTCAGGGTACGTGGGATCATCAGGCCCAAAAGCTCTATATGGTCAGGTGATGCGACCATTATGAACTTCCCTTGCGTGATTGAGGGTACGCGGGATCATCAGGCCCGAAAGCTCGACAAATGGCCAGGTGTTATGGCCATTATGAACTTCCCCTGCGGGAAACCCCCCTGGTTTAATGTCTCCCTTAATCTGTCGCAACTTCACGTTCTGTGTGCGGCTCCACTCATGTTGCCACATGTCTAAAGCCAGGTGTTTCAGATGACTCTTTGCGTCATCTGGAAAAATGAAACTCACGTCAATCGTAGGTCTGTGGGAGGCGGCTTTTGCAGCTGCATCTGCCGCTTCGTTGCCTTTAATACCAACATGTCCGGGTATCCAAAACAGCTCTACCCTCACATTCTAAGCATTCAGATTGTGGAGTAGCAACCGGATCTTTAGTACAAGAGGATGCACTGGATCTGGATCTTGGATACTGTTCAGAGCGCTCAGCGAATCCTTCAAGATAACACTTGACCGACTATTCTCTGACGAAACAAAACACAAGGCCTTGAAAATAGCGCACAGCTCAGCAGTGTACACGCTCGTTATGGAGTGCAGACGATACTGAAACTGTTGGCGTGGATTCAAAACAACGAACGCACACCCAACCCTGGTTCCGGATTTTGATCCGTCAGTCAAAATGACTGTATCCTCGAACCTAGGGACCAGTGTTCTTTGTAACTCATGTTGGTATTCGATAGGCAACGTAGTATCTTTATCAAACCTAGTTAATGTGAGATTCACAAGCGGACATGGCAGCGTCCATGGTGGGACAGCACACAATACGAAACTTGCCATTTCGGGCATATTAAAATCAATATCACCCAAAATGTCGAAAGTCCTCAGACCAAAAAGCCTATTGGCTCTTGGTTTTCTGTCATAAGTCTATGTATGCCTATTTTGTAAAATAAGGTATGCGCGGGATGATCTGGCTTGGCACTGAGTGCAGGGATAGAATTTTACGACGATTGTACAGTGACGGTTCACCTGCTTCATACAGCAGGCTTAGTACTGGGCTGGTGCGAAATGCACCTGTGGCCAATCTAACCCCAGTGTGATGTACAGTGTCAAGAATTCTTATCTCTTGGTGTTTAGCTGACCCATAAGCTAGACATCCATAGTCCAGCTTAGAGCGCACTAGAGAACGATATAAACGCAACATGACAGTGTGGTCTGCACCCCATGTCTTGTGACTGACAACCCACAACAAATTGAGCGACTTTTGGCATTTTTTTCTTGACGGACAAAAATGTGCCCGCCAAGTAAGACGAGTGTCAAACACGAGACCCAGAAATCTGGCAGTATCGGTAAAGGGTAACTGTGCTCCATTTAGTGTGAGTGTAGGATTGGGATGGACACCCCTTTTCCTACTAAAATGGACACATACAGTTTTGCTGGTCGAGAATTTAAAGCCATTTTCGGTTGCCCATGTATCGAGACGATTGATGGTCAGCTGAAGCTGACGTTCGATTGTACTAGTCTTTTGTCCGGCGACAAAGATACCAATGTCATCGACAAATATCGAGCTCTGTACAGGTAATCGAATACATGAAGCTGCACCGTTAATGGCAATCAAAAATAGCGTAACGCTCAGTATGGAGCCCTGTGGGACCCCATTGTCCAGTGCGAACATTTGTGACAGGGTATTTCCGATCCGCACCCTGAAGCGCCGGTTCGATATGAAGCTAGACGAGTAAAATGGCCAGTGCATAAATTCCCCGACTGTCACAGTATGTATGTATCCAGAGACGTAAAGAGTACTTTTGGCGCCTATGGCGCGTAAAGAAAATTGCGCCGTAATTGAAGTAAAATTCTTCAATTTTAAAATGTATCAAGATATTTGACTAATTTAGAAATTTAAATAATTTTCAATTAAAATTAATATACACTTAATTTATTGGACAAGTTTTATTTTTCATAAATTTTTCATAAATAATTAAGAATGAATTTTTAGCAACGGTCTAATGAATTCTGAACCATTTATACTTAGAAAATGCACATTTTTATGCTCTTTCTAATGATATAGTTAGGACAAAAGTCCAGAATTAAATCCAGAAACAAGGGATCTGTAACATTACATAAATATTCGAATATAAAGTTTGTAGCATGTCTTAACAACACGTTAATCTGAATAGAAATGTTAAACGAGTGGTCCACTAACCCATTCCCCACCCCCACCGCCCTTCAACAATCTAAGACTTTCTAGACTGCGTGATTGAAGTGCTAATATAATATTGCACAAATTATAATATTTTAAAACTATCGTAATTTCGGTTCAAGTCCACTGATTTACATAATTTTTGTTTTATTTTGTTTAGTCATGTTCAAAGAAAAAAAGTCCATAGATTACTGGGGAAAAGATTTCTAGGCACTTTCAAATTCACAAAATTCAGAGAAATTTTTCTCAAGATCAGTCATAGATCAATCATATTATGTAAGAATAGTTTTTCTTAATATAATTTTTTAAGCTCCTTGTAACTAAAAAAATCGGAAAAGATTATGATGAATAGGTTTAGAGTTGTTTTTTTTTTCGGCCTCAGCCTTCAAAACCATCTACATTAAAATACTGATATGATATAGCCTATAACCTGCGCCGGATTCAAAAGATTTTAAAAAGACACTTATATGCCAAAAAGGAAAGTTATAACTCAACGAACACGGAAGATACGAAGCTATAATTCACTCAGAATTTATAATAATGTTGAAGATGTTGTAGCGAACGTTTTGCAACCACTGAAACTAGTACAGTTTAAATTCGTTAAATTACAGTTAAAACGTTCGTTACATCATAAAAATTATTTCCTTTTACCCCAGTATGATTTCAAGGGCTACCATCCCTTGCAGGCAGAAGAGTATTCTTTGACAAACTCTTGTGCTGGCAAGACCTATACTTAAATTCAGATATTTTTTAATGTTTTAGTAGTGATTTTTGGTGTAAATATATTTCTTAAAAAAGTCAACTGTTTTTCTCCCTAGACCGTTTTATTCCACCTGACTTTACGCTAAAACGTAATATACCTAAATGACCTTATTGACATCGAAGCTTGTACACACTTTTGAGAGAGTTTATACTTTCAAATACCTGCGCAGCATGATAAATCAGGTGAATCTGATATAGCAGGAAATTATGAACAGAAATAAAGCTGCTAATGCATCATATTTTGCACTTGCTCCCCTCTTCAAAACGAAACTCCTCTCTAGAAACACCAATATCAGGTTATACAAAGTTATAGTACGTCCCGTACTTATGTATGGCTCCGAAACACGGCCCTTAACAAAGCGAAATCGACAACACCTCATAGTTTTCCAAAATAAAACATAACGCCGAATCTTTGGTCCCGTTCAAATTAATGGTGAATGGAGAATGCGTAAGAACAAAGATATCCGAGAACTGTACTCAAGGCCGTGTATCAAACAAGAACTGAGGGGTAGATGATTACAATGGATAGGACATGTGGTGAGGATGAGGGAGGACAGAATATTTAGGAAGATATGGGAGGTAGACTGAATACCCATCGACCAGTGGGAAGACCTCGCAAGTAAAGGAGAGATCAGCTAACCGAAGATCTAACAAGTATTGGTATACAGGGAAAATGGAAAAACCTGACAATTAACAGATCAAGATGGAGGACTTATGTAAGTGCGGCCAAAAGTCAAGCTGACTGACAGTTCCCAAAGAAGAAGAATTTATATTCGCCTCTTTAAGGGTTGATTCGGGCAAAATCCCTAATTAATAAATAAAAATATTGTATTTGACTCGCGTATAATGGCCATATTACACCCCGCCTACGGGTGTTCTAATACAAATAAAATCATAGATAGATCATAGTAAAAGCCGACACACATACTAAAACACTCTATGATCTACGTTCCCTTTCGAACCATGTTATTATATGTTATCTCAATTATCCAGTTAGGAAAATAAAAATGAGTTAAAATAATACTTTATTACATTTTTCATGTCGTTATATAATTATCGTAACTTACATGTTCATGGTATAACAGTTCAAAGTTTACTGACAATTATTATATTTTTCTTTTATTAGACGACACTAAGACACAATCGGGTCTATTCTGTATCTTTTGTGGTTAAAAAGATTTGGTTAAAAATGATGGTTAAAAAGTAACATTTTAACTAGGCATTAAAATTTTAACCTTGTTTCTTATTCTGTATCTCACGTTATAACACAGGCGTTAAGTTCTAATTTTTTAACCTTATGGTTAAAAGTATGTTGTGAAATTATCTACAAGGGAAGGTATTTTGCTTGTGTAATTGTGGATTTAATGTAAACAAGTGTTATGGTTGAATCGTGAATGAACAACGATCAAATATAATAAATGTATATTGCGGAAATGTACAATATTTATACATAAATAATTATGGGTGCTGAAAGTAAATAATATATTATAATATTACCATAATATGCAAATGTATCAATATTTTCTTTCTTTCTTCTATATTAAGATACTTTTATTTTCAGGTTATATTTACCTTATTTTTATTTTTAAACAGAGAAATTAAAATTTAGAAAAGTATCACAGTTTCAAAGTTTTCAATATTTACTTGCAATTTATCGGGAAGCGGGAAATATTTTGATTCTTCTCGGATTAAAAAAAAAACATGTAAAACGAAATATTTCGTAAGTTTTAGAACAATGAAAATATTTTAAAATATTTCTTCAGGTAAATTAAAAGGGTCTCTCATATCATGCAGTTGCCCTCGTTTAATTCGAACTGATCTCCAAAAAAGTATTTGTATATATTTTTTATTCACCTATATTAATTTTTCACTTATTAACCTCTTTTTGTTCAATTTGTTTTATTAATAATTGATTTAAAATAAACAGACTTGCCATAATTAATTCTAAAAATGGATTTTTCCTGGCTATTTGACGTTTAGAGGTTAGAACTATAGGTGGTTAAAAGTTAACACCATGTATTTGGCTGGAGTTAAAATTCCAAATATAACCTACTGAATTAACCATATCGAGGTTTAAATTTTAACGTCATAGAGTTACAGAATAACAAAATAGTGTAAAGCGTGGTTAAAATTTTTTAACTTCGACCTTGAGCTTAATTTTTAACTTTTTAAGATACAGAATAGACCCGAATGAGTACTAAAGATTAAAGTAAAATGTTAATAACTTGCAGCTGAAAACTTGTTTCAACTACAATTTTAATTGTAATTGCATTTTGACTTCAAATTAGTTCTCTACAAATTTTTCTTTGCAACATATTAATGTTCTCTCTACCTGTCTTTTCCAAGAATATCATTTCAAAATAATTCATTACAAGCATTCCTATAATAAAAAATAAAATATTTTTTATTACAGGAATATTAGTTTTTTTAGCACACAACATCTACAGCTATAAGCACCTGTCACAAACCATTTACTTAATTGGACCAGTGATTCCGAAACTGTGGTTCGCGAATCCCTAGGGATCCGTTAGCTAATTGCTGGGGGGTCCGCGATACATATTTAAAAAATTTCCACTACTTGAACAAAAAATGTTTCCGACTTTTGGGTGTTAGTATAAGAAACTTTTATCCAAAATTAGAAACCGCTTTCTAGAAATTATTTCCATTTTGTTCTACATATTTGTGCAAGCAAGCATTTTTCATCTACATAACTTTACTTAAAATACAAAGAGCGAAGGATCAGAGAATATTTTAACCATTTTCGAAAGAATAGATTTCGGCCACCATTAGAATCGTATTAAGTGTGTAGTAATCTATATTATTTTGTCAGAACTGATATATACTACTCTTTTGGATGGGGAGGTGCTTAACTGTCGTGTAATTAATCTCACTGTTATGTAAAGATACATGTAATTATTTTTTTCGGGCAAAATACAATCTTATATGTAGCAAATCTTTAAATTAACTCCATTTTCGAAATGTACGACTTCAATATACCCGAAATTGATATACAACTCAACAAATTTGATGTGAATAGCAAAATTAAATTTTCGAGCGTTATTTTGAAAGCGGCTTCATTTGAGACTAGGTGCTGCGAACAAACCTAAACAAATTGATGCATTCCGTATATGCATGGAGTATCTTACTGTATTGATATCTGACTGAAGTCAACTGCTTATTTCTGGCTGAGTTGAGGTTCTAGCCATACCTACGCCCGAGAAGCTACGGACCACCCATGGAGTATCTTACGTAAATGTCATAATTTACAGCCGTTTCGGCCGGAAATGTAAAGTTTTTTATTTCATTTAGGGCAAATAACAAGTCATATGCCTTTTTTTATTTAATTTTTGTAATCTACAGGTCCGATTTTTTGAAAAACCAAGTTGAGACTTTCGGCACATTTCGACCGCTACCTGAATTTTGGCGCCCCGCAAAGAAAAATTCCGCACATATTCTTGTAGCCAAGGATATGCCCTACAGATTTAGGAAGAATTAAAACAAAATATTAATTATGCTGTCTTCAGCAACTACTGGTACAGACTATTGGTACCTAAATAAATCTGTGATTTGTATTGGTATGCGGCCGTCTAAACCAGTAGTTGCAATTGTATGTCTAAATGTATTTATTATTTTGTTATATTATTTTGTTATCTTGTCTATTTTGTTATATTGTATTACTTGTCTATATGTTATTATGTATGTTTTATATCTGTTTTTGTAATTTTTGGCCTAGTTGCCGGCAAATAAATGAAAATAATAAAAATAATAATAATAATAATAATAATAATATATGCAGATTTGCAGTGATGGAGTATATCATCATGTCTCGAATTTGGGAAAAAAATCTATCAAAATTTAAAAATTTCACCATTTTGATAACAGTTTCGTAACCTACGGCATTAAATTAATAAAAAACGAGCCACATCATACGAGATTCGTTAGCCACTTCGGAAATCACTTTTTTGCGTCTGAGAATTAATTATGGACGGTATCTTGTAAACTAAGTAATGAATATTCGCGTACGACGCGGCAAATTGTAGCTAAAGGTCCATTTTACAAATGCGTATTTAGCTATTTCGCTCTATCATAAAAATTAGTTATCGTTATCGTAATTGGCGCGCTAATTTCGCCGCTGAATAGGCGCTAAATAGGTGCTGTTGGTCAAAATGATTCAACTTTTATAAGGAACACATGTGCCAAATGGCATTGCATTATCATCAAGTGCAGTTTCTTTCGACCTAGGCACTAGACCAAAAAGGAAAAAGAATTGCTGTAGTTGCGGCAATAATTTTGTTATTAAAATTTAGTAAAAAATCACGATCTTGCTGATGGGGGGTTTGTAAAAAGTGATATAAATGCATTTATTCCTTCGTAGTTGGTTTAACAAAACATAGATGCCACAATATTTGTTACGCATTAATTTTCATAACTGTGAACGCTGCCATTAAACGTTAAAACTGTCTATTAAATTTATCCACAACGCACAGCTTATAGTCAATTAATTTTAGAGCTGTGAACTTAAGTGTGAGCTTTAGTGGAAAATAAACATCATCCATCGCACAGCTATTGAAATAAAAATAAATATTTATTATTTACATTTTTTAATGACAGTTCGTTTAATATGTAATAATTTGAAATAAAACTAATTTTTAAAATTCAATTATGCTTTATTTATAGGATCAGTTATAAGATCAGTCTAAAAACACTATTGTAAAAATAGGGATCCGCCAAAATATTTCCTTCATAATAGGATAATTTTGACACCACACAGTAAATTAAAAAAATTAAATTTCAGGGATACAAAAAATATATAATAATAATAATATTTCGCAGGGGAAGTTCTTAATGGCCATAACACCAGGCTATTTGCTGAGCTTTCGGGCCTGATGATCCCGCGAACTCTGAATCACGCAAGGAAAGTTCGCAATGGTCGCAACATCTGACCATATCGAGCTTTTGGGCCTGATGATCCCACGTATCCTGAATAATAATAATAATAATAATCGGGGTACGGCGGTCTTTTGACCGAAAAGGCTTAGCGTCCTTTCGCTCCGGATCGCTACCACAGTGTTACCACGGCAGGAACCAATTGGGGGTAACGTCGACCCTAACATCTGGTCGATGAATTCTGCCACCGTTTCATGGGGTCAACCTTCCCATGAAACGTATAAATGGTTCCAGAAAATATAAGAAACCATACAGCTTCCCACAACGGGTCCTTCCCGGATGGGGACCCACAAACAGTTGGGCGAAGCTACAATCCCGCAAGCCAGGCCCGCCACAGGTGGACACCCGAGGAGCAGGAAGACCTGCTTCAGGTTTACGAGGCAGCGTCACCCCATCGCAGGGGCTACATGGTCAGAGTCCACTCACAATGGTGTGAAAATCATCTCGAGCTGGACTTCATGACGCAACAAAATCTGCGCGACCAAGTAGCACGCCTGCGACGCAGGATGAGGCGATCGAGACGAAGAGAGTCGAGAAGGTTGTCCCAAATACCGGTACAGCCATCGACACCTGCAAGCCCACCAACGGGAGGTGGGCAGATAGCCACTGGGTCTTCCCCAGCTAATGCAGGAATAACATCCTCTTCACCGGGAAAAAATCTTCGTGAGGATTTTCTAGCCCTTCTCTCGCCTGATTCTGAACGCACCCGACTTGGACACAATAAGTTCAAAGTTCGTGCTGATGACCTCACGCGACTTAATGAGCTTATTGACAAGCAAATTTCCCCTCAGAGTAGTCTCTGGGATATCGACTGTGCTGTATACGCTGCAGCAGCTGTGCTGACGCCAAAGCGGGCTTTAGCCTCTAAGGCTTTTAACGGCAAACTGCGTATACAGCAATTAGAGAAGAAAATGACGCGTTCACGCCAGGAAGCTTCTCATATTCAGTGTGCTATTGATGCTTTACGAAGTATTAAGCCGCTAAGTGCGAATACTAAGCGCATATTACATCAATTGCGCATAAAGCATCACACACTGAATTTGTCCACTCTCTCTCTGCTAAAGCAGAAAGCAATGGACAAATTGAGAGCACTAGCCCTGGCAAGAAAGAAACTGGTCAACCGGACAATGGAGGAAAATACTATGTTCCTCACGAGCCCGTCACGCCTTTTCATGGCCAAACCTGAGGTTTCTGAACCGTTGTTATCAGTCGACAGGACAGAGATATTCTGGAGGGAGCTTTATGAACACGAGACGATCGTGCAAAACACTCCAGTTTTAGAGAGATTTGAGGAATTCTGTACAAAATATCTTACAGATCCTCAGGCATGCCCCCCTGTTACCACGGAAGAAGTAACACGTGCTATATCAAAAGCGCGCAATTTGGCTGCACCAGGAGTTGACGGTATCGTTGCTTTTTGGTGGAAGTCATTTTCCAGTGCACACAGCCATCTTGCACGAAACTTTACTTCTTTTATCCGTGGGGAAATACCAATACCATCTTGGTTAGCAGAGGGACGTACAGTATTAATCCCCAAAAAAGGTGATTTAACCAACCCGAAGAACTATAGACCTATTACTTGTCTCAATATGCTGTATAAGATCTTTACCAGCGTATTAAACGAGCGGGTACTGAGCTCCATCGCCTCTGTTTGGTCAAACATCTACGAACAGAGGGGATCGAAGAGGGGCCAAGCAGGTTGCAAAGAAAAACTTATTATCGACCGGTCAGTCTGTCATGACGCGGCGTATTTCAAACGCAACCTGTCAATGGCTTCGGTGGACTACGCAACAGCATATGACACTACGTCACATGCTCTCATTTTAACATTATTGCGCATGTTACGAGTCCACCTGGAGATAGAGAGATGCATTGGGCAACTTATGTCCCTCTGGAAGACACAATTTGTTGTCCCAAGTGGATCAACCGCAGTGTCGACAGAGTGGATACATTCAAGCATGGCGTTTTCCAGGGAGATTCCCTAAGCCCGCTATTATTTTGCATCTCACTTCTTCCTCTATCGATCGAGCTTAGGCGCGGCAGTGGCTACATGGCGGGTCCTCCGTCAAAGCGTAAGCACAAAATTACCCATCTCTTTTACATGGATGATTTGAAGCTCTACGCCTCGAACGAGAGGAATTTGCAGACCGCCTTAGATGCTGTTGCTGAGTACACTGCCGCGATAGGTATGCAATTCGGGTTGAAAAAATGCGCTGTTTTTCATATATACAGAGGAAAAGGATTGGACAACGGTAAAGATGTTCAGTTGGTTGATGGGAGCATTATAAAACATCTTAATGCCGAAGGGTCTTACACATTTCTAGGCATCAGTGAAAGGGGTGTTCAGGATGTCACTTTTATTAAGCAGGCCCTTCGCAACAAGTATATGGCACGACTGAGGCAGATATGGAGATCATGTCTGTCTGGCAAGAACAAGATCGCTGCCACAAACATGCTTGCTGTCCCATTAATTTCATACACTTTTGGTGTAATGAAATGGAATGTTGATGATCTTAAGGATCTCGACAGAAGAACCAGAAAGATCATGAACATCAACCGAAGTCTTCACCCGAAATCTTCTGTGCAGCGCATATACCTCCCTCGTCAAAATGGGGGTCGGGGATTACTTAATCTGGAGTGTTTGCACGATCGACTCGTCCTGGTTACAGCTAACAGTATCCTCAGAAGTCAGGACCCACTATTAAAATTCGTTAGTGAGCACGAATTTAGTGGCAAAGGGGCGTCTATACCAGGCTTCTTTACCAGGGTTTCTTTACCAGGCAGCGCGAAGAGCAGCAACGAGATTTAACCTGGCAGACTTGAGTCCCGCCAGGGAAAACGCTGGAGTACAACTCTCTCGGGAGGAGTACAACAGAGTTACCGGTTCGGTGAAACGAGGCGAGACAGACATATTGACAAAAGAACACATGAGTAAAAGTATGCACTCTGTGTTCTTCAAACATATTAAAAGTCTAGAGTTGTCCACCGAACTCACGTTCTCGTTTCTTAAGTCTGCTGGTTTGAGATCGAAAACCAGAAGGTTTTGTGTTTGCGTGTCAGGATGGTGTTATAAATACTTTGGCGTACAGGGCCCGCATATTCCAAATAGCGGAATCCACACTCTGTAGGTTGTGCCACCACCATTCTGAAACGATTATGCACATTCTGTCTGCTTGTCCATCTCTTGCAGCGTCGAGCTACGTGTCGCGACATAATGCTGCTCTCCGCGTGCTCTACTATCATCTTAGACATGCCTATGGTATTGACCAATACCGGTTATACCGTACGTCTCTTCCGACATAGAATCGGTGGTGGAAAAATTCCAAGTGCCGAATTTATTGGAATTACTCCTTCCCCACCTCGAGGTTACTGACAGCCACTAAGCCGGACATAACCCTCCTGGATATCGAGACCAAACAGATGTTTGTGATCGAATTCTCAAGTCCAGCTGAGAAGAATATCTCTCTCAAGGAGGAGAAAAGAGGTCCAAGTATATGGATCTTTTGTCCGAGCTTAGAAAGCTGTATCCCAGGTATAAAGTTAAGCTTGTAGTCCTGATAGTTGGTGTTTTGGGTGGCATGAAAGCCTCCTATCGAAGGGAAATCGAGTCCATTCCCATCTGTAGATCTTCTGCCAACTCTTTGATCTGCAGGATGCAGAAAACAGTGCTGCTCGGGTCGCTCCGCATTGTGCGGGCACTGGATCTGGCGTAATTTCCGCGGCTGCATATCGCCAGGGTTTGGGATGCAGTCGTGTGTATTTAGCTCCACTATCTCTAGTATGGACGCGGCTCAAAAAGGTTGCTGAAGTTTGAGATTAGTGGATGCTTGTCAAGATCTGACAAACCCCTAAATAATAATAATTTATTAAAACCAAAAAATGTACATTTGCACAATGGATACGTCAAAATATCATATATAATACAAAAGAACAGAATAACAATAACAATAATGCAGGTAATAGAGGATTACATATTTATAATCATTTCCTGCATATATTGCAGAATTCTTCCATGATATATAGCATGCTCAAGAAGTAAGTTTTTGAGATTATTTTTAAATTTTTTTAATGTTTTCAGTGCATTTTATATTTGTCAGGTAACATATTAAACAAATATAAACCAACAGAATTATATGCATTTTTTATAAACTCTAGTCTATGTCTAGGTGTACGAAACTTACTACGATTTCGAGTGTAGTACCCATGAACATCAGAATTAGTTTGCAATTATGTTTTGATTTGTATGTATAGCACAGTACTTCTATTATGAACATACTGGGCAGTGTTAAGATCTTATATTCAGTAAAATAATCCCTACAGGAAGTTCTAGTATTTATTCCAGCAATGCATCGTATTATCCTTTTTTGAGCAATGAAGACGTCATTAGATAATTTTATTGAACCCCAAAAACAAATTCCATACAATAAAATGGGATGTACATGGCCAAAATAAAATGTTTTTAAGTAGTTGAAATTAACATGACTTTTTAAAGATCTGATTTGAAAGCATAATATATTTAATTTGCTGATGAGACTTTGACAGTGATAAGACCAATTCAAGTTCTCATCAATTGATAAACCTATAAACTTTGTATTATTTACCTTAGTGATATCTTTGGTACCAACATTTAATTTAATATCTGGTAAGTTTTTATTATTAATAATATGAAAATGTAAGAAGTTAGTTTTTTCGAAATTAAGATACAATTTATTAAATGCAAACCAATTATTCATATCATGTACTAATTTGTTAGCTTTTTCTTGTATTTCTCCACTATTTTGTCCACATATCAGGGCCGAAGTATCGTCAGCGTACATAGTTACGAAAGAGTTTACAAAAAAGAACAAATCATTTACAAAAAGTAAAAATAAAATTGGACCTAACACCGATCCTTGAGGCACACCAATATTTATGGGTAAAAAATGAGACAGCATTTTTCATTGTACCATTGCCTGATATGTATGAAATTTTAACAAATTGCGATCTATAAGATAAGTATGAGGAGAACCAGTCACTGGCATCTCCACGAATTCCATAGCAATTAAGTTTTTTTATTAAAATTTCATGACTTACACAATCAAAGGCACGGCTTAAATCACAAAAAATACCAACAGATTTTTCTCCCTTGTCAAGCAAATCTTAACTTCATTTAAGAATTCACTAATAGCTGTTATTGTTGACCGTTCAGACATAAATCCGTGTTGACTTATATATTTATAATATTGTGCTTTCCCAAATAATTTACCAACTTATTTAACATCGCATATTCAAAAATTTTTGCAAAGCTAGAAGAGAGAGATATTGGTCTATAGTTACATACATTATTAGCACAGCCTTTTTTTGTATTGGAATAACTCATGATGTTTTTAGAGAAGTAGGAAAAGTTCCTTTTTCAAAAGATAAATTTATTAGGTAAGTGAGAGGACTAACTAGATCAGTAGAAAGTAATTTCAAAATCTTACTTGGAACATTATCTGGACCTGCTGATGATTTATTATTTAATTTATTAAATAAACCAAGTACTTCATGTTCAGTGTAAGGAATAAGATAGAAACTGTTAAAAACTGTAGGGAATTTATCATTCATTATTCCGATTCTAGGACACTAACCCCCGGGACACTAACCCCCGGGACACTAACCCCCGGGACATTAACCCCCCGTCAATAACCCCCGGGACATTAACCCCCCCATGTCAATAACCCCCCGAGCCATTAACCCCCTGGACAATAACCCCCGGGACACTAACCCCCGGGACATTAACCCCCCATACCAATAACCCCCCGACCATTAACCCCCTGGCAATTGATTAATATTTTAAATGTTTATTTTTATTTAAAATTTGAACATTTGAAATTATTAATATAATATAAGAATAATTTTTACTTCCTCGTATGTATAGAGAGTAGGGTACAGTGATGAGTCAGATTTTGACCTCCCCCCGGATTTTGATGTTTCTCCACGTTTCACATACCTGGGAACCCGAAAAACATGTTTTGGGAAAAATGTCTGTCGGTTTGTAGTGTAATTGTTTCGCCAAACCTAGGGCCTAAACTACTCGACGGATTTGATTGATCTGTCATTTAAAGTTTTTTTGTGAATATCAAGATGTATTTTTTTAATTATACTAGGCCTTAAAGTTGATGTTCATATAGAGGTCATATGAAGACCAAACTAGAAAAATAAAATTTTCTCAAAAATGCCTGTAGCGTTTTTGTTAATTTTTTTTGTGTGAATGTGGGTTAACTGAAGTAATAATATGTGCCCAATTATATTTCCAAAAAAATGTGGGGGTTCACAGTAGGACTTTTTTTTATTGAAAAATGTGCTTTATTTTGGGCCATACGTGCTATTTGAAAATTGTTTGTAATTTTTTAGTTGCCATTTTCAAATTATTTAGATTTTTTGAAGTTTCTAGGTCATAAAAAATTCAATGGCAGTTGATTTACATTTTTAAATGTTTTTTTTATTTAAAATTTGAAAATTTGAGATAGGTAGCTCGCTTTGCTCGGCTTCTTCTAACCAAACCCTTACTAACCTAACCTAACCTAAGATAGTGTTTTGTCATTAAACTAGAAGATGAGTAGCTCGCTTCGCTCGGCTTCTTCTAACCAAACCCTTACTAACCTAACCTAACCTAAGATATTCCTACGAAACCCTAGACATTTCTGTATGTAATTATATTCGTAGATTCTTAGAGATTAAATGTGCAAAATATTGTTGATATCAGTCAAAGGATATAGAAATGTCCATAGTTTCTTGTGTATGCCTACGAAATCCTAGAAATTTCTATGTTTTTTTATTTGCAGTTTCTTAGAGAATAAAACTGCAAAATATTGTTGATATCAGTCAAAGGATATATAAGTATCTAAAGTTTCTTGTTTATGCCTACGAAATCCTACACATTTCTATATGTAATTATATTCGTAGATTCTTAGAGCACAAATCTGCCAAATACTTGTCAATCAAGAGACCTGAATAGTCCCCAGTTAGCCAATCACGAGAACCTTAAGAAAAATGACGTCACAGTGTCACAGTGTTACCCAGATCACTAACACATGTTAGCTAATTATATATGTACGATTACATTTGTTCAATTTTGTTCTAATTTCAAATGTTCAAATTTCAAATAAAAATAAACATTTAAAATATTAATCAATTGCCCCTGTTAATGGTCGGGGGGTTATTGGTACGGGGGGTTAATGTCCCGGGGGTTATTGACGGGGGATAATGTCCCGGGGGTTAGTGTCCCGGGGGTTATTGTCCAGGGGGTTATTGTCCAGGGGGTTAATGGCACGGGGGGTTATTGACATGGGGGGTTAATGTCCTGGGGGTTATTGACGGAGGGTTAATGTCCCGGGGGTTAGTGTCCCGGGGGTAAGTGTCCTGATACCCATTATTCCAGAGGAAGTCCCACAAGATAATAAAGAAATAACTTCATATGGAGCATTTTGAAAATAATTATTAAATATATTAGCAATAGAATTAGGATCGCTAACTAAGTTTTCATTTACTGTTAAAGAAATATTTTTATGTTCTGAAGTTTTTTTAGTAATTTCAGATATGATTTGCCAGACAGTTTTACATTTATTATTAGATGTTTCAATTCTAGTTTCATAGTACAATTTTTTATTTTGCACACAAAGTTTATGATGTTCTCTTTTTTTAGCTAGATATAAGTCCCTAAAGATAGGGAAATCACGTTCACTGTAATACCAATTATGAACTGCTTCACTAGAATGTTTGACATTTTCAGTAATCCATTTACTTTTATTACGGTTTTTGACAAATGTACGAGTAGCATATGGATAGAATGAATTAAAATAATATAGAAAAGTATCATAAAAATGTGAGAAAGCTTCATTTAAATCATGAAAACTTGAAAGAACATCCCAATTTTCTTTTTGGAGAGCCTGATGTATCATAAATATATTTTGTTCGCTAAAGTTTTGTTTAGTTAAAGATTCTATATTTTGAGCTTCATTTTCAAAATTTAAAGGAAAATTAACGTATCTGTGATCCGAAACAAAACATTCTTCGACATTACAGTATGCAACCTGTATATTTGTAAAAATATTGTCAAGAATAGCTTTGTTTCTAGTAGGCTCATCAATATAGTCAGTTAAGTTTGTGACAGAACGGCCACCCGCCGTCTATCAGCTACGCCACTGGAAGGCGCCATCCCTGACATATGTTAGTTTCAAGTGGGACATCTGAAAAAACATCTAAACAACATTCCAGACGCCAAGTGCTAATGACCTGTGAGCTAGCTAGCTTCCGTGCACCCCGCAGCCATCAGCTGTTTGATATAAAAGAAACGGAACTAAGAGCCACGAGATCAGCCGTAAACGAGCCTTTGAACGAGTAACTGCAGAGAGATTCCAAAGTAAGCTCTGACCCCGACCCAGTGGGCTGGCAGAGCAGTGCAACAGCGGTTACAGCGGGCCGGTGCCGTCCAACAGCCAACCTAGCAGACTACAACGAGAGGCCAGTCGTAAAGGCTACATTCCACTGAACCACGGAAGAAGAAGACGCCGCTTAGAAGGTAAGGTATACGCTAACCCGGTGATGGAGACACTTCTCGATACACGTACTCTCTGGGGTCCGTGTATTTTGGGTGTTTTGACATAGTCCGCGTCGGCGGCGAGAGTCGTTTTGGGTGGACGGTCACACTCTTGGGTCGCTCGATCTTAGTCTCGGCTAGGAAGCGATTATCTAGTGCCATCACGAGGTGAATCGTATGCTCTGCGTTTCTAGGGCTCAGATGTCGTAAGGTACCGTCGTCCGGTGACTGAGACACTTCTCTGAATACGCGGAGTCCGTATTCCTTGCGTGTTTTGACATGGTCAGCGTCGGCGGGCGAGAGTCGTTTTTGGCAGACAGTCACGCTGTTGGGCCGCTCGATCTTAGTCTCGACTAGGAAGCGGTTATCTAGTGCAGTCACGAGATAGGATATCTTACGACAGATGGGGGTCGGCTAAATCAGGTATGTAGTTTCCGATGGCGGCGGTGTTCTGGGGCATGAGCTCGTGTTGCCAGGATACTTTGACGTAGTCCGCGTCGGCGGCGAGAGTCGTTTTGGGCGGACAGTCACACCCTTGGGTCGCTCGATCTTGGTTTCGACTAGGAAGCGATTATCTGGTGCCGTTACGAGATTCTATATATGGGGGTTGCACTCACAACGTTACCCCACGTCAGATGTGACGGGCGAGAGCCCTGAGTACCGGTCGTTGGTTGTTGCCACCAACGTGAGAATGCCACATATTTCAAATTCCATTTCAACACAATATTCACTTATTAAATTTAAATCTATAATATTACCATTAATACGGGACCATAAATCTACCCCACCATGCTGAGACTGGGACCGACAAAAACACTTGCGATACAAGTTTAAATGTCGGAAAATAAAAAGAATTCAGTTCAGCATGGGTATTTGTCCAAGTTTCCGAGATAAGAATAAAATCTATATTGTCTGTATTCAAAAAATCGATTACAATTTGATTAATTTTTCCATGAGATAATCCCTGAATATTTATATAGATTACACTTAAGATTTTATTAGTAATTACTTTGTTTTTTGAAACATTGTTGTTTATATTAGAAACTTTTAATTTTGTTCCCTGTTGACCTAAGTTGGGTTGTCCGTTGCGTGAGCAGGTTGAAAATCCACAGGTCTTCTTAGAGATTTTGTAAAGAAATCGTTTAGTATGCCGGCCGGCCAGTTTTCAGGATTTAGTATATTTTGCTTCATTTCTTCCGGAACTCCAATTTTAAATGACGAATAGTGATCATATTTAGTTTTTAATTTATCACAAACATAATTATTGCTCTTCTTAATACCATTCAAGTAATTAACTATGGCTTCAACAGTCACATTTGGCGCCAACCTTGATATAAAAATCCAAGATATTTTACTGACAGACTGTATTGTACTTGAGCCGTCCTTAGTTCCTATAATTATATTTCTTCTCTTTTTTCTCTTCTGCACAAGTTGATATTCATTGGGAATGTTCATACCATCTCGTTTATCAGTATTTTGTACATTTTGTTTATGTATTATATCAGCTGGATATGTTAAAACTTGCGAACTTGAATGAGACCTTAACTTGCTGCTATACGTAGTACGTTCATTCTTGTCTTCAATTGTACTAGTAGTACAGTTAGATTTTTTCATTGATTCTTTATTACTCGATGAGGCTTGTTTTGACAAAGATTTTTGTGTTTTAGATATTTCAGAAACAGAATTGGTAATTGGTAAATATGAACATTGGTGATAAAATAATCTAACTGTTTTGCTAGGTTAGATTGATTTAAAGTTAAATGTTCAATCATTTCGTGCTGCTTTTGAATGACAATTTCTTGCTTTTTTAACATTATTTTATATTCTTCAAGTAATTGTACATAATTTTTCTTAGTACTTACTTCATCATAAGCTTCAGTACATAGATTACAAAACCACTTAACACTTGAATTTTCAAATAGTTTTAATTCGGTTGGCTTGTTGAGAATATTTTCAAATTTTTCTACAACCCTCTCGGGGGGATAGGGTGTAGGACAAAAGTTTTTTGACACGTTTTGAGCAAATATGGTATACAAATATTTGATTTTTAAAAAATAAAAGGATGATGATCCGTTTGGTAACATTTACCTGATATTAACGTATTAAAAACAAAAAAAAAAAAAACATTCATAATTAAATTGCAGTATGTTAACAAAGCAAAGAAAAGCAACATAACACAACCTGACAGTGAAAACACTACTGTACTAATTAACGGTGCCAGCGTTAATTGGTACAGTAAGGGCTTCTAAAAAACATCTTGTCCGGTTCTGAGCTAAGGTCTTAATTTTGCCCCAGGTCTTTCCCATATCTTTAATTTCTCTGTCCACTGTTCGCCTCCATGTTAGCTTGGGTCTTCCGACCTTTCGTGTTCCTTGAGGGTTCCATTGGAACGTTCGTCTCGTGATGTTCTCTGTCTCTCGTCTGAGTATATGTCCCAGCCACTCCACTTTCGCAACTGTATTTCCCGTCTTATTTCTGTTTGCCCTGTTTTCTGCCAAAGATCTTTGTTGTTGATTGTCAGGCCAATGGATTCCCATTATCCTTCGTAGACATTTGTTGATAAAAATTTGTAGCTTACTGGTTAACGCTTCAATAACCAGCCAAGTCTCACAGGCAGAAATAGGCCGATGTAAAATAAATAAATTAAAAAAAAACACTAATTGCATCCTGATCAATTAAAAAATTATAATACTGACAATAGAACACAAATAAACTTAATAAACAATTATAGCCAGCGGAGTGGCCGAGCGCATTAAATCGTGCAGTTTGGACTTGTGAAAACAGTCTGGATTGTGATGTTGGTGGTTCGTTTCTCCGTTGGTAATATTATTCGGGCGAGAATAATATGTTTACATTACTTTCATTTCACAATCATTCACCCCTCATCCAGGTGCAGGAGTTCGCCCCCTAGCATCGGCGATTAGCCTCCCAGCAAACATTGAACTAACGGCCGAACGCCGGCAAACTGCTTTTACGCTGGTACACTGCTGGCACCAGAAGTAAGTGCAACGCCAGTATTAATAATGTACTTCACATTTGTATTTCGCACTCTGCCTATACGAAGTACTTTACCAGCATTTTATAAGCATTCCTTATTTGTATTAATCCAAGGTTATTTCTAGTGGGCCAGTGCTTATGTTTATAACTTTTTTTGAATGTAATAATTTGAAAAGTCTGACCGTTCTTAGTCATAAAACACCCTAATGGCGTGGCCTTCGAGGGTCGGTACAAGTGATATTCTGTGAGTTCAAGTTGGGACGTGTTGGTGAACAGTTTATGTGTATTTGAATAGTTATTGATTGTGAGCATTATACAGTTTTTTATTGTGATTTGTGTGTGTTTTGTTAGATTTAAGGACGTAGTTTACACAAACTATTTCATATTAAATTGTTTAATTTTTAGTTTAGTTCAATCATAGTTTTTTTCATGTAATAAAATTTTCAATTATTAATAAATCTGATACAAGATTATAAATATGTCATTTAAAAAATATAATTTGTCATATTTCATTTTGAATAGTGACATCTTAAATATTTTGTAAATATAATACTAACCTAAAATAATACAAACTTAATCCAAAACTGTAAAGCTTTTTTTACAATATAACCAAGTTTCTAAAAGTCAGTAATACACTATAAAAATCACCAAAATAACCAGATCTAGTTTGTTCTTACAAAAGTGAACAGCTTATAGCATTAATGCTTATAAAATTTGTTTATTGAATTTATTTTAACAAGTATGATTTCTTTAGGTTGGCACTCTTCAAGTCAGGGGGAAAAGATGTGGTAGATAATACAAGACGAATATTGGCGAAAATTATTAGTCACCCCTTATCTTTAGGATGAAATTGGTTTGACCGAAATGGCAGAAAACCATTTTCTTAAAATTCTTCATTAAATTAATAAATTAAATAAACTAATTCCTGTTATTCCTGAAATTATATTTATTTAATATTTATAAATAAATCAATAAATTATAACTGTTAATTCAATTTACAATCGGCTAGTTTTACCATCGTTGAATAAATTTATTTAACAACTTAAGTTAACAATATCGCATCATTCTATTGACAGCAATGTTAATTTCTTCATTAATAGTTTAAAACCGATGCGATATTGTCAACTTTACTTGTTAAATAAATTTATTCAACGATGGTGAAAATGGCCAAATGAGTATTTATTTTGCACCTAACCATTAATTTATTTTAATACTGGGTAAGTACACATATATTACATTTGAAACACTAGAGAGTGGGTATAATATAAGCACTAGTCTGTCAGAAATAAATCTTGCAACTAATGCGATTATTTTGCACTTTACCGTTGCTGGGCCAGCAACTGATACATCAATGGGCCAGCTAACGGCCACGGGGACACCAGGGTACTGGCCCAGTGCAAAATGCCAGCACTGGACCAATGCGAAATGCCAGCACTGGCCCAGTGCGAAATGCCAGCACTGGCCCATTACTTTCAATGCACTTTACCGTTGCTGGGCCAGCAACTGATACATCAATGGACCAGCTAAGGGCCACGGGACACCGGGGTACTGGCCCAGTACGAAATGCCAGCACTGGCCCATTACTTTCAATGCCGGCGAGTATGTGCTTTACCAGTACTGGTCCGGATAAAAATGTTTGCTGGGCTCGTTGCAGAAAAAGGCCGATGTAAAGTAATTAAATAAAAAAAAACGATTATACAAATTTAACCGCTCCTCTTCAAAATAATTCAAATCTGAGTAATAATTTTTCGGTATACCAACAAAATAAAAATAATAGATATTCTAAAGAGTGATCCAAATTGGACGCCGGGATTTGAATTGCGCGCCATTTTAGTTCAGTGAATGTTGGAAGTTTACATTTTTACAGTTGGTATCTAAACACATTGCAAATTCATCATGGCGCCGTATACTATGCAGCAACCATTGACGTCATATAAATAGACTCAGCACTCTCTATGCCTTAGCATTGTTTGTTATGTAGCCAAGACCCTGTGGAGACGAAAGGGGGATTTGCCCCTAGGAGTATAACAAGTTGCCTAATTTACATTTATTTTGTTCAGCTATCGATAGGAAAAACGCCGGCATCAAATAGTGTTTATGATTGTTTTGTTGTGTTCATTTTCTTATCATCTTTCAACTTTTAATAATATTGCCATAAATGTCATTTAAAGAGTTGTGAACTGTATTTCAACTATTAGTAATTTAAATACTAAAAAGCAATGTTTAATTAAAATATTACATATAGTTTTTTCTTAAAAAAAAAAGAATTGTATTCATTACTTCGAATACATAAGAACAGTATTTTACCCAGCACTGATTATAGATATACATCTTTATAATTTGTCAGATAAATTTTAATTTATCAAGGAAATGATATAATATCTGCCCGTTTTAAATTTAGAAAGTGTCTGAAGCATTGCTATACAATATGATCGAGAAAAAAAGGTTTCTAGATAGACAAGGAATTAATTAATTATTATATTAACAAAGTTGTCCACTGTACATTTTAAATTCAGGACCTACTAGACATTTTTTCATTCATATTGTATTTTAAATGTATTTAATTTAAAAACCTATATATTTGGCTAATTGCCTAAGTATCAAAGACCATAAACGTGAAATAAAAAATAAAAAAAACTACTAATTATCTTAATATACTAATAAATTTAGGTTAATTTAATATTATTTACGAAATTTATTTTTACTTGCAATTCTTATCGGCAAAACAATGAGGTTTTATGGCGTATGGTTTATATGACGTCATTGGACGTTAGCAACAAGCAAAACTCCTCGGGGCACCTTCCCGTTCCCCGCCTAAGAGGGTGTTGGCTTCACAACACATCGCCCTCATTCAGTCTTTATATTATACTACCTAATTGGCAGCAACGCATAAATATCGTGCAAGTTTATTATGAAAACAGGCGATCAGTTACGATTACGCGAAGAAAAACTTCGACCACTTTTTGGACGGAATAATGTTCCAAGTGAGCGTGCAATTCGTGAACTACTGCAAAAATTTGAAACAAGTGGTATGCTTATTGATATACCAAAAGTTCGCTATCAACGCAGAGGTCGTTCAGGTGAAAATATTGCTCGTATACGTGATAGTGTGCAAGAAGAACCAAGCATATCAATCCATCACCGTTCACAGCAATTGAATATTTCATATGGCACTACTCAACGAATTTAAAAAAAAGACCTGCATTTAAAAGCGTATAAAATTCAACTGACGCAAAAACAGAAAGCAGCGGACCACCAGAAACGCCGTACATTTGTGAACTGGGTTTTAGAAAACACAGAAGTTGATGCTGATTTTTGCAAAAAAATCATATGGAGCGATAAAGATCATTTCCTTTTGAATGGGTTTGTTAATCGCCAAAATTGTCGCATCTGGGATAGTGAAAATCCACATGATACTCAAGAAAACCAATGCGTCCACAAAAATGCACTGTTTGGTGTGCATTATGGGCTGGAGGAATCATTGGCCCGTACTTTTTTGAGGACGAAGCTGGTAACGCTGTTACTATCAATGGTGTACGCTATCGGGAGATGCTAAACAACTTTTTTTTCAATTAAACCAACGATTTGAACTTAAATGACATGTGGTTTCAACAGGATGCAGTCACATGTCACACAACACGTGAAAAACTCACTTTACTTCAAACCAAATTTTCTGGTCATGTTGTCTCTCAGAGGGGCGACATCAATTGGCCAGCGAGGTCTTGCGATCTAACCCCATTAGATCTTTTTCTCTGGGGCTATTTGAAGGAAAGGGTCTATGTCAACAAGCCTGCTACGTTTTCAGAACTAAAAGAGAACATCACACGTGCAATTGCTAAAATCGAACCGCATTGAATGGAAACGATTACGGAAAACTTCGCTAAAAGAATGGAATCATGTCAGCGGAGTCGTGGAGGGCATTTGTTCGACATCATATTTCATAAATAATTGCCAAGTCTGTACTTTACGCTAATAACAATAAAATTCGGATTTTTCCAATATGTTGTGTTTTATTCAAAAAACAAATCCTAGAGTCCAAATTGGATCACCCTTTATTAAGAGCGTAATGTACCTGGGTTTCGCGCAACGAAAACGCATTTGGAAGGGCCAAAGAATTTGAGCCAAATGTTGTCGGATCAATATGATTTTTTTTTTTTTTTTTTAGTTTGATGATAAAGATTGGCTCCGTTGGATTTTAAAGTTAAAATTTGGTTTTATTTTTAATTGTCAGTTTTACAATGTCCTAAACTTTGTCTAACTTCACACCACTGTTACTCCGTAAATCAATAACAATTTCAATTCCATAGCTAGAATCCTATAGACTGTACTTTTATCTTTAAAATGAGCCCTTGTTTGTGAAAATTAATTAATATTTAGCACCAATTCTTTGGCCCACACCGAAACACTATTTATATCAAATACTGGCTTTTACAAGCATCGAGAGATGTATCCATCTGGTAGCGTGGTTTTAAACTAATACTAATCATAGTAGAGGGAGTCTAAGCTCCGCCTTCATTTTCTACACATATCTTTGAATTCGGTGTTTGTTTAGTAAGACATAAACTGTTGACTATGCTTAAAAGTTGTGTTTTATTCAATAATCTTCTATTGATTTATAAAAATGGGTAACTGTAGATCTTTGGAATAAAACAGTTTGTGATGTCAAATTTACGTGTTTTATTTTAGACTTTGCTCTTTCCATGGCAGAATACAAATTCATATTGACAGTTTTTTTAAATTTCATCCCTAAAGGGTGATAAGGGGTGAAATGTAAATTCAAAGATTCCTTAATATCTCTTAGGACCAATAAGATGTCGACTTGGTTTTTGCTTACAAAGATAACCCGTACAAATACCGAAAAACTTATTGCAGAATTTTGTCCTAAAGGAGTAAAATGTTTTTTCACGGATTCCTCAATATCTCTTAGGGCAGATGAGATATCGACTAGGTTTTTGCTTACAAAGGTTACCCATACACAAGTTTAAAAACAAATTGAGGATTTTACGCTAATGAGACCATTAATATACCGTGGCGAAGCATACATAAAAGGCAATGTCCTAACTGACTGACTGACTCATAATCGCCCAGCCCGAACCCCTGGGCCTAGAAATTTGAAATTTGGAGAGTATTCACTTCATGGATTCCTTAATACCTCTTAGGACTAATACGATATTGACTTGGTTTTTGCTTACAAAGACTACCCATGCAAATTCCGAAAAACCTGTTTCAGGATTTTATCCCAATCAACCCCTAAAGGGGTGATTCTACAATCGGGGTGAATTATACATCCCGTCGTATTGCCTGTGTTTGTTTAGTTGTAACATTTCTTATTGGCACATAAGTGTCTTTTTAAAATATTTAGAAATGGTTTTGAGTCTTTTTTTTTAAATTCGCCCTTAAGGGGGTAAATGGATATTTTTATTCGATAGAACGTTCCTTTGACATAGAAATGAAATTGGCAAAGTATATTCCTTCCATGACGTAAGCACCCACTAAGACGAGATTTTTCGAAAGTCGATCTATAAGGAGCCCCTTATAGATCGACTAAGGGGGCCAATATGATTTCACCCATACAATAATTTTTTTTTAAATTCATGATTTCATGACGGAAGCACCCACTAAGAAGGGGTGAACTGTGATTATGTGTTGATTCAGTTGTAATATTTGTTTTAATTTCGTTTTTCTTTATCAGTTATTTACATATAGTGATTTACTTGATTAAACAGCGCAGGATCCTTTTAAGTTACGGTCCGTAGGCTGTAAGGTTACCTCACTTCGGATGACGGTGATGTACTTCCGTATGCCTAATATACAACAATTGTGGAAGTTATTTAAACGAAGTTATTTGTCGAATAAATGTTGAGAACCACCGGTCTACAATGAGGGCCAGATTACAATATAGAGTGATCAAGTGTTAAAATTTGTAATTTTTATTCATTTACTGAGTAGCAGTGATGTGAAGTTAAACAAGTTTTGCACTGTAAAATTGAAAATTAAAAATAAATCAATTTTTTTTTTTACATATCTTCAAATTAAAAAAAAATCAAATTTATTCGAATATAGTTGGTCTATATTTTAGGGTTTCAACAAATACATGTTGATTTACATCTTGCATTCCCCCCACCACTATAAATTGTCAACGCCTACAGCTTACCCGTCACCACACACCGCAAGGAACAACTGACCAACCTGTTCAGTACATTACGCTCTTAAAGACACAGGTCCTTTCTTTATAATCATCGAAAGCACCGTTTATAATATTGGAAACATGCATTACATGAGTTTGGGAAAACTCGTCTACAATAACTTTCAACCAAAAAATAGTGATATTGTAACTATTAATAAAATCGGCAAAAATTGTATCAAACTAGAATTAAGCAACTATAAACTGGCCAATGATAACTTGGACTCCAGTTTTTTCACAAGCAATAGTTTACGTGCATATATCCCGGAAACAATTCTGTCCTGCAAAGGAGTTATTAGATACGTTTATCCGAGTTTCTCGAACGAGGAACTATTGACCAATATTAGAACAACAATCCCCATAAGAGATACACGTCGCATCACACGGCGAATAACCATTGAGGGAGAACAAGAGAGACAAGAAAGCATTATAAATACTCAAACCGTAATTATAAATTTTAGAGGACAAACGCTGCCCGAATACATAACCATATATGGTGCTAGGTGCCGAGTTTCTCCCTATGTGTATCGGGTGACTCAATAATAATAATAATAATAATAATAATCCTTATTATATTAATAATAATAATAATAATAATAATCCTTCAGGAAGTTACCAAAGCACTATCAGAACTGAATCTAGGAAAGGCACCCGGATTTGATAGTATGCACAACGAGTTTTTGATAAACTGCGGAGAAAAGTCCCGAGAGTGGCTTGCCAAGTTCTTCTCGGATATTTTAAACTCAGGCAAACTTCCGTCTGAGTTCAAATTAACTAAAGTTATCGCCATCCCCAAACCGGGAAAACCAAACGATTGTCCGGAAAACTTCCGTCCAATCGCCCTACTGAGTGCATGCTACAAATTACTGGAACGCCTTATTCACCAAAGAATCTCGCCGCTAATTCAAAATATAATTCCGATAGAACAAGCGGGCTTTCGACCTTCCAGGTGCTGTGAAGAGCAAGTGTTAGCATTAACAACGCATATTGAAGTGGGATATGAGCAACGTCTAAAAACTGGAGCAGTATTTATAGACTTAACAGCTGCGTACGACACTGTTTGGAGAGAGGGCCTATTGTATAAGTTGATTAAGGTCGTTAAGTGTAACAAAATAGTCTCCCTTATAAACAGTATGTTGAGCAACAGGCTATTCAGGGTCGCGATGGACAACCAGATTAGTTCCACTCGCATGCTGAACAATGGTCTTGCTCAAGGATCGGTACTTGCACCGTTACTTTTTAATCTGTATATCTCCGATATGCCGCAAACAGCAAGCAAAAAATTCGCTTATGCGGACGATCTTGCCATAACAACACAGCACGGAAATATGCTCAACCTGGAAAAGACGCTAACAGAAGATCTAGCCTTACTTAGCGAGTATTTCAAAAAATGGCGACTAACTCCCAGTACTGCAAAAACTGAAACTTGCTGTTTCCATCTAAGCACCAAATTGGCTCATACGCCCATTGATGTGACTCTCGACGGAATAATCCTGCCTTTCAACCCAACACCAAAATATCTGGGAATGACTCTTGACCGGACACTCTCTTTCAACAAACATCTAAGCAACGTTGCTGCGAAACTCAGATCCAGAAACAATATTCTCCAAAAACTAGCTGGTTCTTCGTGGGGAGCAAACGCGTCAACACTTCGAATAACAGCGCTTAGCCTGGTGTACTCAACAGCAGAATATTGTGCCTCAGTATGGATAAATAGCCCTCATGCAAGGAAAGTGGACGTAGCACTGAATGAAACGATGAGAATAATAACTGGCGCCATTAGGTCAACACCTACCTACTGGCTTCCAGTTCTCGCTCATATTCAGCCACCCCATATACGACGCCTGTCAGCTCTCTTGCGAGTGTATGGGAAAATTAATGAAAATGCAGAACTTCCTATACATGCGGACCTGGCCAGTACCGACTTCCACAGACTTAAATCCCGCCACCCATCAGTTATTACAGCAAGGATCTCTACGGCAACCGGTTACAACGCAAAAGAAACCTGGCAGCAAAAATGGGTGGAGCAGGCTCCAGCTGAGTTTCACTCCTTACTTAACCACGAGGAACCTCCGAATGGATTTGACCTTCCCAGAAAAACATGGGTATCTTTGAACAGAGTTAGAACGGGCCACGGTAGAAGCGGTGACTCTTTGTTCAGATGGGGGATGCGGGATAATCCAAACTGCGACTGCGGCGCAGAACGTCAGTCGATGAGACACATTGTCTTTGAATGCCCTAACAGAGCTTTCCAAGGGACAGTAGAAGATTTTGTATTGGTGACAGAAAGTGCTTTGAACTGGTTGTCAAATACAGACATATCACTGTAATCATTTCTCAATTTGTTTTTTAATTTTTCCTTTTATATTGTAACTAGAAACATTATATTTTACTACTTATAATTGTGCTATTTTATAGGTATTATGTGATTTGTTTATATTATGTAACTGTATGCAGCCATACGCTAAATAAATAAATAATAATCCTTTATTAAACTTCAATATTTACAAGTTAAGTCATCAAAAAAGAAAATATACATGCTATATCAATTTACATTAAATTTTGAAATTTATATGTATTTCATATCATGATTTAGAAATTCGTTGACAGAATAATATGGATTGCTCTGGAAAATTTGTTTTAATTTATGTTTAAACTGTTTAATTTCTAACTGTCTATATGATAAGGGAATCTTGTTGTATATGTTGTAACCTGCATTTACTCTATCAGATATTATTAGTCTGGATGTGGGTCTTGTTAAGTTGTGTTTCGAACGGATGTTGTAACTATGACAGTCTTGACGGGTCGTATGGTTGCAGATATTTTTCTTGATTTCAAGAGCTTGTAAGAAGATGAATTGTGCGTGCAACGTTAGAATTTTCATATTTAGAAAAATAGGCTTGCAGGAAGCAGTCTGTGGTGCAGCAACAATTGCTCGAACAGCTTTCTTTTGCAAGCGAAATATGTTTTCTGCTTGAGGTGAATTTCCCCATACGATTAAACCATATGTCATTATCGAGTGAAATAAAGAATGATATTATTATTATGGGGTTTGTCAGGTCTTGACAAGCGTCCACTAATCTCAAACTTCAGCAACCTTTTGAGCCGCGTCATACTAGAGACTAGTGGAGCTAAATACACACGACTGCATCCCAAACCCTGGCGATATGCAGCCGCGGAAATTACGCCAGATCCAGTGCCCGCACAATGCGGAGCGACCCGAGCAGCACTGCTTTCTGCATCCTGCAGATCAAAGAGTTGGCAGAAGATCTGCAGACGGGAATGGACTCGATTTCCCTTCGATAGGAGGCTTTCATGCCACCCAAAACACCAACTATCAGGACTACCAGCTTAACTTTATACCCGGGATACAGCTTTCTAAGCTCGGACAAGAGGTCCATATACTTGGACCTCTTTTCCCTCCTCCTTGAGAGAGATATTCTTCTCAGCTGGACTTGAGAATTCGATCACAAACATCTGTTTGGTCTCGATATCCAGGAGGGTATATTATTATTATTATTATTATTATTATTATTATTATTAATAAAGTGTAGAGCAAAAGCCAAAGGCTTGTTGTGCTCAGAATACATTGGTACATATTTTTACAAAATAAAACAAAAATAAATACAACTTAATTGTGAAATATAACTAATAGACACAAATTACGAAAACATATAGCATACATTATACAGAAACGGATCATTTTCAAAATACAAAAAATAATATATATAAATATAAAACAAAGTTAAAATAAAATTAGTAAAAGACGCATTCATGACGGGAAAATGGTTGCAATCCTAGCCTTAAATGCATTTATGGAAGGGGCTGATATCGCTTCGTCCGAGAGTGAGTTCCACAGGTCGAATACTCTGTTAGAGATGAAATGTTGTCTCTGCTGCTTAGAGTATTTCTCGTGCTTCAGCTTGAGATGGTGGCCACGAAGGCGTTGGTCCGAATTGAGTTGAAACAACGAGGTCATGTCAGTAGAGAACTTGCCTGTGGTTATCCTATACATCTGTATAAGATCTCCTCGGCTTCTGCGATCAGCTAGAGACGGTAACTTCAGTTTTCTGAGACGTTCTTCGTAGGATAGAAGGCGAAAGTTACTCGGGAGACGTGTAGCTCGTCTTTGAACGCCTTCCAGAAGGTGTATATCCCGCTGCAAGTAAGGCGACCAGACAACAAATGCAAGTTCAAGGATAGGGCGTATGTAGGATAAATAGATTGTACGAAATAATGTAGGGGTGAGGTGTGGGAAGGATTTATAGACTAGGTAGAGTATTTTATTTGCTTTCTTAACAATCGAGACTACATGCGGAGACCAATCTAGGGTTGTTGTTATCGTTATGCCTAGGTCAATCATCATTTCAGTTCGCTGAATCGGTTGTCCTGAGATGTTGTAGGTGTACCTCTGATTGTTGGTCCCTAGATGTAGCACACGACACTTTGAGGTATTTAGGGATAGGAGCCAAGTAGCACACCATTCAGTGACAGCGTCGATGTCTGCTTGTAATTGAGGTTTGTTCCTGGTCTCGTTGTAGATTTTCAGATCATCTGCAAATGTCTGATGCTCTGAGGCTAGGCGGGTTGTTAAGTCTGCTACAAATAGCAGGAACAAAACCGGTCCGATCACACTACCTTGTGGTACGCCACTGGTGACTGGGTATGAGTGTGAGAAAGATGCACCTACACGTACTCGGAAGGAGCGCCCCGTGAGATAGGCAGTTATCCAACGGAGTAGCTTTCCACGGATTCCATAGTGATCCATTTTAGCAAATAGCCTACGAAAAGCGACTCTGTCAAAGGCCTTGGCGAAGTCGAAGTAAATAACATCTACAGGCTCGGAACGATCTAAACGTTGAGTCCAGTAGTTGGTGGCAAGAAGCATATTCGAAACAACGGACCTTCCAGGGAAGAAACCATGTTGGGTATCGGGAACTAGACGGTGCTGGGTTAAGAAATTTATCAGTTCATCCACAACTATCCTTTCCAAAATTTTCGCTGTTATCGAGACAAGGCTAATAGGCCGATAATTAGATGCGTGATTTCTGTTGCCATTTTTATAGATGGGGATAATTAACGACATTAGCCAGGGTCTGGGCATAAGTCCTGTATTGAACGAATTATTCATAATTATCGACAGTGGTTTAGCTAGTACATTGTGGCACCTTTGGAGAACAACAGGGTGAATTTCATCAGGACCAGGTGCTGTAGTAATGCAGAGTTGTCTCAGTTTATCAGCTACGATGTCTGGAGTGATTATTACTTCGTTGATGAAGTTTGCCAGCGGCGTTCCATTGCAATCTGGCAAGTCACCTGGGGGTTCACTGGTGTAATTGTTGGAGAAATATTCTGCGAAAACCTCTGCTACCTCCGCTTCGTTACTGCAAGGATTATTAGTATGGTTAAGGATCATAGGTATTTTGGGTTTTTGGGAGAATTTTTGTTTGGTATAGGCAAAAAATGATTTCTGGCCTCGGGATAAGATTTCAAGTTCGTAGGATTGGCGAGCTTTTCTTGTAAAAGATGTCAACGTCCTTGAGAGTTTCTTATAATTTATTAGATCATATTCAGCGTTTGTAAGTTTATATCTCCTCCATAGATGTTTTTTTCTTGAACACAGTCGGGTCAGATCGTAGGTCATCCATGGCTTCCGAATATTGGGTCCGCGCGAAAAAAGTGGTGTAAAAAGATTGACACATCTTTGTACTTCTGTTGTGAAGTGGTTCCATTGGTCATCAATATTAGAAGAGTCCAGTAGAATATCCCAGGTGATGCTAGATAGAGATGCTTCCATACTCGTAAAATCGGCTTTCCAAATATTTGGTTTGTTGGGAGCAGTGGGGGTAAGGGTATGTGGGATTTGAAGTGAGGTTATAAGGGTTGAATGGTCTGAAATTCCAATTGGGGCACAATAGTTTATTTCGGAAATTAAATTAGAGTTTGAAGTGAGAAGTAAATCGAGAGTAAATGGAGTTTGTCCCACACGATAGCGGGTGGGTTTGTCTATGAGCTGTTCGAGGTTAGTGGATAAAATTGCATTGATGAATAGGACTGCGGACTCGGGGGAGGTGGGGATTTGAGATAGTGGCCAATTGAGAGAGGGGAAATTGAAATCGCCTAGGATAATTAAGTTAGAATATGTTTTTGACATCTCTTGTATAGTGGAGTATAAGTGGCGGTCGTTCTCAGTGGAAGAACTTGGTGGTCGATAAATGCAACCAACTGTGATGCGCAGGAAGTTAGTTGTGATTTCCATCCATAGGCTCTCTATTCCTGGGATTGTTATGGGCAGAAGGTGGGTGTGAGTGTGATTAAAAATTGACTGCTTAAGATAGATGCACACACCACCACCCTTCTTATCATGCCGATCCGATCTATAAAGATTGTATCCAGGGATTGAAACCAAACTGTCTGGCACAGTATCTGACAACCAAGTTTTGGTGATTGCGATCAAAGCGTAGGAATGGTTGCTTACATTAAGAATTAAATCGTCGAATTTAGCCGTGAGCGATGCAATATTTGTATAAAAGAATTTGAGTTCAGTCAGATTAATTTGTTGGGTTGCGAAATGGAGTGCCTTGTGTTTGCGACTTGGTACAAATAATTGGAATGCCATGGTTGTATCTGATTGTCAAGTTCGTCTCCCCGTTGTCCAGTCGGCGTTGGAGCTCGTTTCTCAGGTCTTTAAGAAAACTGATCTGGTTTGGGGTCTGATCTGTTTTTATGGATACAGCGTTGAAACGGGTTTGCGCGAGTGTTGTTTTATTGCGGAGGATAGTGCGGGCCTGAGCTTCTGATGAGAGCACTATCTTCAATGGGCGTGGTTTGCCATCGTTCCTAGTGCGTCCTAAACGAGTAACAGATACAGGTGGGATATAACCTGGACCCTGTATACCGTTTAATATATCCGCAACAGAGCTCATATCGGTACCTGGGCTTTGATCTTGGTTTTCACGAAGGTTGTAGAAAATTATATTTTTTGTTCGTTTCATCCTCTCCATTGCTTCAGAAACAACTTCCTCGAATGTGAATTGAGAAGGTGCTTCGAGCGCTTTTGCTAACGCTGTTTCCAGGGTTCTCATTTTTTCTTCAAATTTTTTTTTCCATATGTTTCCATATTTTTCATGATATACCGTTAAGGCCAGATCTTCATTAGATATCATTCTTACTCGTCGTATTGCGTATATGGCACTATTTAGTTTCGCACTTTTCTTGTAAATGTCGGTATGCCATGTCAACTCCGAGCCCAAGCTTAAACTCTAGAAAACACCTGTGTCATCCTGCAAATTTCTTCTGTACGACGTAAATGTTATTGATTTGGTTTTCTGGTTATTCAGAACTAATTCGTTCGCTTCGAACCATAATTTAGCCTCCACGTTGGCTACATCAGCTTTTCTTTTCAGTGTACAAGCATTGTTGTCGTGAGTTATCAAGGTGGTATCATCAGCGTAAAGGATGCAGTCGCACGTAAGATTTCTTGGCAAATCATTTATGAAAATGATGAAGAGTAGTGGACCAAGAATGCTACCTTGTGGGACACAAGGTAGCATTCACAATCACATTTAACAATCTGCGATTCACTCCATTCGGAATTGTGATCAATTATTTGCCCACGATTTTCTAGGTATGAAGCCATTAGCTGATGGGCGGTACCTCTAATTCCATAGTACTCTGTTTTTTTTTCCAAAATTAGTTCATGTGACATCCGATCAAAGGCCTTACTAAGATCGCATAGTTGAACTAAGCATTCTTCGTGGTTGTCAAGTGCAGCACAAATTTGTTTAACTAATGTTGTGATGTTCTGTTAATGTTTCTTTTTTGGAAAACAACTTAAGACTAATACAAAGAAAATACAATAAAATACTTGCATTCTGTTATCAAGATCCCCAGCTTGATGACGACATGCGCAAGTTAGTTACAATAATATCTATAACATATCACACTCTTCCCCTATTAATTACAAAATTAACTATTTCGCCCTGAGCCGGTACGGCTCTTACAAACTCTGTCCAAATTTTTATTTATAGGAGAAGTAATATCTCTGTAGCGTTTTTTATTAACTCTACGGGTCTGTACGGTATTTTCTGTACTATTATTTAATTCTAAATTATTTTCATTATCATTTTTATTTTCTAAATTATTTTCATCACCATTATTTAATACCATTCCTTTCTCCCCCTTAGGATTTTCTAAATTTTGATAAACATTTTTATCGCGATTATTTAAATTTACCAAATTATTATCTAAATTAACACCCATTAAATCATCATTTATTTTACATTCCCTAAGTTGAGACAAATGTCTTTTCCAAACTATTTCTGATTCAAAAACTCTAATTAAATAATATCGTGGACCTAATATTTTTAAAATGACACCTCTAGTCCAAAAAGGTTTTCCTTTTCGGTAATCTTTTGCAAAAATATTTTGTCCTGTACGAAATGTACATGAACGATTTCCTTTATAGTATCGTTTTTGACTATACTGTACAGATTTAACCTTCTCTCTAACTTTTGAGTTATCAAATTTTGCTATTTCAAATTTTGGTTTAACTAAATCTAATCTAGTTCTAATATTTCTATTAAACAACAATTGAGCTGGAGATACGCCTGTTGTACAATGTGGAGTGGTACGATAATACAATAAAAATTTACATAAAGAAGTATTTATATTATTAAATTTATTTACGTCATATTCTTTGATTAAAAATTGCTTTACCGTACCAACTGAATTTTCGGCGGCTCCATTTGTTGCTGGAAAATACGGTGCTGAGGTAATATGTGCGATTCCATTGATTTTACAAAATTGGTTAAACATTTCTGATTCAAACTGAGGACCGTTGTCACTTACGATTTTCTGGGGTAACCCAAAACGTGAAAAACACTCTCGTAAAATGTCTACTACTGCACTGGAAGTTGTTGACTTCATCGGCCAAACCTCCAACCATTTGCTGTGCGCATCAGTTAAAATCAAATAAGATTTTCCGTATAACGGACCTAAAAAATCTATGTGGACTCGCTCCCATGGCTGTTCAGGCCACGGCCAAGGCATTAATTCATTCGCATTCGGCGATTTTTTTATTTTGTTACAAATTGTACATGATTGTGCTAGATTTTCAATGTCTTTATTCATGGTGGGCCACCATATGCACGAACGTGCGAGAGATTTCATTTTGACTATGCCAAAATGTGCCGTATGTAACTCTTTTAACATTTCTTTTTGTAAAACTTCGGGTATAATTACCCTATGACCCCACATTAGAATGTTACTTTCTATTGTGATTTCATTTTTCCGCCTAAAATAAGGTCGAATTTTAATATTTTTTTCAGTCTCTGTCCACCCTTGGGCCGTATAATTGAAAATTGTTTTTAACTCCGGATCTTTTTTACTTTCTCGTCTTATTACGTCAACATCAACTGATACGTTGGAATTATCTAAAAAATTTAAATATGATACAGTATTATACTGATCATGAGCTGTATCATTCATCGGCAATCGCGATAATGCGTCCGCTTTATTTTCATTACTTCTTACATACTGCATTTTAAATTGATATCCTGACAAAAAAAAATAGCGTATCGTTGCAATCTACTTGCACATAGTGTCGGCAAACCCTTTTTACAACCAAATATCGCCAGTAATGGTTTATTATCGGTTTCTAAAATAAATTCGTTTCCATATAAATATTGGTGGAACTTCTGGACTCCGACAACTACCGCTAACGCTTCTTTGTCAATATGTGCATAGTTTTCTTGCGTTTTCGTCAGAACACGTGATGCATATGCGATAGGCCTTTCAATGTCCGACGCGTAAACATGAGATAAAACCGCCCCCAAACCGTAAGGACTAGCATCCACGGTCAACTTTAATTGTATATTTGGGTCAAAATGCGCTAACACTATATTTGATACCAATTCTTCTTTAATTTTAAGAAATGCTTTCTCGCAATCACCTGTCCATCCCCACACTGAATCATTATGTAATAAATTATACAAAGGTTTCAAAATTGTTGTCATATTCGGAATGAATTTTTGATAATATGTAACTAAACCTAAGAAAGATTTTAATTTTGAAACGTCACTTGGTACCGAAATTTTCTTTATGGCTTCTATTTTGTCCGGTGTCGTATGTAATCCATCTTTGTCGATTACATGTTCGAGATACGTAATGGATTTCTGTAAAAAATAACATTTTTCGCGCCTAACTCTAAGCCCTGCATTTCTTAACCGTTTTAATACTTCAGCGAGTCTAGCTAAGTGTATTTCACGGGTTTCTCCGGTTATTAAAATATCGTCCAGAAATACAAAAACGCCATCTATTCCTAAAAGTAACCCTTCCATTATCTTTTGGAATTTAGATGGGGCTGACGCTAATCCGAAACATAATCTTTTGTACCTAAACAATCCGCGATGCGTACTAATTGTTCTGAGTTCTCGTGAACTCTCATCTTATAATACCTGTAAATAAGCATTGGATAGGTCAATTTTTGTAAACTCTTTGCCTCCTTTTAATCCTGCAAATAATTCCTCAATCCTAGGTAAGGGGTATTTATCTACTTCTAAATAAGGATTTACTGTGACTTTAAAGTCACCGCAGATACGAACATCTCCGTTATCTTTTAAAACTGGAACTATCGGACTGGCCCAATTACTATAAGTTACACTCTCGATTATATTTTCAGCCACCAATCTGTTCAATTTTTCTTCTACTTTTCCTTTAAGTGAAAAAGGCAATGTTCTAGGTTTGAAATATTTAGGTGTATATCCCTCTTTTAATTTTAAAGTAGCTAAACCTTGGTTAAAAGTACCTAACCCTTCTTTAAATACTTCCGCATTGTCCTTAATTACTTTTTCAAGGCTATTTTTATCGTTTTGCACAAAATTTAATTCTCTTAGCCCTAAATTACATTTTCTTAGCCAATCACGACCTAATAATGGTGGTCCGCCCCCAGAAATGACAAAAATTACTAATACCTTGTAGTTCTTGCCTTCGGGTTCGGATGGTAGAAATAAACTTGCCAGCAGCGTGAAAGAACTTTCATTTAATAAATTTAACAATATAGCACTTTTCTTCTTTTCACATTCTACCGCGTTCGCGAGGAAAAATTGGTCCAATTTTCTTTTATAAATGTTCCAATCTTGAATATCGGGGTTAAACTCCGTAAGTTGCCCAATAAAACTCGCCATTTTCTCGTTTTAACTCGTCGCCACTGTGATGTTCTGTTAATGTTTCTTTATTGAAAAACAACTTAAGACTAATACAAAGAAAATACAATAAAATTCTTGCATTCTGTTATCAAGATCCCCACCTTGATGACGACATGCGCAAATTATTACAATAATATCTATAACATATCACAAAGGCTATGATGGCATCGGTTGTACTTTTCTTGGGACGAAATCCAAATTGCTGCTCCAAAAAATATGAGTGCTTGTCAAAAAAATATGTTAATAGTGGAACGTGTAAGACATTACACGTTCAAAAATTTTGGAAAATACAGGGAGTATTGAGAGAAATACAGGGGGTCTGTAGTTGTCAGGTATACTTGGATCACACTTTTTGTATATGGGCCGGACTCTGGCTATCTTCATTTTTTCTGGAAAAAACCCTTGTTCTAGACCAGTCCTTCTTAAACTTTTTAATGTCGCGGCTCCCCTGCAACTCAAATCAATAACCCACGGCCCCCCTAATTTTTGTTTTTGGAACCAAGATTAGTTAAAATATATATATATATACATATAGTTTTTTGCGCTCAGATCATTCAATAATCTATGTATAATGCAGAATAATATTTATGTAGCATTAAAGTTAAAGCTACTCATCCTTTTTAATTAATAAAATAATTAAGTGTTATATTTACGACTCTTCGCGGCTCCCTTGTGGGAACACCACGGCCCCCTAGGGGGCCGCGGCCCACCACTTTAAGAAGCACTGTTCTAGACATTGATTGACGATGTGGCACAATGGATCTGCTATTTCAAAATCTATGTATTTCACCAGTTTACAGTCAAGATCGAAGATATCTTTACTTATTTTAGGTTTCATGTCCTTTATGATTAATGTCATTAGGCACCACTGGATGAAAGAATACTGTTGAACCGTGTACTGAAACATTCCTTAGCATTGGAAGAGGATTTTTGAGACTGGTTATCATTTTATTTGTTATATTATTGAAGAATTGCTGAAAGTCGGTGGCAGATGGAGAGTTAGAGTGTTTTTCTTTTTTCTTTCTTGATAATTCGCTGTTGACAACATGCCATATCGCTTTTTGAGTATTTGCTGCTGAGTTGATGAAATTGATATTTTGACGTGATCTTTCCTGTCTTAAATGATCAAGATACCTTTTCTTAAAGTTGATATATTTATTCTTATACCAGGTCTACAAGTATGAAATGCGGATTTTTTTTTAAAATAAAACTCATTAAGTTCAAAAGAACAGTAAAAGTTTATTTATTCAAAGTATGCTCCATTAGAAGTTATACATTTTTCACTCTTTCAGGCAATTTGTGAATACCTCGCCATTAGAACTCTTCCCCTTTTCCCGCAAACCATTCATCTAGCCATTCTTTCACATTTTCATATGAACAAAAGTGCTGCTCGGCAAGTGCGTGACCCATCGATGCGAACAAGTGGTAATCTGAAGGGGCCAAGTCTGGTGAGTAAGCGGCATGGGGTAGCACTTCCCACTTGAGTGCCTCCAATGTGTTGCAAACTGCTTTTGCCTTATGTGATGGAGCGTTCTCGTGAAGAAAGATTACCTTGTGCTGTCTTCTTTCGTATTCTGGTCGTTTTATGAGCAGCGAATGGTTCAATTCGATCAGTTGTTGTAGGTAGCGTTGGGTATTAACTATTTCACCAGGTTTTAACAATTCATAATAGACCACACCCTTTTAGTCCCACCAAGTACAGAGCATTGTCTTTTTGCCAAAGCGATTCGGTCTTGCAGTTGATGTGGATGGTGAGCCTGGGTTCACCCATGATTTTTTGCGTTTGGGATTTTCAAAATAAATCAATTTTTAATCGCCAGTAATGATACGATGCAAAAAAGACTTTCTTTTGTATCGTCCAAGCAAAATTTCACAAGTGTTTTTGCGTTTTTCCATCTGCCTCTCATTGAATGCATGTGGAACCCATCTGCTGACTTTCTGGATCTTACCCATCTCTCATAGGCGATTGGAAACATCTTGTTGACTAACGCCTAACTGCTCTGTTAGTTGTTTTTGTGATTGACTATCGTCTTCCTGTGGCAATGTTTCCAATTTTGTATCTTCATATTTTTTTTGGAGGTTTTCCATGTTCTTTGTCTGTAAGATCAAAGTCACCACTTTTGAAACGCCGAAACCATCGTTCACACGTATCTTGCGATGGAGCATATTCACCATAAGCTTCTCGAAGCAGTCGGTATGATTCAGCAGCAGTTTTTTTCAAATGAAAACAAAACAGTAGTACTGTCCGCGAATGCTCTTTATTTGGCACAAAATTTGACATTTTTAACACAGTAAAACAAAACTATATGATCACTTTTCAAATTATAACCTATACGCATTTGACACTTAATGATAACTTAACAAAACGCCATATGTGTTGGAACTTTGAACTATACACACTGTTTACGCGGCAAGTTTGAAAAAAATCCGCATTTCATACTTGTAGACCTGGTATATCTGATTACCAGATTGACTATAGGCATCATGAAGCAAACTTAAAATTTCCTTCATTTTCTTTGTGCTATCAGATATGTGTATTTTATGTGTTTTATAAAATTTGGCACAAAGTGGAAAATATTTCTCATGATTTTTTAAAATAACATTTAAGAATTTATCAAATTTTTCGTTAGGGTTTATTGCACAATAAACATTCTCCCAGCTCTCATTTTGAAGAGCCATACGAAATTTTTGTTTTTTTTTCCTCTGAATAATTTCTTTGTATGACCGATTTTACCTCATCATTATGATTTGAATTTACACATATTATTTGGGCGCCGTGGTCAGATACAAGTGCTTTAAAGACATTTGCGTTATATCTTACAATTTTCGTAAATATGTTATCTATGCAGCGTTTCTGTCTTGTTGGCTTATTTATTGTACGCATTAAGCCATAGTTAAGAAAAATATTTATAACTTCTTGACTTTCATTGTTGTTGGTAAGGAAGTCCATGTTAAAATCTCCAGAAAAAATAATATTGGTTTTGCTATTAAAATTGGTGAAAATATAAAAGTAAAGCTTCTTCCAACACTGATAATGATGCCCATAAATTTGATCTAGGTGATCTATATATGACTATAATTAACAAATTTTAGGCCGGCATATAGTTCCCAGTCAATTCGCAAACAATATCAACTGATAATAAGTTCAAATATTCAATAGGAAAATGTTTTATCCTATTTTTAGCATATATACATACCCCTCCATTTTTATGTTCTTTTATTATGTAACAGTTGATCATAGAACAATTAGTTATTGTAAATAGTTTTTTATTATTTTCATTTATCCAATGTTCGGTCAAACATATTATATCTAAATCCATACCATTTGCTAAAAGTTCCACAGCTTCGATTCCATGAACATATTGTATATTAAAATTCATAACTTTTAGGCAGTTTCAGTTCTTGATTCTAAAAAATCTCTACTTTGTATATTATTTTCTTTTTCTATATTGAAGTTGTCCTATATGCGACTCCTTTTGGCCAAAACGTAGGACTATACAATTCATCTTTTTTATCAAATTGGGCACTAATTTTGAATTTTTTTGTTAATATTTTACTAGCCGCCGCACTGACTTCTGTAACAGAAAATCCTGTTTGCGGTAGATTGGTTTTCGTTATCATATAATTCATTATATTTTCTTCACAAACAGTCATTTGTACCCGTGAAATATATAGCCATATTTTTTTTTCCGACTCCCGTAAAAGAATTATTTTGTTCATTATCTGCTGTTCCGTATAGCTTATTAGCACGCTTTTTGCGTTTATGTTGAACAATTTTATAATCATTTTCTGATTGTTTATTATTTAATTCAGCATTTGCTTGTATTTTTATAGTATTTTCAATATTTAATGCACTTGGTGACATCTCCTTATTAATAGCAGAACTTGCAGTACTTGGTTTATTTTGGTTAATTTTAGTTTGATTTTGGCTCGTAGATTTTTTTCTTAATTTACTTGCATAGTCTTGTACATGTTTATCGACAATAACATCATTATTAACTTCCAGACACTGACCATTAGATGTCGCTTGGCGGGGTAAATTTTTTACGTGAGGTATTTTTTTGTTGTTAATCTTTAAGGTTAATTTTTCAATTACCTTATTTTGATTAGTAATTTCCTTTTTCATGCTTGTTAGTTCTCCCATGATGATATTATATGATTTAAAACATATTTCAAATTTACTGTGGAACATGTCTTCAAGTTTATTTTGAACTTCAATGCAACTATCACAGAACCATTTTATGTTTTTATATTTCTCAATCATCCTCAGTTCTGCAGGTTTAAACTGTGAGCACGATTTATGCACTATCTTTTCGCACCCATTAGTGCACTTTAATATTTTATCATCAGTAGATATTACTTCAAAACATATATAACAATCGCTGCTACTATTTACATCGTCCGCCTTCTTGACGGAATCTCAATGCACCAATTGCTACCGTTTTGGGCACACCAAATGTCTATACAAAAGTTCACTTCGGTGCTACATGTGTGGTGAAATTCATGACTCCAGCTCCTCCCAGAATGCACAGACCTCATGCCTCAACTGTAAAGGACAACATTTGGTAAGTTTGACTACTATATTTTTTAGCATTTTATCATCTGTTTAATGTGTTGGACTCGATGTGCAATGCTTATATCACTTAAAGAATTCGGACAATTTATAGCAGTTCCCAGACTTTCAAGTACATTATAGATGTTTTCGTTATTACTTTCAGGGATCCCATTAATTTCCAAATTATCCATATGCGTACATTATTCAAGCTCAGTTATTCGATCATTATATATTTTTTTTTTATTTCGGTTTCAAAGCCGCTTTTTTGCTTTTAAGGTTTCAATTATTTTATATTTGCTTGTGATTTCCTTCATAGCAGTCTCAAATTCTGAAACTTTGGCGCTGCAGAAGTTGACTGACGTGAGAAGCTCATCATTCTTGGTTTACACATCCTGCAGTTGCATACTTATCTCGCTAATTCGTTGGAAAAGTAATGTTATGGCGGTATTCTGAAGTTAGATGTTAAGTCGCACATCGACGGAATCGCCCGAAATTGAAAGATGTTAGAAAAACGGTATTCTGAAACGTCGCTATGTTAACGTTCGTCGATGTGAATTAACATTTTAGTTGTTAGATTAACCGCTAGCAAAGAGCTCGACGGAATTGAGATTAGAGTGGTGTTAAATTTTATTTTGAACATATTTTCAACTAAAATCACTTCGCTTTCGTGATTGTCTATATAGACAAGAAAATTTATTTTATAAGCTTAAAAAATAACGGCTCAAATTCCACTCAGTACCGAAGTACAGAATGGAATTTTTACCAAATTAACATTAAGTTTCTTTTAACATGTAAAATACTTACTGTTCGAACGATGCATTTTGAAGCGATTTACTCATTTTTTTAAATTCTGGAACTTTGCAATATATACTGTTTTCAGGTAACTCAACGGTGCGACTGATCTATTTTTGCAAACTATCCTATTTATGTAATAGATCTTTGGTAGGAATTACCGGGGTTAAACAAACCCTCAATCCCTGTGATTACATATGTTACAGATTAGAACATTTTTCTGAGAAAGCACTCTCATTAAAAAGGGTCGAAATTACCTGTGTTAAAATTACCTGTGTTAAAATTACCTGAATTGTAAAAACCCATGTTGATCTACAATTCAAAACAAAAGAAATAGGTTTTGTAGTAATATGAATGACATCAAGCACTGGAATTCCATTAATAATTATAACCCGTACCTAATCCTGCAGTAACATTTGGTTTAGCCTTCAAATTAGATTTTTCTGCAATAGTAGTTACATTTTTAATGTCTTCTGTTTTTATTTCTAATTTATAAATAATTATTTAACCGTTTTAAAAACGTTAACCCAACAAAACAATTCTTACACGGCTGTCAAAACGAACGTGAAGTTAGCCCCAGTGTTAATTCTACACCGGAAACAAATTGTAACATTGGATTTTACATCGGGTTGTTCAGAATACTGATTTTTTCAGCGATGTTAAATCTGTTTTAATAGAGCAGTGTTATTTTCATTGTTGTTAAGTTCACGGGTGTTACGATGGAAACTTCAGAATACCGCCATTAGTTGGTTTCCCTCGGTGTTAATATTGGAATCAGTATTGGATAAAATTACTGAATTAGTTGAATTCTTACGAGGGGAAGCTCTGCAAGAGGAATATTTCCATGAGACGACCTCCAATTTGAACGACTCCAAGCAGGGCCGGCGGAAGCGGACAGGCGGTGCATGCGGGCGCCGCTGCGAGGGGGGCGCTGACGTAAGACTCGAAAGGGCGCCAAATTCCAAATGAATGTAAAAGTAATTTAGTGAAATGTAATTTTAGAAGTGAGGACCTTCTTTTTTTAGGTCTTCACTTGAAATTTAAAAGTGAGGACTTTTTTTTAGGTCTTCATTTGACATGCTCGAAAAAGATAGTTACGCCCTGCCCAGGGGCGCTCAATTAAATCTTGCCTACGGGTGGCACAGACCCTCGCGCCGGCTCTGACTCCAAGGTTTTAAAACAGTTTCATTCCGGACACACTGATATGAACAGGATGAAATCTTTAGCAAGAAGTTTCGTCTACTGGCCTGGAATGGACACGGATATTGAAGAGTTGGTGCGTAAATGCGAAAAATGCAACCAAGTAATGAAATCTCCGAAGAGGCTTCCAAATTCATCTTGGCTTACACCAGAACGTGCTTGACAGAGATTAACCACATAAAGTCAGCACAGCAGACTCTGCTCCAGACAGCCCGGAAGTCAGCATAGCAGACGCTCCTCCCATTAATCTTCAAGCAACTAAAAGAGCTAGTCGCCCACCTCATCGACTACAAATAGACCCACATAAAAAATCATACTTTTGAAGAGGAGAGGTGTTGGGATCTATCTCGACACAGTATCTTAGCAACTCGTTGCTATATAACTGACCCCCAAGTCAATCTGACCCGTGAAACATATTTAGAATTGATATACACAATATATCAAGGTAGAGTGAACATGACTTTTCTCGAAAACGCGACGTGTAAGTTGGTAAAAAAAATGATGACCAAAGTTGACCATAATAAAAATACAGAAAATTAAAAAATAATTCGCTTTCAAATCATAATTTCAAGTACGACATGAAAGTGAAATATTTTTTATTATATACATATATATTTTTTATTAGGCTCCGAGTTACACATAGCACAATCAACGGTCGTTAAAAAAAATTGAAGCTTTGGGTGCCCCTTTCTAAATTATTACCATTGTTTTTTACTGAACTCTCTATTAATGTTCAGTTTCCATTATTGTTCGATTGTGAAATATTCAATTTTGGCCAATGAGGACCAATATTTTTTATTAATAATATAGTTTCATAGTTAAGCACGTAAATTTTAATCTAACGCACTGTATCACTTTAATATTTTATCATCAGTAGATATTACTTCAAAACATATATAACAATCGCTGCTACTATTTACATCGTCCGCCTTCTTGACGGAATCTCAATGCACCAATTGCTACCGTTTTGGGCACACCAAATGTCTATACAAAAGTTCACTTCGGTGCTACATGTGTGGTGAAATTCATGACTCCAGCTCCTCCCAGAATGCACAGACCTCATGCCTCAACTGTAAAGGACAACATTTGGTAAGTTTGACTACTATATTTTTTAGCATTTTATCATCTGTTTAATGTGTTGGACTCGATGTGCAATGCTTATATCACTTAAAGAATTCGGACAATTTATAGCAGTTCCCAGACTTTCAAGTACATTATAGATGTTTTCGTTATTACTTTCAGGGATCCCATTAATTTCCAAATTATCCATATGCGTACATTATTCAAGCTCAGTTATTCGATCATTATATATTTTTTTTTTATTTCGGTTTCAAAGCCGCTTTTTTGCTTTTAAGGTTTCAATTATTTTATATTTGCTTGTGATTTCCTTCATAGCAGTCTCAAATTCTGAAACTTTGGCGCTGCAGAAGTTGACTGACGTGAGAAGCTCATCATTCTTGGTTTACACATCCTGCAGTTGCATACTTATCTCGCTAATTCGTTGGAAAAGTAATGTTATGGCGGTATTCTGAAGTTAGATGTTAAGTCGCACATCGACGGAATCGCCCGAAATTGAAAGATGTTAGAAAAACGGTATTCTGAAACGTCGCTATGTTAACGTTCGTCGATGTGAATTAACATTTTAGTTGTTAGATTAACCGCTAGCAAAGAGCTCGACGGAATTGAGATTAGAGTGGTGTTAAATTTTATTTTGAACATATTTTCAACTAAAATCACTTCGCTTTCGTGATTGTCTATATAGACAAGAAAATTTATTTTATAAGCTTAAAAAATAACGGCTCAAATTCCACTCAGTACCGAAGTACAGAATGGAATTTTTACCAAATTAACATTAAGTTTCTTTTAACATGTAAAATACTTACTGTTCGAACGATGCATTTTGAAGCGATTTACTCATTTTTTTAAATTCTGGAACTTTGCAATATATACTGTTTTCAGGTAACTCAACGGTGCGACTGATCTATTTTTGCAAACTATCCTATTTATGTAATAGATCTTTGGTAGGAATTACCGGGGTTAAACAAACCCTCAATCCCTGTGATTACATATGTTACAGATTAGAACATTTTTCTGAGAAAGCACTCTCATTAAAAAGGGTCGAAATTACCTGTGTTAAAATTACCTGTGTTAAAATTACCTGAATTGTAAAAACCCATGTTGATCTACAATTCAAAACAAAAGAAATAGGTTTTGTAGTAATATGAATGACATCAAGCACTGGAATTCCATTAATAATTATAACCCGTACCTAATCCTGCAGTAACATTTGGTTTAGCCTTCAAATTAGATTTTTCTGCAATAGTAGTTACATTTTTAATGTCTTCTGTTTTTATTTCTAATTTATAAATAATTATTTAACCGTTTTAAAAACGTTAACCCAACAAAACAATTCTTACACGGCTGTCAAAACGAACGTGAAGTTAGCCCCAGTGTTAATTCTACACCGGAAACAAATTGTAACATTGGATTTTACATCGGGTTGTTCAGAATACTGATTTTTTCAGCGATGTTAAATCTGTTTTAATAGAGCAGTGTTATTTTCATTGTTGTTAAGTTCACGGGTGTTACGATGGAAACTTCAGAATACCGCCATTAGTTGGTTTCCCTCGGTGTTAATATTGGAATCAGTATTGGATAAAATTACTGAATTAGTTGAATTCTTACGAGGGGAAGCTCTGCAAGAGGAATATTTCCATGAGACGACCTCCAATTTGAACGACTCCAAGCAGGGCCGGCGGAAGCGGACAGGCGGTGCATGCGGGCGCCGCTGCGAGGGGGGCGCTGACGTAAGACTCGAAAGGGCGCCAAATTCCAAATGAATGTAAAAGTAATTTAGTGAAATGTAATTTTAGAAGTGAGGACCTTCTTTTTTTAGGTCTTCACTTGAAATTTAAAAGTGAGGACTTTTTTTTAGGTCTTCATTTGACATGCTCGAAAAAGATAGTTACGCCCTGCCCAGGGGCGCTCAATTAAATCTTGCCTACGGGTGGCACAGACCCTCGCGCCGGCTCTGACTCCAAGGTTTTAAAACAGTTTCATTCCGGACACACTGATATGAACAGGATGAAATCTTTAGCAAGAAGTTTCGTCTACTGGCCTGGAATGGACACGGATATTGAAGAGTTGGTGCGTAAATGCGAAAAATGCAACCAAGTAATGAAATCTCCGAAGAGGCTTCCAAATTCATCTTGGCTTACACCAGAACGTGCTTGACAGAGATTAACCACATAAAGTCAGCACAGCAGACTCTGCTCCAGACAGCCCGGAAGTCAGCATAGCAGACGCTCCTCCCATTAATCTTCAAGCAACTAAAAGAGCTAGTCGCCCACCTCATCGACTACAAATAGACCCACATAAAAAATCATACTTTTGAAGAGGAGAGGTGTTGGGATCTATCTCGACACAGTATCTTAGCAACTCGTTGCTATATAACTGACCCCCAAGTCAATCTGACCCGTGAAACATATTTAGAATTGATATACACAATATATCAAGGTAGAGTGAACATGACTTTTCTCGAAAACGCGACGTGTAAGTTGGTAAAAAAAATGATGACCAAAGTTGACCATAATAAAAATACAGAAAATTAAAAAATAATTCGCTTTCAAATCATAATTTCAAGTACGACATGAAAGTGAAATATTTTTTATTATATACATATATATTTTTTATTAGGCTCCGAGTTACACATAGCACAATCAACGGTCGTTAAAAAAAATTGAAGCTTTGGGTGCCCCTTTCTAAATTATTACCATTGTTTTTTACTGAACTCTCTATTAATGTTCAGTTTCCATTATTGTTCGATTGTGAAATATTCAATTTTGGCCAATGAGGACCAATATTTTTTATTAATAATATAGTTTCATAGTTAAGCACGTAAATTTTAATCTAACGCACTGTATCGAGTTTTACGTCTGAGTACTTATCACAAATCAAAACAAACGAACTAAGCTAAGGCCACCGGCTTAAATTCACTAATACATACACACTTAAACCTCGCAGCTGTTGCCCTTGCCAGTTCAATTTTATTACTTGCGTAGATAACTACAAAGGAAATCGCATGTGGCAACACTGTGCATTGGTACACTAAGAGTCAACTACGAGTAGTGTCCACCTTACCATTGTTTTCTAGCTCTAAATTTTTAAAATCTAACACTTATATGAAAAATCTTTGAATGAATAAAAATAATAAAAATAAATATATGCAGATATATTTAGCTACTTGAATGCAATTTTAAAGTATAAATCAGATTTTAAATTCAGTTTTTTTATTAACGTTTTTTAGGAGGTCACTGTCCCAGCGCCACCCTCTCTCAGCCGCTACTGCCTAGTAATATATACATACGTACCTACGTAGATATTGAAATAACATTTTATGGATAACTATGTTATTAATTGTGGCCAAAAGGTTGAACATAGAGAGTTGAAATTTGGCATGCTTGTTATGAGTTTGGGTTAATATTGAATAGAGACTTTTGTATTCAGAATAAGTTATTCTTTCAGAATGTCCAAAAATGTATAGGTGTTCCATTTGTTTTTTTTTTTTCAAAATAACTCAAAAACGAAGTTGTAAATTTTCTATTTAATTATTGCTTAATATTTCTTATTTAAAATACTCGAATTTTGCCCATTTAACTAAATCTGTATATATAATAAGAGAGAATACAATATAATAATAATAATAATAATAATAATAATAATACTAATAATAATAAGCTCGTCATGAGCAGTGTATAATAAACACAATTAATAACATTAATAAGAATTAATATAACATATAATTAATACGAAAAAAATAAGAAAATGTGTACATTTACAAAATATAAAAATACATACAATTAATAATTCATGTGTCCTGCATTGCAATGTACATGATTCAAAATTTTTGAACTAATGACGCAAATATTCCGCGACAGAGTGTTCAATCAAAAAGTTTTTAAATTTTAATTTATATGTATTTATACCTGATACAATCTTAATATGTTTAGGCACCTTGTTGTATAAAATGATTTGGTTATATTTTGGGCTAGATTTAAATTGCTCAGATTTATGACCATGTATTTCCAATGTATATTTAGGTCGTTTAGAGAGTGTATTAAAAGAATTTATGTTATTTTGTACATATCAGACACATTTATAAATGTATAGAGGTAAAATACCTAATTCTTTAAAATATGAACAACATGAAGTTATTTTAGTAACTCCAACCATTGTTCTAATAATTCTTTTTTGCATTTTAAAAATTCTGTCAGCAGAAGTATTTTTACTCCAGAATATGATGCTATAACTTATAATAGAATGGAAACTAGCATAGTAATAAGTTTTTAAGCCAGATAAAGAAGTTGTCATTTTAAGCGACGCACTGCAAAAATAGATTTAGATATTTTTGTAGAAATGGCGTTCATGCAGTTATCCCACTTTAAGTAATGGTCAATTTCAATACCTAAATATTTAACTGACTCGGAATCGTTTAAAAGGCTGTTGTTACATGTTATTGAAACTGTATAATGACTGATAAAGTGTTTTCCAATATGAATATATGACGTCTTGTCACTACTCACAGCTAATTTGTTCTGTTTACACAAATTAATTAGATAATCAATATTACTATTAACAGGCGTTTCTAGCATTAATAAATTTGAGTGTTTAAGGAAATATCCCGTATCATCCGCAAAAAGTAAGATTCTACCTAGCTTAATCGACATTGATGTATCATTAATATATAATAAGAACAGCAAGGGTCCCAGAATTGAGTCTTGCGGAACTCCTGATTTTATGGTTAATTCTTCGGATTTGATGTTCTAAATTACAACAACTTGTCTTCTATTTTGGAGGAAAGTTGTAAACTAGTTAAGTGCTGATCCTCTTATACCAAAACATTGTAATTTATTAAGCAATATATTATGATCAACCGTGTCCAATGCTTTACTTAGATCCAAAAATACTGCTAGTACTTCATTTTGCTGATCAAAACCTCCATAAGCAAAGTCAATTAAATTAATAACGGCATCTTCTGTAGAACAGGATTTTCTAAAACCAAATTGTTCTTTACTTAGTATATCATTTTTTTTTTTTTCTAGATATTTCAGGAGTCTAACTGACATTAATTTTTCTATTAATTTTGCAAAGATGGAGATAAATGATATCGGTCTATAGTTTTCAATGCATGTTTCAATACCTTTTTTGAAGATGGAAGTAACTTTAGAAATTTGTAACTGGTCGGGAAAGAGCCCTTGTTCAAAACTTTAATTTATTAAACACGTTAAAGGTGTTACAAAATACTGATCGAGTACCCAGAGTACCAAGAGACTTTTCCAGTACAGTAGAATTTACCTGATCTAATCTTGGTGTCTTATTTGATTTGAGACTGACCATAATATCAGCAATTTCTATTTCGTCAGTTGGAATTAAAAGCATAGATTCTGAAATAGATGTGTTGTTATTTAAGTGATTATCATCTGTTAAAGGTATATTAAGATTATCTTTGACATTAACAAAATATCTGTTAAACTTGTTAGTAATAATTTCTTTTATTGTTAGTAATAAAAACTTGTTATTTCATTATTATTTGAAATTAAAGTAATATCGCGGTGTTTTTTAATATTACCCAGATCTCTTTTCAATATTGTTCATACAGTCTTGGATTTATTGTCAGAATTCAAAATTAATTAATCGTTATACTTTCTTTTTGGTGAGTCACTTGGCTGGGATACCCTATATAAGAAGATGTACTTACGATGGCTCAGATAATGTATAACAAGAATTAAATCACCCTGTACTGTTCTTATTACTGAATAAATAGTTGGTATTATCATTACGAAAATTGTTCTGTATATATAACTGGTATAATTAAATAGCTACAAAACCTATTTGATTCTGAAACTTCATTTTAATTACTGTATTCTGCACAAGGATAATCATATAAATATCTTTGTTTCGAAACTAGAGAAACAAAATGAATATTAAAATTATGCAATTAATATTACATTTTAAACATAATGTAAAAATAAGAGAGTAACCAGATATTTGGTTGCGATTAGTAATGATTGTTGTAGGTAGCTGATTCTCTAAACTCTAAGGTACATCTTATTCAAATGACAGGTCTGTTTAACACCATAACCTTAATATTTTGTAGTGTTCTGCACATAACATATGTATATGTAAATATGAATCAACAATATTTATTAAACGAAATATTTTAACTAATTCATCATCGACTGAAAGCGATGATGATGAATTTATCATTATTATTTTATCAGGATTATTTGAACAAAGGACATTTCGCGCCATAATAAAGTTGAGGGGAGCAAGCAACCGAGAAAAACCAGGATTCGATCTTGGTTGTTTTGGTTAGTGATTAATCTATCAAACTCCAGTAACCGTGTTCCGTAAATAACATTTTTTCAACAGTTTTGTATTTTCGGAACAAAAAGCGCTTTCTTGGTTAAAATCTGGTATTTACGGTACATACCTACTATAAGTTAAAGCACCGGTGGGCGATCTTTTTTTGAAGAGGGCGCAAATAGTTTGATTAAGAGGGCCGCACTAAAAAAAAAAAAGGAATAATAATAATAATAATCACACCAGCTATTACAAAGTAGTACCGTTGAGTTGCTACAAGCTAATACTCATGAAAAGATCAACTGTTTCGCCGAAATCAACGATAGTATAATAAAGTCACTTGAGCACGTTGCGTAGAATGCTTTTTTATTGGCCACAGTAAAGATAAGTTTTTACTAATACAATAATTCATGGAGGGCCCCATGTAAAACTATCAATGACCGCATGCGGCCCGCGGACCGCGGATTTTCCCACCGCAAGTTAAGAAAAGTGTGAAAACAAAATACAGAAGGAAGAGTTAATTATTTCCCAAAAATGCAAAAAATTAGATTATTATCCCGAAAGATTTTTGGCTATCTCTCGAATTTTGTCATTTCATGTGAGGTATTAAATCCTTGGTTCCCAAACCCTAGGTCGTAACCCAAAGTTGGGTAACCAAAATTTTTTGATGGGTCACGGGCTTATTAGTAGAGTCGTAAATACAATAGGTATTATAGGTACAGGCACAATGGATCGTGAAGACAATAGGTTATAATTTTTCGGTCGAGACCAGAAAAGTTTGGCAACCACTGTGTTAAATTCACCGGCATTTTGGCCTTCCGGAGTCGTTGCACGTGAATATGTGTGGAAAGAGAAGAAAAATGTGCAACAAAAAAGCGCAAATGAAGAAAAGTCAAAAAAAATGGCTAGACTGAAATTTGTCACTTTTAACTGCAAATCGCTTAAGCGTATTGCATGTACGATGAACGAAATGTGTGTTTCTGTTGACATATGTCTACTACAAGAAACCTGGTTACGTCACAGTGAGTTACCTATGCTGGAGGACATACACGGCGACTTTCTCTTCACCGGGACTTCGGCGCTGGATCCTACAGCGCGGGTATATCTGGGTCGTCCGTACTGCGGGGCAGCTATCCTATGGAAGAAGTCTCTCTCGCAGTACGTCAGCGCGGTGTCCATTCCTGATGAGCCGAGACTTGCAGCAATTAAGATAAAGACCGAAGATGAGAATCTACTCGTTTGGAATGTATACATGCCAACTAATTCTCCGGATAATATTCCCGATTTTCTCGATATTCTAGGGAAGATAGAAGCTGTAGCATCAGACAGCGACATCACGAACGTCTTAATTGCTGGTGACTTCAATTCACACCCGACGACGATATTCGCAAACGAGCTTGAGAAATTCTGTCAAGAGTTCGATTATGAAGTGGTAGACTTGGAAATGTTGAGTGCAGATAGCTATACTTATGTTAGCGATGCATTTCACACAACCTCCTGGCTTGACCACTGTGTAGTTTCTAAATCTTTTGCGAATTGCATCTCAAATATGAAGATCGATTATCTCTGTAACTACTCGGATCATCGGCCATTGTACTTCGAGGTAGCAGCGTCGTTTCGGGACACAGGAAGTACACACCGTGCAGAAGAACTCCGCAGTAGTGTGCCGTGGAGTGATAGTGCATACGAGTGCTATAGCAGAGTACTTGTGAATGAGCTGAGTAAAGTTGAGATTCCGCGTGAACTTATAGTATGTGACAAAACAGAGTGTGTGTGTGAGCGCCATCTATCGCTTATTGATGACTTTTACGAACGGATTGTTGCGGCAGTTGCGAGCGCGGCAGTTTCAACGTGCGGAAGAAGTCAAAGGCATGCTGGAGGACGCAATGTTTATGGCTGGAATGAGAACGAGGAGCTGTTAACGGCGAAACGAGAGGCTAAGCTGGCATTACGAAGCTGGATTGACGCAGTTAGACCACGAGAGGGTGTCATCAACCAGGAAAGGATTGTCATGCGTGCCCGCTTTAAACTGTGTCTTAAAAATCATCTGAAATCCCAGGAACGAGTCGGGGCCGAACAACTTGCCCTAACGTACCAGTCACGCGATTTTGCTAAATTCTGGAAGCTAACTGGAAATAAAACAAGATCAGGGAAGCCAAGTCACATTGATGGAGAAGAAAATTCCTGCAAGGTTCGGTGGGGGATGCTAGCACCCAGTTCGATGATAAGTCCCACCGTGTACCGCAGGAGGAATGCCTGATTACATGTGTCAACGTGCAGGAAGCTGTGAAAGCTCTGAAACGTGGCAAATCAGCTAGGCCAGATGGTCTGAGAGGGGAACATACCATCAACGCCCCCGATCAAATGCACATCCTACTTGCTGTTTGCTACACGTTTATGATGGTACACCGTCATCTACCGTCGGCGTTCAACAGATGTTGTTCCAGTTCCGAAGGGCAAAAGCGGCACAGTGACATCCAGTACTAATTACCGCCCAGTTGCAATCGCCAGTCTTATCAAAAATCTTCGAACAGATATTGTTAAAGAAATGTGTGCATAAATTACACTGTGCAGACAATCAGTACGAATTTAAGAAAGCACACAGTACTGATATGGCGATATTTTCTCTTAAATCTACAGTTGTGCAGTACGTTAAAAGAGAGACGCCTGTATACGCATGCTTACTCGACCTGAGCCGAGCTTTTGAGAGAGTGGACCGTGGGAAACTACTGAATATTCTCAAAAAAAAGAAGAATTAGCCCACGGATTTTATCAGTACTGCAGAGATGGTTCCAAAATGAGAGAAAAAGAGTACGCTGGGGAGCGGTAAAATCCAGCTCGTATAGGCCCTTTTTGTTCAACGTATACATGGACCATCTAAGTACAATGCTGAACAAGGAACGTATCGGATGCGTGATAGGATCGATGCTCGTCAATCACATCAGCTACGCAGACGACATGGTTGTGCTTGCTCCAACACTGACTGGACTGAGAAAACTACTAGGCATATGTGAAACTTATGCGCGGGACCACGGGCTAGTGTATGATGTCCAAAAAACTGAATACATTGTCTTTCAGCCCCGAAATAAGACATATGTAGTGCCTGGTGTAGTGCTAAATGGCCAATCAGTGAATGAAGTATCCTCAGTTTGCTATCTTGGTCACGTTATCAGTGACGATCTGTCTGACTGTCTCGACATAGGTCGACAATGTAGATCGTTGTGTGCCAGAGCTAATATGTTAAACCGGCGATTTTCTAAATGCAGCGCTTACATACGTAAGTTACTTTTTTATACGTTCTGTAGTAGTTTTTATACATCTGCACTGTGGGTTAATTTTACACAGTCCAGTATATGTAAGCTGAAAGTTTGTTATAACAATGCTTTTAGAATAATCAATGGTTTATATAAATATTGTAGTGCGAGTGAAATGTTTGTAAATGCAAATGTATGTAACTGTACGTCTGTATCAAGAAAGTATGTGTATGAGTTACGTGACAGATTAACAAAGTCTACGAACAAGCTTGTCCATAGCTGTATTACTTGTGATGTCACTTTCAATATGAAATGGACAGCTGTTCTTAGACATGTTTAGTCTGTCAAATAACGTTATCAATGTAAACATGTGTATGATTTTGATTTTGTTTGTTTACAAAATTTAATTGTCAAATTTTGTGGTTCATGTTTTTGTACTTATATAAAAATGTTTCTTTGTACATTTGTACACATACAATGTACTTTTGTATTTATATGTTAAAATCTATTTCTTTATGTATGTATATTTCTTTACTGTGATGTAACTGTAATGTATTGCATGTTTGTACAACTCTTTGACCCATATATAGGAAAAATATAGAGGGTTCAAAGAAGTTTTTTAGAATTACTTAATTTTAACCCGATTTTATCAAAAAATGTACTAAAACAATACTGTTCCGCACCCTTAAACATAAAAGGGTTTTCAAGAGGAAAATAAATTTCATAAATTCAATATAATCATCGGTTGGTAGCCGTGAGTTGAATTGTTAAAACTCTGTCAGTGTAGTTGTCAGAAAAATTAAAATTGTTTTAATAAATTTGACGCAAATAATACAATAATATAGTGCCGTCAAAAGAGAAGACAACACATTTAAATTCCATTAGCAATATCAGATGTTTCTGACACTAGAATTATAGTCCGTTCAAAGGTGAGAATGCAGTATTGCTCCTATGGCAAATGGGAGCGGTGTTGCAAAATGTTGTAAAAGTGTCAAATGTGTCCATTATAATAATATGAAAAACTCGTATGATTTACAAAAATTAACTCTTATAAAACTCAAAATAACACTCAACAAAAATAAATGGCCATTTGTAGAACACTGTGTCTTCACAGATCAGCGCGTTTTAGAGCTGGCAACGTCGACAAGCAAGAAAATAATTGCGTCATTGTGTAAACACAAGAGTATGAAAAAGAACTACTCCATATGTCCTGTACTGCATACTCACCTTTGAACAGACTATAGAAAAGGACAAAAGATTACTGTTGCCAAGGCTATATTTCTACGTTGAATAGTGCATGACAATATAGTGAGATAGGCAACCACATTTACACGTGTGCATGGAGGAAAATCTGTCTACTCAGGCGAAGTGATATAACCTATAGATATATAGATCTGGTTCTAATATTTAAATAAGAACCTGCGAACCATCCCTAGACAAGAGCAGCTACTTCTTCAGTATCTACTGTGAGTGGAGACCTAGTGGGACGGAACAGTCACTGTACGAACAGTTACAGGCGGAGATGAGGGACATAGATACGGCTATAATATAGCAACCTGAAAGTGGGCAGCTGCACTTTCAGTATGACTCCGGGTGAAGACTAGTAGGAAGTCTACACAGCCGAAGTCAGTTGAAGTAAAAGCGAGACTGGAGTATCCAGTACATCGGTTTACTACAGCACGTGGAAAGCATCGGTAAACTACCACCTATTTTTTTTTTTCCTAGTATAATCAATCATAGCTGAAAATTTACAAACCAAGGGTCTCAGTCCCCGGCAGGTCTTAAATGACCAGAGGCTGCTAAGAATCTCCGGGTCATCCACAAAGATTTGTACTTGGAACGTACAAAGTATGTATCAACCTGGAAAAGTTTTCAACGCCATCCACGAAATGGATCTATTAGGAATTCAAATAATGGGCATTAGTGAAATAAGATGGCCAGGTACTGGAAAATGCAATATCGATAATCACGTGGTTTACTACGTAGGAAACGACAATAATATACACCAGTATGGAGTAGGAATAATTGTTACAAATACCATGGCAAAGTATGTAACAAACTTCACACCCATATCGGAAAGAATTATGCTAATACAGTTAAATACTAAACCAGTGAACGTCAATATTGTAAGTTTATGCCCCAACAGCTGACAAAAATTATGACATAATTGAAGAATTCTACAATTCATTACAAGACACCTTAAAATTGCTCCGTAGAGAAGCCATGACTATCGTAATGGGCGACTTTAACACCAAAATAGGATGTGGCAAGGAAGAGGAGCTTGCCGAACTTTATGGTCTAGGAGAAAGAAATCCTAGCCCTCTAGGATTTCCTATCCCCTGACAGGTTATATCTGTTCTGCTTAGAGGAGCAATACGTTATTACAAACACCTTCTATAAATTACCAAATAGAAGACTCTATACCTAGAGAGCACCCTCGGATAAACCGGGACATATTGTCAGGAATCAAACTGATTTTATCTTAGTCAATAAGAGGTTTAGAAGAGCTTTTAAAGGTGTTAAAACGCATCCTGGAGCAGATGTTGGGAGCGATCATACTCCCTTAGTAGCGGTGATAAACTGCAAACTAAAAACTGTGAGGAGAAAAACTTGTATAAAAAGGTTCGACACATCTATTTTGAATGTAGAAGAATCAAAACATCTCATCCAAACTTCTCTAAACGATGAGTTCGATGAAATTAGAGCCATGCAAAATACTTCATCGTGGACACAAATAAAAGACACCTTTATTGATATATGTTCTACTCATTTGTAACCACAGAAAACATCAAAAGTAAAACCTGGATGACTGATGAAATCATGGAACTAAGGAAAGAAAGCCGGAAGTACAGGAATAAAGATCTGATCTGTTATAAAAGAATTCAGAGGGAAATAAAACAGGAAATACGAAAAGCAAAGGACATATGGCTTAAAAGAAAATGTTAAGAAATAGAAGAAGCAGAAAAGAAATATGACTTCGTCAATCTACACAGGCTAACCAAAGAAGCGGCTGGCGTACCTAAATTATCGACAAGGAGAAAATTAGTAGATGAACAAGGAGAGCTAGTAATAAAAGTGGAAAATAAATTAAAAGTATGGGAACATTACATAAATGAACTGTTCACGGCCACTTGACCCTTGATAAACAATCAAACCGTATGCACAACTGGTCCGAAAATTATTATGGAAGAAGTGCAGCACGCTATATTTTCTGCCAAAAATAATAGAGTCGTTGGACCAGATGGTATCCCAGTCGAAGCAATAAAATTGCTGAATGACAACCATTTACAGAAAGTTACAGATCTATACTACATTTATGATTCTGGCTACATTCCACCCGATTGGCTCAGCTCTACATTCATCGCACTGCAAAAGAAACGATCAGCAATAAAATGCGGTGACTGTAGAACCATCAGTTTGATGAGTCACATGTTAAAAATATTTCTAAAAATAATTCATGATAGAATTTATAAGAAATGTGAACACAACATAGATAGAACCCAGTTTGGCTTTCGAAATGCTCTAGGAACGAGAGACGCAATGTTCTGCACTCAAGTAGTCTTTCAGAGATGCAGAGATGTAAACTGTGATATCTTTGCATGCTTTATTGACTACAATAAAGCTTTTGATCTGGTACAACATTATAAGTTAACAGAAGTTTTAATAAAACTTGGGTTGGATGAAAAGGATATCTGAATTATTGCAAATTTATATTAGAATCAATCCGCTCATATTGTTATTGACGGGTATCAATCCAAATACATTCCTATACAGCGAGGTGTTCGGCAGGGTTGTGTCTTATGACCGATGTTATTTAATGTTTACTCGGAGGAAATTTTTAAGAAAGCCCTAAACGATTGCATGGAAGGTATCCTTGTTAACGGTGAAATCATCAACAATATAAGATACGCTGACGACACTATATTTCCTGATACTCTGGAAGGTTTACAAGAGAACTTAAACTGTGTAACCAATATAAGCGAACAATACGGACTTTCCTTAAACACCAAGAAAACGAAATTTATGGTCATTAGATGTGCCTTGCGGACAGCATTTTGCAAATAACAATAATATCGAGAGAGTACAAACTCATACTTACTTAGGCGCTATTATTAACGACCAATGGGATTTAGCCAGAGAAATCAGAGCGCGCATAGAAATTGCCAGGGCAGCATTTACAAAAAAGAATAAAACATTCCGAAACCATGACTTAAATTTGGAAACCAAGATTAGGCTTGTGAGATGCTATATTTTTTCTACTCTCTTATATGGTGTCGAGTCGTGGACATTAACGCAAGCTTCTTCTAAGAAAATCGAAGCTTTTGAAATGTGGATTTAAGAAGGACAAAATAACGAACATCAAAGTCCTAGAAACGATGAATAAGGACTTGGAGTTAATGTTCACTATTAAGAAGAGAAAGTTGGAGTACTTGGGCCATATAATGAGAAACGAAGAAATATACGGACTACTCCAACTGGTCATACAGGACAAAGTGTTTGGAAGAAGAAGGCCCGGAAGACGTCGTATATCTTGGCTAAAAAATTTAAGAGTGTGGTTCAATAGAACAACAACCGAACTGTTTAAAGCTGCAGCCAATTAGAGTAAAAAAAATTAAAGTGTTTAATGATAAAAAATAATCTATTTCTTAGAAAGAGCATTTAAGATAAGGACAGACATGTTTGTTTATTATTGTAACTTAAGACTTTTGTAATCTTAACATGAAAACTGAATCGTAAATTCTTAAACAGATGACAACTCCGTCAATTAACAGATCAGAAGTATGAACACCATTGCACATCAATAATAATTAATCTTTGTTTAAAATATAAATATTATTTTATTTATTTTATTTTATTTTATTTTATTTTTACATGGAGGATCAACAGGGAGGTCATCCCCTAACGATTCTCACAGAAATACATTTTAAATAATAAAGAAATAGTACATAGTTGTAATACAAGAACATATTAATAACAAAAATAGTACAAAGTACAAAACAGTAAGTTATAACATTAATAATGTTAATTATAAATGTAAGATTTGAGATTTTATTAAAGATTTGAACTGATGAAAACTAAGGAAGAAAATATCACAAGAATCAAAATATTTATCAAAAGAGATTGTGCATCTGTTAAGTGGAGAATTCATGCCTAAATTAGATGTTGTGTTGTTGTTGTAAAAAGTATTACTTCGTCTTGTATTCCTCATAGGTGCATTGAAATTTATTAGTTCTATAATATTAGGTCAGTCAATCAAATTATTCACTATTCTGTAGAGAGTTTGCATGTCAATGAGCAGGCGTCGGTTAACCAGACTTGTTAAGTTGTACCGTATCAGTCTCTGTGAATAATTTAAGACATTGTTGTTAAAAAATTTGTACTCCAGATATCTAGTGAACCGCTTCTGCACGGACTCTACTCTGTTAAAATATGTGAGGTAGTTAGGGCTCCAAATGACAGATGCATATTCCAGTTTACTACCTATGAGTGATCTATATATACAGATTAGACTAGCGGGTTGAGTAAATTTTTTCGTAACTCTCATTATAAAGCCAAGATTTTTTAGAGACATTTTGACGATTTTTTCAATGTGCACGTCAAATTTAAGTTTTTTATCTAGGTAAACGCCTAGGTCTTTTACGGTGTCTACGGCTGTTAATGTAGTACCGTCAAGGGAATAACTAAAATGGATTGGAAAATGCTTTCTAGTAAAAGTTATGGAAGTACATTTATTCAAATTAAGGAAAAGCTTATTTTTATAACAGTAGTTATAGAAATTATTTAAATCACAATTTAAGTCATAACAGTCTTGAATAGTATTAATTTTTTTGAAAATTTTCAAATCATCTGCATATAATAGAAATCTTGAGTGTCGAAAACAGGCATATATATAATTAATGAATATATTAAAAAGAATAGGACCCAAATGTGAGCCTTGAGGAACACCTGAAGTTATTGAAACAAAATTTTACGTAAAGTTATTAAGATCAACAGCCTGGGATCTATTGGATATATAAGATTTTAGCCAACGCAGTAGGTTACCATGTATGCCCAACCTGTTAAGCTTTGCAACAAGTAGGCTGTGGTTAATTTTGTCAAAAGCCTTCGTGAAATCTGTATATATAACATCAACCTGTCCAGCAGAATCTACGTTCGTATGTAAAAATTCCATGAAAGATATCAAGTTGGATACGGTTGATTTCTTTTCACAAAAGCCATGTTGTTCCGGTATAATAACGCATTTTAAGGAGGCAGACAAATATTTAGTAATAATATTTTCAAAAATTTTGGCAAATATATTCAGTTTTGATATTGGTCTGTAGTTAGAAATATCACTAGCATCCCCGTTTTTGTGTACTGGTGTGATAAGTGCTTGTTTCCACAAGTCAAGGAAAGTACCAGATGATAATGACTTATTAAAAATAATATAAAGAGGTTCACATAAGCTAAATGCACAATTTTTAATAAGTACAGATGGTATGCCATCAGGTCCGGATCCTTTTGCAGCATCAATAGATTCTAAATGTTTTAATATATTGCTTTTGCTTATGTAATTGAAATTAATGTTGCTTGATGTGGTATTATGATTTATGACGGAAATTGGAGAATTAATTACAGTTTTTGGCTCGAAATTGGACTGAAAGAAATTATTGAAAAGATTACAAATATCGGTATAGTTATCAACTTTCTGATCATTTAATTTCATCTTGGGAGGTATGTTTGTACCACCTTTTTTAGCAGAGACGTAACTCCAAAATACTTTAGGATTCGATTTTAAATTATTTTCAGTCGAAGATATCCAATCTTTGTAGTCCTTTTTTATAGCGATCCGCAACCTCTTTCTTAGTATAGAATAAGATTTATAATCGGATGTTTGTTTATAATTTTTCCACTTTTTATGAAATTTATTTTTTTCATTATTAATTTTCATAGTTGATTTTTTGTACCATGTTGGAAAATTATTTTTCTTAACGGTTTTAAGAGGAACATTTTTGTTAATTATTGACATAAGAATGAAATAAAATTTTTCTGTAGTAAGATTTACATCATCAAAATTTAAAGCAGAATTCCAGTCGGAAGAAGATTATGTTTGGGTTATTTTTCAAATGAGATACACATGTGAGTTATCACCAATAAATTGTGGCATGAGTTTTTTAAGATGGACAGTGCAAGAGGGTGTGATATGATATTTTACAGTTGGGCGATGTAAGCCTCTCAGGGAGTTCAGTTTTAAAAATCAAGGGGTTAAGACGTGTTTAAGGGGGTTTAGTTTAAGGGGGTTTAGTTAAGACAATCATGGGTTAGAGGTATTTAAAGTGTTCTGCCGTGTAACGAGTAATTCCGTATCTTCTGTATTAAGTTAATTAGTGTAGTAATCGTATACTATTGTAGTGTCCAGTTAAAGAGATGGAGAACATATTCATAAAGACTTGGGAGAGACAATGGTTTTAGATATTGGTAGTGAGGACTGTGGTGTCCAGTGGATAAATAAGTGTTTGTGGTAAAGAGTCTCTCCAGTGTTTAGTGCTGTGAATGTAAGTCTCATTTGGATTTAACTGTCATCGTTAATTTGTAAGTCTAAGTGTAAATAATATAAATATTTTGGTTAATGTTCTGTATAAGTCCACCGCAAACAACTAGTTAGAGAAACCGCGTATGCTATTTAGAATGAGATTTGGCCCTGTCGAAGCCCCGCACCTTTCTTTCAAAACATAACATTTACGATTCACTTCCAATATTTTTATTCAAAACTGAAATCTAAATACGAATTTACTTGATAGTTATCCATTCTGAAATTATTTAATATAGTATTAATATAGTATATCTATTATATATTAATATAGTATTTAATAAAGTATATCCAAGCAATTATTTAATAAAAGTTTGTTAACATTTAGCTCCCATTAACGTTTTTAAAGAAAATAAAATTGAATAATAAAATGTCAGTATTTATACGCTTTAAGTCACATTTCAATGGTTTACATGAGATTTATAGTATACATATTTTGAAGAATATTAACATTAAAAAGAGCATCCTCAAATATATCAATATATTCCGACCTACCAATTTTATGTCTGCAATAGAACAGAACATTACGTTTTTCGTCGCATTCATAGATGCTAAATTATGTAAATGTATTAAAACTGTATAAAGAATGTATATATCTTCACTATATGCAAACGCCCAATAAAACTAATTAGGTTAAGTTTAGTTAGCAAAAATTTTAGACAGAAAAAACTTAAACTTGCTAGACGTATATAAACAGATACTTATAAGGAATTTTTACCTGTTTCTAATGAGATTTATAATATGTATACGTATTTTGAAAAACATACTACATAAAGAATTCCAAAAATATCAGTTATATTCGGACGTATCCTCGTGTTAAAAATGCGTATTTCTCTGCAGTGCCGCAACAACATAAATTGGCGCCTGGTGCGTAAAATTATTTAGAGCCCTCCCCACCACCCTCTCTAATTACATACGCAATTCTTAAAATTTTATGGTAGGGTGATTGCATCAGAAAGGGAACCCTTAAGACATTTACTTTTTTACATTTACTTACGTTGTTTTCTTCACCAAAATGTTATTTAAGATATTTACTTACCATATTTTATCGAGAATCCTTAAAATCTTATTGTTTTATTTTGATGCAAGTGGAAATAAAAGAAACTTAACTTTATTCATAAAAATCACCAGTAAAGGAACACTTACTCCTAATAAAGGAACTATCTTATTACCAATAAAGAAAAAAAAAACATAAATTTAAAAATAAATTTATTAACAAATTTTAAAAAAACATTCGTTGGTACTATTTTTTGGTTTAGTTTTAACCTTTTTCTTTGGTTTGGTTTAAATTGCAATATTAACGACTATATTAACAAATTATATTGCAAATCTTTTAATAAACTCAAAAATCATGATAATCAACTAATATAAAAAGGGACAAAATATAAATATATATATATATATATATAACTTTTTATTTATTTTATTTTTTTCTTTTAAATGAATTTTTGTGAGTTTTGATTATTATACAATTAATGGGTTTGTAAAAAATGTATGTATGAAATGTACTTAATTCGAAGCCGAAAGGCATGAATAAAGATTATTACTACTATAATTTGTGTAGTAGTAAAATAAAACAGCTTTGGGTCTTTTTAAATTGTTTACTTTTAAAATTACGTTTTTTTACGTCACTTTATGTCGGTAGTAGTATGTTGCAGGCTTTTGAAAAAATTGTCTTAAGAATAAGTAGTACTTTATTTGAGTTTTTGTTAATTTATAAATTGTACGCCTTTTTACTTGAAAAATAACGTCAAAGTTCATTAATAGTTACATGACGTACATTTTTTTATGGAAAGGGATGTACTTTAAGAGATGATTTTTTTTTTTTTTCTCGTTAACTAACTTGAGTATGTAGATTCTGCCGCTGGTTCTCGCTGAAACATCATAATAAGACCAAACTACACAAATATTCAGAAATATTCTTTACTATATAACAAGCGATAAAATTATGTCAAACAGACAAAAATAAATTATATAGTATTTACAGTTATTGAATTAAGATGTTAGTGTATAACTTTATAGGCCTAGTAATGTTATTAATTCAATAAATTGTTTGGGTATGAATTACTAATATATTTTAAACCCCCTTAGGTCTTATTTATATTCTATTAAAATATAAATGTATTTTTACACATTTCAGGTTTTGTTAAAGCAAAATAATAGTTTATGAAGAAAAACTTTGTAAAATCACATTCATAAAATGCATTTTTTCTTTTTCATTGTCTTATGTTATTGTAATGTCTCAAAATTGTAATGTCTGTATTTGAACGATATAAGTATCTATATATATAAAATCGTAACTAAGCTACCTACTCATAATCAACGCCCAGCCCAAACCACTGAACCTACAATCATGAAATTTGGCGAGTATATTCCCTCCATGACGTAAGCACCCACTAAGAACGGATTTTTCGAAACTCATCCTCTAAGTGGGTGAAAAGAGCGTTAAAAGGGGTAAAATGTGGCTTCACGGTTTTCTTAATATCTCTTAGGTCCAATAAGATATCGACTTGGTTTTTGCTTACAAAGATTACGCATGTAAATATTAAAAAACTTATTTCAGGATTTTGTCCTAATCAACCCCTAAAGGGGAGAATCTACAATCAGGGTGAATTATAGAACCCTTCGCATCTTCTGTGTTTATTGGGTTATAACATTCCTTTTTGACATATAGGTGTCTTTTTAAAATATTTAGAAAGTGTTTTGACCGTTTTTTTAAATTTCACCCCTAAAGGGGTAAATTGGCATTTTTTATTCGATAGGATGTCGTCTAGACAAGGAAACATAAAATTCGGGGAGTATATCCCTTCTATGACTTAAGGACCCGCTAAGAAACGATTTTTCGAAATTAGACCTCTCAGGGGTGAAAAGGGGTGAAATGTGTTTTCACGGATTTCTCAGTATCTTTTAGGTCAAGAATATATCGCCTTGCTTTTGCTTACAAAGACTACCCACATAAATGTTGAAAAACTTATTTTTCAGGATTTTGTACTATCAACCCCTAAAAAGGTGAATCTACCCAGCAAACATTGAACTAACGGCCGAACGCCGGCAAACTGCTTTTACGCTGGTACATTGCTGGCACCAAAAGTAAGTGCAATGCCAGTATTAATAATGTACTTCACATTTGTATTTCGCACTCTGCCTATACGAAGTACTTTACCAGCATTTTATAAGCATTCCTTATTTGTATTAATCCAAGGTTATTTCTAGCGGGCCAGTGCTTATGTTTATAACTTTATTTGAATGTAATAATTTGAAAAGTCTGACCGTTCTTAGTCATAAAACACCCAAATGGCGTGGCCTTCGAGGGTCGGTACAAGTGATATTCTGTGAGTTCAAGTTGGGACGTGTTGGTGAACAGTTTTTAAAGATGTGTATTTGAATAGTTATTGATTGTGAGCATTATACAGTTTTTTATTGTGATTTGTGTGTGTTTTGTTAGATTTAAGGACGTAGTTTACACAAACTATTTCATATTAAATTGTTTAATTTTTAGTTTAGTTCAATCATAGTTTTTTTCATGTAATAAAATTTTCAATTATTAATAAATCTGATACAAGATTATAAATATGTCATTTAAAAAATATAATTTGTCATATTTCATTTTGAATAGTGACATCTTAAATATTTTGTAAATATAATACTAACCTAAAATAATACAAACTTAATCCAAAACTGTAAAGCTTTTTTTACAATATAACCAAGTTTCTAAAAGTCAGTAATACACTATAAAAATCACCAAAATAACCAGATCTAGTTTGTTCTTACAAAAGTGAACAGCTTATAGCATTAATGCTTATAAAATTTGTTTATTGAATTTATTTTAACAAGTATGATTTCTTTAGGTTGGCACTCTTCAAGTCAGTGGGAAAAGATGTGGTAGATAATACAAGACGAATATTGGCGAAAATTATTAGTCACCCCTTATCTTTAGGATGAAATTGGTTTGACCGAAATGGCAGAAAACCATTTTCTTAAAATTCTTCATTAAATTAATAAATTAAATAAACTAATTCCTGTTATTCCTGAAATTATATTTATTTAATATTTATAAATAAATCAATAAATTATAACTGTTAATTCAATTTACAATCGGCTAGTTTTACCATCGTTGAATAAATTTATTTAACAACTTAAGTTAACAATATCGCATCATTCTATTGACAGCAATGTTAATTTCTTCATTAATAGTTTAAAACCGATGCGATATTGTCAACTTTACTTGTTAAATAAATTTATTCAACGATGGTGAAAATGGCCAAATGAGTATTTATTTTGCACCTAACCATTAATTTATTTTAATACTGGGTAAGTACACATATATTACATTTGAAACACTAGAGAGTGGGTATAATATAAGCACTAGTCTGTCAGAAATAAATCTTGCAACTAATGCGATTATTTTGCACTTTACCGTTGCTGGGCCAGCAACTGATACATCAATGGGCCAGCTAACGGCCATGGGGACACCGGGGTACTGGCCCAGTGCAAAATGCCAGCACTGGACCAATGCGAAATGCCAGCACTGGCCCAGTGCGAAATGCCAGCACTGGCCCATTACTTTCAATGCACTTTACCGTTGCTGGGCCAGCAACTGATACATCAATGGACCAGCTAAGGGCCACGGGACACCGGGGTACTGGCCCAGTACGAAATGCCAGCACTGGCCCATTACTTTCAATGCCGGCGAGTATGTGCTTTACCAGTACTGGTCCGGATAAAAATGTTTGCTGGGTAGAATCAGGGTGAATTAAAGAACCCTTCGCATCTTCTGTGTTTGTTGTGTTATAACATTTCTTTTAGGCATATAGGTGTCTTTTCTAAATATTTAAAAAGTGTTTTGACCGTTTTTTTAAATTTCACCCCTAAAGGGGTAACTTGGTATTTTATATTCGATAGAATGTCGTCCAGACAGAGAAACATAAAATTCGGTGGGTATATCCCTTTTATGACTTAACAACCCCCTAAGAAATGATTTTTGGAAATTCAACCCCTAAGGGGTGAAATGGAGTAAAATGTGTTTTCACGGATTCCTCAATATCTCACAGGTCCAATAATATATCGCCTTCATTTTTGCTTATAAATATTATCCATATAAATGTTGAAACACTTATTTCAGGATTTTGTCCTATTCATCCCCTAAAAGGGTGAATCTACAATCAGGGAGAATTATACAACCCGACGTATTTCCTGTGTTTGTTGAGTTATTAAATTCCTATTTGGCTTATAGATGTCTTTTTAAAATATCTCGAAATGGTTTTGAGAGTTTTTCAAAATTTCACCCCTAAAGGGGTAAAAGGATATTTTTTATTTGATAGAACATCCCTTGGACATAGATACATGATATTCGCAAAGTATATTCCCTCCATGAGGTAAGCATACACTAAGACGGGATTTTTCAAAATTCAACCCCTAAGGGGTGAAATGTAATTGCAAGGATTCCTAAATATCTCTACGGGCCAATAAGATATCGTCTTAGTTTTTAATTACAAAGATTACCCACATAAATGTTAAAAAAATTATTTCAGGATTTTGTTCTAATCAACCCCTAAAGTGGTGAATTTCCGAACAAGGTTAATTATACAACCCATCATATTCCCTGGGTTTGTTGAGTTATAAAATTCCTTTTGGCATATAGGTAAATAGGAATTTTGTATTTGATTGAACATCCCTTGGACATAGATAAATAAAATTCGTGAAGTATATTCCCTCCATGACGTAAGCACCCAATAAGACGGGATTTTTCGAAATTTCACCCCTAAGAAGTGAAAACTGGTGAAATGTGATTTGAAGGATTCCTCAATACCTCTTAGGACCAATAAGATATCGTCTTGGATTTTGCTTACAAAGATTACCCATTCAAATGCCGAAAAACTTATTTCAGGATTTTGTCCGAATCAACCCCTATAGGGGTCTAAAATCGGGGTGAATTATACATACAACCCTTCTGTGTTTATTGAGTTATAACATTCCTTTTTGGCATATCGGTGTCTTTTTAAAATATCTCGAAATAGTTTTGACAGTTTTTCAAAATTTCACCCCTAAAGGGGTAAATGGGTATTTTTTACTCGATAAAACGTCCACTGGACAAGATACATGAAATACATAAAGTATATTCCCTGTATGACGTAAGTACCCACTAAACCGGTATTTTTTTAAATTCAACCCCTAAGTGCTGAAATGTGATATCAAGGATTCCTTAATATCTCTTAGTACCATAAGATACTAAGATATCGACTTGGCTTTTGCTTATAAAGATTAACCATACAAATGCCGAAAATTTTATTTCTGGATTCTTTCCTAATCAACTCCGAAAGGGGTAAATCTATAATCGGGGTGAATTATACAACCCGTCGTATTTCCTGTGTTTATTAAGTTATAACATTCATTTTTGGCACACCGGTGTCTTTTTCAAATATCTAGATAGTTTTGACAGTCTTTTAGAATTTCACCTCTAAAAGTAAATGGGAGAGGGGGTTAAATGGGTATTTATATTCGATAGAACTTCCCTTGGATATAGAGACATGAAATTCGGGAAGTATATTCCTTCCGTGATGTAAGCACCCACTAAGAAGAGATTTTTCGAAATTTGAGCCCTAAGGGGTGAAATGTGATTTGAAGGATTCCTCAATATACCTTAGGACCAATGAGATATTAACTTGGTTTTTGATTACAAAGGTTACCCATACAAAGTTTTGAATTAGTAATTCAGGATTTTGCCCTAATCAACCCCTAAAGTGGTGAATCTACATTTGGGGTGAATTATAGAAACCTTTGTATTTCCTGAGTTATAACATTCTATTTTGGTACATAATTTTCTATTTAAAATATTTAGATAGCGTTTTGAAAGTTTTTAAAATTTCATCCCTAAGGGGTAAATTGGTATTTTTTATTCGAAAGAACGTCCCTTGACATAGAGATATGAAATTCAGGAAATACATTCCCTCCAAGTCGCAAGCACCCGCTTATATGGAATTTTTCGAAATTCGACCCCTAGGGGATGAAAAGTGATAAAATGTTTTTCCTCGGATTCTTAGGTCCAATGTTTATATAATGTTTCGTAACTTATTTGTTTGTTGAGTTATAACATTCCATTTTGGTATATATATTTTTTTCTAATCTTTAGAAAGTCTTTTAAACGTTTTTTTTTTTATCTATAAAGGGGTAAATAGGTATATTTATGATTAGATACAGGAAATTTCGGGAACATATTCCTTCCATAACGTAAGCATCGAACCCTTTATATCTCCTGTGCTTCTTGATTTATAACATTCTTTTCTGGCATATAGGTAAGAAAGGATTTTTCGACCCCTATGAGGTGAAAAGGAGTAAAATGTTTTTCCACGGATTCCACAATATCTCTTAGGACAGATGAGATTAGAATAAAAGACAGAATTTTTGCTTATAAAAGTTACCCGTGCACATGTTTAGAAACAAACTACGAATTTTACACTAATGAGCTAACGGGGTGAATCTACACATGAGGAGAGAGTCAGCAATGTGATCTATAAAGAATCATGACTTATAATAATTGCACGATGATGGCAAACCGTCAATATACCGTAGCGAAGCACGGGTACTCAGCTAGTGTGCATATATATGACCAGAATATGATCCTTTTTTACTAGTAAACAAAAATCTAGGGCAAAAAACTAGGGTAGTTTGATACTAGGGCCCCGAAAAATTTTTCAGCCAGGGGCCCCGTACAAGCTAAATCCGCCCCTGCAAAAGGGCTAAAGAAATATTAAGTATATTACATAATTGAATAACAGAATAAATAAAAAATATATATATTTAATGACAAAAAAAAATTGATGTGAAGTGTGAATTTTCACACATTTCAGGGTTTTGCAGGTATTTAGTAAGTGAATGATGATTATTTTGGATGCGAAAACAAATTTTATATTAAAATATGTTTTTTGTTAATTTTAATTCAAACGCCTAATACCATTATTTAGGTTTCTAAATATGTGCAGTATTTTTTTTTTTTTATATAGCAAGGTTCATTAATAATTTTAAAAATTGCGCCTATGGCTTCCATTGGTTGTTATAAGTTCCGCCCCTCTGATTTCGTGTACATTGGAACAGAATTAAATTATAATTTAAACAATTTCCACTGGCTATTAAATTTACGCTTTTAAAAATTAAATGCAACATTTGCCAAAATATAATTAGAATTTTGAAAAAATTATTTAAACAATATAAAAATTAAAAAAAAAAAACACAAAATAATATAGTGTCTTCTCACAGGGTTCGATCCCTATCGGATCGGGTTACTTGGGTGAAATGTCAGCGTCAAATACCACTAGACCAGCACACACGTTAGAGTGTGGCTTGTTACAAAGCTGTAACTTGTGTACATTATTAGCCAAAAATCACAAAAAATGCGTTTTTTTCCAAAAACCTAATCTGATCAAAAATTCCTGTTGAACTATTTCGGTTCACACCAATGTACATTACTTAGAATTTTTTTCAGATTTTTAGTTTAAACCATCTGGGCTACAGGGTGTGGGACAAATTTTTTTTTGCACAATTTTGGCAAAAATCGGGTCGAAATAATTTATTTTGCAAAAATAAAAATTTGATCGTTAATCCACGTACCAAGGGCTTTCATTTGATACCCTACTCAGAATTATAAAAAAATATATTTTTTTTTCAATGAGCTTATATTTGTTTATATTTTTAGGGGGATATGTTTTTTAGATGTTTTAGTATTTTTCCTATGTGCGGGTCAAAGAGTTGTATAAGCATGCCAAATTTCAACTCTCTAGGTTTAGCCGTTTGGCTACCATTTTTACCGAACAGACAGACAGACAGACAGACAGACAGACAGACGACAAAATGACGGTATAAGGGTTTTTTGGTCATACCTACAAAACCCTAAAAATGGGATATTTGAAGAACAAATAATAAATATTTTGGAATTTTAATAATATATTATATAATCACTTTAACGGAATGGAAAATTAAATAAATTGTAATTTTCTGGATTTTAACTGTGGGAATTCGTTAATTAAGTCTTCATAATTTAATGACGGCGCTCTAGTATTTTCTATTGATATTAAAGCTAAATTTGACAATCTATCTTGACCCATTGTAGAACGCAAATAATTTTTCATTAACTTTAATTTACTAAAACTGCGTAATAAATAATAATAAAAAAAAAAATTTGGCCATTTGGCGCCCCTATGAATCCGGCGCCTGGTGCAGCGGCACCGCTCGCACCACCCTTGTTGCGGCACTGTTTCTCTGCCAACTACAGATGCATGAATGATTACTATTGGCTCCCCATTCATGCCTTCTCGTTTCTAATGTTATAATATAATTCATTCTAAACATACAAGCTTAGTTGTGGTGGACTAATACGGAACATTAAACAAATATTGAAACCCGTATCATAATTAAAGTAGGTTAGTTAAAATGAGGACTTTAGTTAAACAACCCTTAACTCCTTCCTAAGAATCATAGCAACCAGCTAGTGAACCTATGGGAAGGGGTCCAGACTTGATCCGTTAGCAAGTCTTGGAACCTCATAATGTGGGAGACCTAGAATTTGAGGGATGCACACAGTAAGTACAAATGAAGTATGTCAATATTATATTCAAATTAATCCGCCACCCGTGACATTTCATTTTGTATATCAAAGGTTCCCCACAGCTGTTCGTCTTATTTTTAAGGTATCAAATAGGAATAAATCATTTATAGTAGTGAAATACTTATAAAACAAATAGCAAATTATTAATGGTGAGAAATATAGTTTCTGAAAGTTTAGTTAAAAAATTAAATGGAAGCTCTTAGTAATCATTATTGAAAACATCTATACGAGCAACACGTGTATTTAAACAGTCCGTTGAATAGTGTTTTTTCTTGGAGTGAAAATTGATATATTTACATAAAAGTTAAATGAAAGTGTTAACAAAAAAATTGTGAATCTCGAAGTTATATAATTTAGAACTATAACTTCATAGCTGAAGTGCAAATAATAAATAACTAAAATATTTTCTTAAAATAAGTAAATTCATACACTTGACATAATTAAACAAGTTTGAAACGGATAAGCACCAGTGGCATTTCACATAAAATATGTCTGCCAAAGATAGACCAACACGACAAAAAAAACCCAACCAGCAATAGTGAAGAATACGTCGACAACAGTGAGTTACATGAAATAAAAAACACCCTAAAACACATAGATACCAGACGCAATAAAATTGATAAAATTGAAAATGAACTAAAAGAATTTAAATTATTGTTGAAAAAAATTAACAAACTTGAAACTGAAGTAGTAGATCTCCGTAAAACTTCACAGTTCATATCTAACCAATATGATGATATATTTTCTAAGTTAACTGAAAGTGAAAAAAATACTAAAATGTTAAAACAAGAAATCAATAATTTAAAAGAAGAAAACCAAAAGAAAGAAGACCTGTTAATTAAACTCTCATCACTTGATCAGTATCACCGCAATAAAAATGTAGAAATACACGGTATAGAAAAAATAAATAACGAAAACTGTAAAAAAATAGTACAAACTATAGCCCACGAAAATAATATCATTATAAAAGAGGAAGAAATAGATGTAGCGCACCGAATGATGAACAATAATACTGGTAAGCCTCAATGTATTATTGCTCAGTTTACAAATAGGCAAAAAAGAGATGAATTTTTGTCAAGCAAGAACTTTGTACCAACCAATAAGAATATACAGGGAACAGAGATAGGAAATAAAATATATATTAATGAGAACCTATGTCCGTATCTCAAAAAATTACACCTCAAAACAAGAATTATAGCCAGAGAAAATAGATTTACTTATGTTTGGATAAAAAACGGGAAAATAATGGTAAGGAAAACAGAAACTTCTAACGCGATCTCCATCCAAAAAGAAGAAGACATCTATAAATTAACATCCCAATCTACCAGAAGCGAATCTACTTCTCAAGACGAAGCAAATTTCAAGATTAATTAGTCATTATGAGGTTGTGGTATGCATATCTTATGTTTAAATTTTTAAATTAACATTATTATTGATACAATGCATCATTTTTGCAAGGTTTTGATAATTCTAAATTAAATAAAATTGTTATTAACGACACTGCGAAATATAATACAGAAATTAAAAAATTTGTCAAAAATAATTTATCGTTAAACTTTTTTCACTTAAATATAAGAAGTATATCAAAAAATCATGATGAACTTGATGTATTACTGTCTATGCTAAATTATGATTTTGATGTAATAATTTTATCAGAGACTTGGCAAGTAACCGCTACTGAGATATTTAATATAGGTTATAAAATATATTATAAGGAGAGCAAACAAAACCAAAATGACGGTGTCATAATTTATATAAAAGCAAATCTTGAGCACTCGGTAAAAATAATTAATATTAATACCTTTAACTTTTTAAGAATTGAACTGATATTCAAAAAAACAGTATTTGGCATAACAGTTATCTATAAATCCCCTGCACTAAATCAAGAATTTTTTTTGAGCATTTACAAAATTATTTTCAACAACATTGAAAATTAAAAAACGAACTCATGTTAGGGGATATTAACATAGATATATTACAAGAGTCCTTAGTAAAAAATACTTATCCAAACGAATATCTAAATTTACTTTCACAATATGGATTTATATCATGCATAGATAAGCCAACTCGAGTCACAGATACATCTCTAACTTGTTTAGACCGTATTATGGTGAAAAACAATGTAAAAAATTCATATATTTTATCAGTTGTATTACATAATAAAATAACAGACCATTTCCCTGTTATATTAAGTATTTCTTTTCCGGAATCATTAAATTTGAACGGTAAACAAAAACTATCAAAAGTGATTAAATATTTTGATGAAACTAAATTTATAAATTTAATAAAAAATAAACAGATATCAATAACAAACGATATTAATGCTAGTTTGACTGGTTTTGTAGACGTAATACAGACAGCTATAAAGAAATCAACTAAAACTACCGTAATAAAGATCAAAAACTTGAAACGAAACCCTTGGATATAACTAACGGAATTATGAAATCTATTACAATTCGAGATAAGCTTTATGTACATCTTTTAAAAGATTCAAATAATATCAAACTTAAAAATTGTTACTTGTACTATAAAAGAAAGATACCCAAATTAATCGCCAAACTTAAAACTGAATATTTTCAAAATAAATTACATAATAGTGAAAATTCTCCTGCTAATCTGTGGAATATATTAAATAGTTCAATAAATAATAATAATTGTAAAGGTAAAACTATAATTAAAAATAGAACTATCACAAATACTGAAGAAATGAAAGACGAATTTAATAATTTTTTCATAAACATTGGTACGGAGTTAAGTAATAAAATTAAAACTAATTCTATAAATACTCATAAATGATACAAGAAATTCCTTTAAATCCTAACACTTTTTATCTTGCACCCACAGATTACTTTGAAATAAAAGAAATTATAATGTCATTACCAAAAAATAAAGCGCCGGGTCATGATAATATCTCTTCTAGAACTTTGCAACTTGTAGCAGAACATATTTCCTTACCATTAGCGAAACTTATTAATAACTGTATCTCCAAAGGGCGCTTTCCTGAAGTTTTCAAAAAATCTATTGTCTCTCCTATTTATAAATCAGGATCACACTCAGATATAAATAATTACCGCCCTATATCAGTAATATCCACATTATCTAAAATATTTGAAAAAATCCTCCATAATAGACTACTTTCCTTTTTTAATAAATACGAAATATTAAATGCAAAACAGTTTGGATTTACCAAAGGTAAAAACACTAGCGATGCTATAGCAGCATTAACTAAACTGATTCACAACCGTCTTGATAAATCTTTACCGTGTTTAATAGTCTTTTTAGACCTGACTAAGGCTTTTGACATGGTCAACCATGATATTTTATTGGAAAAACTTTGGAAAAACAGATATGGGATTCGTGGAACTCCTTTAGTACTTCTAAAAAATTATATTTCCTTAAGAAAACAACAGGTTAAAGTCAATGATAGACTAAGCTCCGAAGGAACTGTAATCTGTGGAGTTCCGCAAGGGACTATCTTAGGGCCTTTATTGTTTAATCTATATATCAACGATATGTTAAATTCGATACTTTCAGGTGAAGTTATATCATATGCAGATGATACAGCTCTATTCGTAAGGGGACCTAATTGGAGCTCACTGCAAGATCTAGCGGTGAGCGATCTAAACAAAATAAAAATATGGCTAAATACAAATAAATTAACTTTAAATTTCAATAAAATGTATTTTATGCCCATATCTATTTATTCCAATAAACAACCACCATATAAAAGCTTAATTCTACATGAGAAAAACTGTTGCCTCTCTTGCTGTAAATGTCAAATAATAAATAAAACAGATAATTTTTAATTTTTAGGAATAATTTTTGATAAATATATGAGATGGGACCAACATATTAATTTATTATCTGACAAACTTAGGAAATATATATATATATATATATATATATATATATTCAAGAAAATAAGAAAAATTTTCCCAGATAATGTATTAAAAATATTTTATCACGGTTTAATAGAATCTATATTAAATTACGGTATAATTGGTTGGGGTGGTGCAAGAGACTGCCATGTTAATAAAATTATTATTATTCAGAAAATGATATTAAAAGCCATGCTAAATAAATCGAAATACTTTGCTACCTCGGAAATTTTCAAAATTAGTAATGTCTTAGCACTTGACCAATTGTATTTAAAAACAATTATCTTATATGGGTATCAAAATGCTATGACATTAGAATTTTCTTCACACGAATACAACACTAGAACAAAAGGAAATATTAAACACTTAAAAACCAGTAAAAGTATATCTCAGCATAACTTTTTGTACTACCTACCTAAAGTATACAACAAATTTAGTAAATTCACAAATAATAACAATATCATTGTCACCAAATCAAATATAAATAAATTATTAACGAAATGGATTAAAACAGGTATAAAATTGCACGACATTGTATAATATATTAATTAATTACACTCTTATTTACAAATTTATTTTTTATTCTAAATATTAATTCGGACTTAAAATTAAAAGTAAAAATTTAAATTAAAACTATGACACCAATGCACATTGCTCGAGTTATTTTCTAGTTTACTAAGCCAGTTACAGACTTTCAGTCTCAGTGGCGGTTATTATGCTAAACATCGAAGATGATAGCATAATAATTAATAATGTATTTATTAAAATAAAAATATGTATATATTTATGTAGTATATAGAGAATGTATGTTGCATTATTAAATAAATTAAATTAAATTAAATCAAATAACGAATAAAAATGATCATCAAGACTGTTGATTTTATGTGATTATAGAAAAAAATATTAGCCTAGACCAGTGGTCTCCAAAGTGGGGTACGCGTACCCCAAGGGGTACGCCGAAAATTATAGGGGGTACGCCACATTTCTCTTCAAAATACTTTCTCCTCTCGCGCGCACAAAATTATAGCTGAAAACACAATACGTATATTGTTTCATTTAAAATAAATAAATTAAAAAATAACTTGATTTTCTGAATTCTTTCCGTTCATTTCCTGAAAAAAGTCATTTTTAACACACACAAATACAAAAATATATATATTAGGCCCTAATATATATATATATATATATATATATATATATATATATATATATATATATATATATATATATATTAACTAGAGATGGGTCGTTCATGAACGAACCGGCTCACTGAGCCGGCTCAGTACACTGACCGAAGTGACACGGTTCACCAAATTGAAATGAGCCGGCTCACGGCTCACTGTATAGTTTCAAGTTTCAAGGATACGATTAGTCGGGCGATTGTGCACAGTGACCGGAGTGATCCGGATCTGGATCGATGTCATGTTGAACTTCGCGAGAACTTGGCTTGTAATGTATTATCATAAAGTGTATTTTGTCATCAATTTGTAAAGCACTTTATTTGAAACTAATAGGGTTAGTCTGTATTTTCTTACAACCATACTATATAAAAATATTAAAAATATTGCCCAAATCCCAGATGTCCGATTTATAAGGGCAATAAACATCGCCATAAACTTCTGGTTTAAAATACAGTAGCTACATAAAGTGAATTGCTTGTTTCAAAAATGTTAGATAAGAGTCGGGGCTAAGCGACGTTCTACCTACGACCGGACGACCGGCAACTGACTGACCTGTGTCTCGGGATCATGTTTAAAAGAACCGGCTCTAAGCAAGAGTCGGCTCTAAGCGACGTTCTACCTCTAACCTCTAAGCGACGTTCTACCGAACGACCGACCGACCTGTGTCTCGGGATCATGTTTACAAGAACCGGCTCTGAGCAAGAGTCGGTTCTAAGCGACGTTCTACCTACGACCGAATGACCGACCGACCTGCGTCTCGGGATCATGTTTACAGTTCATATATTGCAAGAATCGGCTCTAAGCAAGAGCCGGGTGTAAACGACGTTCTACCTACGACCGAACAACCGACCGACCTGTGTCTCGGGATCATATTTACAGTTTATATATTGCAAGAACCGGCTCTAAGCGACTTTCTACCTACGAACTAACGACCGTCCTGTGTTTCGGAGACATGTTTACTTAACCGGATCACTGAGCCGGATCAATGAACCGGCTCAACAAATTGAACGACCTCCACTGATCCGGTTCCGCAAACTGAGCCGAAATTCCCATCTCTAATATTAACCCCTTAATAATTAGGGTTTACAATTTATGATTATTTTCGTCATAAGGGTACGCGGTCAAAAAAGTTTGGAGACCACTGACATCCAGCATTCTTTTTTTCTTCTTACATTTATTAAATACACTAGACTCTCGCTAATCCGGCACTTCTTAGTTCGGCCTCTCAATAGTCCGTCGTACCCCCACCACGATGGTCTACGCCAGGGTACGCCAGTTAAAGCCGGATTAGCGAACTGCATAAAATTCGCGAATCCGGCCTTGACTCAACAGTCAGGCGTACCCTGGCGTCTGGATTTAAATTAAAATTGAAAAAAATGACAGAAGAATAAGGACTAACTCCAGCCAAGTGTACAACGCTGACGAGACAGGTCTTTTTATCAAACTGCTCCCTTCAAAAACTCTTGCTGCCAAATACGAAAAAGAAGCTTGCGGGTAAAAGCAACAAAAAGAACGTGTTACAATTATGGCATGTTGTAACGTTGATGGTAGTCACAAACTTCCTCTTATGCTGATTGGAAAATCCCAAAAGCCACGATGTTTTACACACGCGGAAATGAGTACACTACCAGTAGAATATCGTGCTCAAAAGAAAGCATGGATGAATTCAAACATTTTTTCTCGGTGGTTCCACGATACATTTGTACCAGCTGTAGAGGAAAATCTTAAGAAAAATAATCTTTCATCAAAAGCCATCCTCCTAATTGATAACGCACCCAGTCATTGCTCCGACTTGTCTCTGCAATAAAGAGGTATACGAGTTGTCTTTCTTCCACCCAATGTGACAGCTCTGATTCAACCTATGGATCAGGGGATTTTGGAATCAATAAAGCGCCGCTACCGACATGATATTCTTACCTCTCTGTTAGAAGAATGTGAAAACAACTCTACGGAAGTAATGTTGAAAGCATGGAAAACGATCAATATGCGTAATGTTGTTGTCAATATAGCAGAAACATGGAACAATGTAGAAAGAACTACCATAGTAAAGTGTTGGAAACAAATATGGTCATCGAATGACAACGATGATCAACCAACGTAGAATTGTCACTTTCAAATGACTTGTTTGTTGATATGTTCCATAAGCTTCCAGGAGGAGATGTTGATGAAGAGAACATTACAGATTGCTTCAAAAAAGAAAATTGTGAAATATATGAAGAAGAGACAGATGAAGATATCATTAGAAGTGTACAGGAAGAAAATAATGAAACTTATCTCGAAGAACTGGAAGAAAGAAATGAAAATGTTGAAACAGCAAGTGAGACTAAAACGATTTCTCACACTGCTGGTGCCGAAGCAGCCGAAATCTTAATGCAGTACCTAAGGCAACAACCTGATACGTGTTTTACAGACATAATGTTAGTTAAGCGACTGCGTGACAGAATTTGTCAACGACGAACTTCTTTATAAAATTTTTATTAAAAAGAAACATATTAAAACATTTTGTTAGTTTATGTGTGTTAATTTAATAAAGAATAATTTTTTTCAAAAAATTTTCTTAGTATTAATTGAATTAAAAATGTATTACAAAAAAAAAACATAAAAATAAAAATACATGTACAATAAAACATAAAAATTGAAAGGAATTTCTGGTCTTGTCAATCTTGTCACATGTTGACGACCGGATTACTGAGTGTGTCGGATTACCAAATAAACTCTCAGTAATCCAGGCTCGCTCAGTAATCCGGTCGTTTTTTGTGCAAGGAATAGCCGGATTTGCGAGAGTCTAGTGTACCTACAAAATCCTGAAATGTGTGAAAATTCACATTTCACACAAATATTTTTAAATAATAAATTCAGAATAAATAATATGTTTTTAATGGCACATGTACATTATATTGTGTTTGTATTTATTGTTTTTTTTTTTTTTTGTACTAAAACTTGAAGTTTAAAACCTTAATGGATTTTTAAACCCTAAGCATAATAGATTAATCCCTTTTATTAAATACGGCCTGGTAGAGCTTTAATAGAATTTAGATGGACCAAAATTTATTGATTGACATTTGAATATATGGTTCTTACTGTACAAGTCAATGTGTAGAATTTATTGGTTAATTAAACTAAAAATAACAGTGACCGCTTTTTAGTTATTTTCAACTTTTATTATTAACACATAATTTTAGGATCAATTCGAAATTGGTTTGCATTTTATCCCCAATATGAAAATATGCAATTTTATTCTGTACATTCAAATCTGATTAATCCATTTTAAAACGTTCTGTTACTAATTCTTCTTTTTTTATGTATTTATTCTGCTCAGTTTAAATGCATTTTGTTTTCCTTCTTATTTTCGTTTGTTAATCCTTTCTGTCCCACCGATTTTAATTGGAATCCTAATTTATATTTGCCTCCAAAAAAATTTGTTTTTCAATTTTAGTTTAAAATTTTTTCTTCATCTTACGTTAGGGTGACCATTTTCTTAAGAAGGCAATGCGGGACGGAGCAAAAAAGGTCGTCACTTCCCAAATATAAGTGAAGAGCAAAAAAAAGGTCCTCACCTTCCAAATCCAAGTAAAGAGCAAAAAAAAAGGTCCTCACCTCCCAAATCCAAGTGAAGAGCAAAAAAAAGGTCCTCACCACCCAAAATCCAAGTGTAAAGCAAAAAAAAAAAGTCCTCAAATACAAATTACAATGCGGGATAAAATGTTAGAATGCGGCACTTTTGCGGAACGCATCTTAATGCGGGACACCCAATCAAAATGCGGGACAGTCCCGCAAAAAGCGGGACGAATGGTCACCCTATCTTACGTTATTAAATTATTTTCAATTTCGCAACTGAGGAACTTGCTGGCAATGTAAATTAGGCTAGCAAGCTATTTATAAAAATAACTTATCACCCTAGTTTGAAGGAAAACTTCCATACCCCATACCTATCATTAAAAATTGAAATAAAGAATTTTTGCTATTAATCCAAATGAGAAAATGTTAAAATACTTCCAATCTGAAGCTGATTTAAAATATAACCGTCACCTCAACATATGACTTGCTGTCGGAGAAAATTATTTATGAAATGTGAAGATTAGTTTCATGACATTGAAGACAAATCAAAAAAGGATTTTTAACTACAAATTATTTTGTCACAAAAATGTATAAAACTCGGTCAAGGTCGAAAAAGCGCTTCGTATCATACAATTTTTATATTTTTATTGAAGTGAAGCATGTAATTTATAGGTTGTCATTAACGTTTTGCCAACAGATTGTTGCATTGACAAGTTTTGTTGCATTTTTTAACATTTGGTAAAGTCCAGTGGAGCAGAATACACGTGGTGGTGCAACAAAGTCTGTGCAGCGGGTCGTAATAGCACCAACGCAACAATGTCAAGTATGAGATATGACTTCAAAGGGTAAGCAGCGAGTGCTGCGCTGAACAACTGGAAACAGGCTGAAGTGCATCATGCTCTGTAATACACTCCACAAATCGCATGTAAACAAACCAATTTTATTTCGAATAGACTACTATTAAAAACCATCATTATCGTCGCGCACATCATAAACCGTGCTACCTAGTCGATACAGGTGTATTAACCTAAGGTCAAATACATTCCGCTTTTTATACGCCTCCAACGATTATATCTAATTTCAAAATGTTGTCAGGTTTCAGTTTTAAATGAAATGAGGTAATCGGATTAAATGCCGATGAAGTTGGTGCCATCTGCCCACAAATAACCACAGCGACAAGGGCGGTAAATGTTAAAACAAAATATGAATTTTTAACAATAGAGCTGGAGGCAAAATCTTCAATGATATCAACCAGAATAAACACAAATTAAATGTTAAATTACTTCTAATTGCTACTTAACCCGAAATGTTTGTTTATGTTTTATTTGCTCCAGATTATAAATAAAAACAATACTTACTAATTAAATAACCCCTTATTAAATTAAAGTTATACTTACAACTAGGAGACACTGGGGTTGTGACATCCGTTTTGTTCCTCGAGGGATATGTTTCCGACGAATCTTGAGGCGCATTGTGATTATCTACAGTTGACAACTTCGAAAAACCACTTATATTTTCTGATTTAGTTACTTTAAATCGTTCAGACATTTTGCTAAGAACAAATAACAATTCTATAACCAATTTGTCATAATTTAATCAGTCCAATAAACACAGTAATATCAATGCACTATAATTACCCTTACACAAACAAGTCTGAACTAAATATCACTAAATCCACGCGCCAACAATACCACAAATCAACTGTTTAGCGCAACTTAATTATCTTTATTAATGTGGGAACGTTATTATCAAGTTACGACAAACTTCTACCACTAGATTTCCGCTACGTAAGCGCTAATCTATGATTTCAGTTGTCTAAAATATTATTTACTTTTTTAAAGAACAAATATTACCTATTAAGGTACTTAAATGTGCTATCAAAAAAAGTTTCATTGATAACCAATCTAAAAGTCATGTGTGCCTAATATGTAACAAAAACAGATCGAAACTTATCGACTGACAAGCTAAACTAAACAGAAAAACAGAATGACAGTCATTGCTCGCAGACGAACTCGGCGATGGGACTCAATGTAGTTGCACAACTATAAGCCTCGAGCGTTTATTTTACGAGGGTATAGACAACACGACTAATATATACTACAACCACTGAGGTAGCTGCTCGACAGCTGACTGGGGTTTATTATTGCTTTGAAACCGCTGTTTCGTTGGCTTAATTTAGTTCATAAGGGGTTATCATTCTTTCTTCTTCTTCCATCATTCTTGTTCGCCCTTCTCATTTATTTTAACAAGATCTTCGTTATTTTAATAAAGAATATGTAAATTAACGTAAAATGTATACAGCAGTAGGGAAGCATGCAACTTAATGTTAAGTATTAAAAAAATATACAACACCTAGATTCTCATAATAAATCAATAACATAAATTATTTTCATTCTTTTAAAACCATAGATATATGTATATATAACGTAAGTTTTATAGATAATAGTGAAGTGATAAGTTTTCAAAAATAAATCCGATTTTTTCCAGTTTTAGTTTAAATTTTAAAAGAATGTTTATTGTTGGTTTAGTTAGATATTTTACCGCTAGGTAGTACCTTTGAACAAGGAGATTTAAAAATTCGCCACCAGTGGATTATGCAACATCAGTGCTGTAGATAGGAGAAAAATATGCTGAAGAATATTTTTCATTGACGTCATATCAGTGATGGGCGCGTAAGTTACATGATGTAAGTTACCTCATTGTTGACGCGTAAACAATTGATGTAAAGTAAACACAAAAACTCTTGTAAACAATGTAAATAATGATTTAGACATGCGCACTTATTTTGAATTACAGAACCCCATTATCAATACATTTTTATAAATAATATAATTTTAATGAAACAATTTTTAATGAAAAAGTAAATATATAAAATTAGGACAAGCCAATATACATATTAATAAAAATCTAATATGCACCATTAAATAGCTGTTACAAGTTAGTAAATATGAATATGAAAAATAAAAAACTTTATTCTTTAAAAAAATCAGACTAATTTTTTTAATATATGCTGTTCACTTTTGTAAGGACAAACCAGATCTAGTTATTTTGGTTACGTTTGTAGTGTATTACTGACTTTAAATGTCATTTAAAAAATTTCCTTGTGCTGTAATTCAGACTTCAGATCTTTTAGGTTAGAATCATTATAATTAAAATAGAAGAGATTTTGAGAGAGGTTGGACGTGCGTGGCAGGGCAGCGATTGTAGTGAGAATTTTGTGATAAATTAGTGAGCGAGCAGTTCAAATAGTGTAGACTATATGAGTATAGGCGATTTAGGTGCCAGTGAGGTTTTCGGCAGTGACTTTTTTCATGGGTATTGTTCAAATAATCTATTTATATATTATTTTTGTAGGTTATAATTGGAATAATAAAAGGCCGGTAAAGAGGGTGTGGCTGTGCTAGTTTGCGAAAGAACGACATCTATCGCAGGATAGCAGCAAGTAGGTCGGGCTAGCACAGATTTGGGTTTCGACCGGAATTAAGTACGATCGAAGCAGAACCGGATTTGTGACGCCTGATTGCTTGTGGCTACTGCAACAAGCAGCACACATAGCCAAAGAAGGTAGAGGACATCTAGGAAGAGAAGCCAGCAGAATAAACCCAGACGGGACATTTTCTTTGCCGAGGAAGAGAGGGGGTAGACAAGGAGAATGGAAGCAAGAGAGAGAGCAAGCAGCGTGGGGTGTTTGTCGGACTGGGTGAGGAGAGGGGTTAACGGGAAGAAGAAGAAGAAGGAGAAGTCGCAGGAAGATAAGGAAAAAGGAGAAGAGACACAAAGGCCAAGACGGATAGTAAGACCGCCGCTGGCAATAAAGCAGAAAGCAGGAGATGGAGGAGGCAGTGAAGATGGAGAAAGTACGGAGGTAGATGAAGAAATGGCAGAGGGTAGGAAAGATCACATCGAAGGAATGCTGGAGGAGATTCTAAGGAGGATGCGAACAATAGAAAAACAAAATAGGCAAAGAGAAAAAGACAAGGAGGAGATAAAGGAAGAAATAAGATCAATGGGAGAAGAGTTCGGAAGGAAACAAGAGATCCTGGAGGAGGAGCTCAGGAAAGTGAAGACGGAATTACAAGAAACGAAGGAGCGAATGGAGGTCATGGAAAGTAGGATGAACGGGGACAGGCAGGAAGAACAGGCGAGCGAGGAGAAGAAACAGATGGAAAGAAGAATGGAAGAGTTGGAAATGGCACAGGAGAGGAAAGAGAAGGAGGAGAGGAAAAACAATCTTGTAGTCAGAGGAGCGGAGTTAAACGAAAATAATCCCAAGGAGGGGGAAATAAAAAGAATCATAAGGGAGTTGACAGGTAGGGAAGTAGAACTGGGGAGAATACAAGAAGTAGGAAGGGGGGAGGGAAGAATATGGATAGTGCAGATGAAAAGATGGGAGGAGAAAATGGAAGTAATGGAAAGGAAGAGTAGACTAAAAGGAAGGAAAATATATATAGATGACGATCTTACGAAGAAAGAAAAAGGAATTCAGAAAAAGATAAGGGAACTAGTGAGGGAGGAAAGGGAAAAAGGGCATCAGGCGAAAATGGGGTACATGAAGATCCAGAAACAGGGGAAATGGCTGAAATGGAACGA